>WEKW01001568.1:325952-338239 GCA_013389905.1 Sula dactylatra | reverse complement strand
CTGCGCCTGCGCGCCCGCCCGCCGTCCCCGCGGTTGGCGCGCTGTCGGCTGCCGGAGAACGGAGCGGGCGGGAGCGTTCGGGGGTTTATTTGTGTGGTTGGTGTCCGGCGGCGGAGCGCCGGGTGGGGCAGGCAGGTTCCTGGGATGGAAAGCACGGCCCCAAAAAAGGCACGGCGACAAAAATGCAACCCCCATAAACGGACGGGGCCGCTAACGCAACCCCTGTAAGTGCAAAAAACCCGAAAATGCAATCCCCCTAAATGCAAAGCTCTATAACTGCGACCTTCATGAGTGTAAAACCCCGCAAATGCAACCCCCAGAAGTTGAAAGCCCTGCAAATGCAACCCCAACAAATGCACAGCCCTGCAAATGCAACCCCCATAAATGTATGGCCCCGGAAACACAACCCCCATAAGTGTGAAGCCCTGCAAACACAACCCCAACAGATGCGCAGTCCCACAAGTGCAAGCCCCACAAGTGCAAAACCCCCAAAATGCAACCCCAACAAATGCACAGCCCCACAAATGCAACCCCCCCAAGTACAAAATCCCACACATTTAACCCTAGAAGTTGAAAGCCCTGCAAATGCAACCCCAACAAACTCACAGCCCTGCAAATGCAAAGCTCCGCAAATGCAACCCCCATAAATGCACAGCCCCACAAATGCAACTCCCATGAATGCATGGCCCCGGAAATACAACCCCCATAACTGCAAAGTCCTGCAGATACAACCCCCATTAAGTGCAAAGCCCTGCAAACACAACCCCAACAGATGCAAAGTCCCGCAAGTGCAACCCCCACAAACGCAAAACCCCCAAAATGCAACCCCAACAAACGCACAACCCCACAAATGCAAAGCTCCACAAATGCAACCCCCATAAATGCACAGCCCCACAAAAGCAGCCCCCAGAAGTTGAAAGCCCTGCAAATGCAACCCCAACAAACGCACAGCCCCACAAACGCAACATCCAAAAGTGCAAAGCCCCACAAAGCCAACCCCAACAAACACTCCCGGGCGCAAATGCAACCGCTTTTCCCACTCCTCATCACCTCGCCCAGCAAAAGCAAACCCTCCAAAGGAATTCAGCTGAAAAGCTTAATTTTGTTTTAAACTAGAAGGTTACATCTTTCTACCTTTGTGGAGTTGGGCCGCCGTTACAATACAAAACAGAAGGGAAAAGGTGCACGAGGTGCAATATATCTTTTGCTAAATAAGCGGGGTGTTTGGCAAGGTGCTGGTGTGCTATCACAGCTACTCTGTTAAGAACTAAGAATGATGGAAATTTTTAGAAATTGTTATATTGCCATATCAAAATTTCCTGCTCACACAGTTAAGTCATTTATAGTCACTCCCACATCCTTAGGAAGATCTTAGTGATGAAAAGCAATGTAAAATGCTGCTATGTTTGTCATCTTTTCCTGGGTAGATGTAACTGAAGCCTCTTCACACCAGGATTTGCTGAGTGTGTTGCAAATTATCTATTTCTAGAGTTTTTGAAGCGTTACGGATGGGAGATGAGAGCTCCGTTTCAACGGGGAGCATGTCCCGTGCAGGACTGGTGGACCGCAGCACGGCAAATCCACGTGCTCACAGGCTGCTTACACCAGCCTCTGTGCTGCCTAGTTACGCACCAGCACTTCCCTTCCCTCTCCAAGGTATATCACTTAAAAAACCCGAATCATTAAATAATTTGTAATTGCAGTCTCTTCTCCCTTGCGCTTGCAGAACCAGCTGCAGCCCCTCATCCAGGGAGATTATTTGCTCCAATATGTGGATGAAAGCTGCAAAATGTTAACACCGAGCACCAAGCGGTATAATTTTCCAATTTCCCACTGGTTGTATAACGACAAATAATAAGTCTAAATATAATATGTTAAATTTCCTTCCATTGGCAATAGCCCTGGTTTGCTTTCAAGGCATGCCTTGAACCCCATCCCCTTGGGATGCCACAAACTGCCGTTACTAATGCTGTTTTAAGCATCTTTTCAACAGGAATCTGTCTTTATACACAAAATTTGGTTTTTAAGAGTGGAGATAAAAGGCTGCTGGGAAATTTGGTGTGATCTTTCACCACATTTCACAAGCAGATGTGAACAAGCAGCAAATTCAACAAGAAAATCCCCAACTATGATGCTGCAGCTGGGTTATGGGGTAGGGTGATTAATACACTTCTAGAGCATGTATTAAATCTGAAAGGATCTGAATTAGGTATCTTAAAAGCACTGTACGCGTCGCGGTAACTCTCTGTGGTTATACATGTGTCTGTTCTGAGGTTCATAAAGCAACGTCCTGCTCAACTGGATGGTGAAACGTGGAATTTGGGGGTGCACAAGCTGTTGAGCCAGTGCCGCCATCGGGCTCCGGTGTCCCAAAGTGGGCATGGTGTCCACGAGCCTCTGTGCGTGGTAGCTGTTGGGACAGGCTGCCCAGAGAGGTGGTGGAGTCACCATCCCTGGGGGTGCTCAAAAAATGTGTAGATGTGGCACTCGGAGCCAAGGTGTAGGAGGCCTGGGGGTGTTGGGTTGGCAGTTGGACTGGATCATCCTAGAGGTCTTTTCCAACCTTAATGATTCTGTGATTCTGTGATTCTATGTTGGGGACACACGGCAAATCCCACCACAGCCAGCAGCAGCACATGAGGAAAGGACTGACCTGGGGCTGTAAAAGGACTGGGGTGACCACCAGGTAGGTGCTTCACCAGGGAAGGCGCTGAGCCGCTGCCTCATATTCATCCAAACCCAAACAGCTCCAGCAGCAATTAGTCCTGGGAAGGACCTTCGTAGGCCATTAAGGTGATTTGGGAAGGTGCAGGGATACCGTGTCCAACCAAATGGCACTTTTTCCAACCACCTAAACTCCTTTGAACTCAAACATTTTTCAAATATCAAATGCTGGTACTAGCAGGATCAATTTACCATGTCGTGGTTTAGCATCCCTCCCTCCCCAAAATGTTACTGTAGTCAAATTTCTGCAACTTGTTCTACCTCCAAAACCCAATCAATACGTTTTTATTATTAATAAAAAATGCATGAAGTTGTTCTAGTGACTATGTGCCAAACCACCGATTTCAGTGAGACCTGGATCAGTCCTACCACCCCGCCAGAAACCAGATTTCTAGAATGAAGCCATCCGAGGTAAATAATTAATATCCTTTTCCTTATAAATGAACATAATTCAGTAACAGCAAATTATTTTAAAAGTCTGTTAAAAAAAAAAAAATGCTCCCAGATGAAGATCATGTTTCTTTTGCATTGACAGATGAAGAGTCCCACTGTGGGCCGTGGGGAGCAGTTGATACCAAAGGCCGAACCACCTCTAGCACCAAGGATCCCTTTCCCGGCTGGATTTAGAGCCCAGACCCGACCTTGAGCTCTCCATCCTCGACACAGACTGCACCACACTTGGAGCAGCTAACCATTTTTGTGCTGTTCCCTGCTCATTTCTCAACCTTTTTTGCAAGCTCGTGCAGATCTCGTCAGAAGGAAGATTTACCCTCACTCTCTTTGATCAGCGCTCATCCATTCGGTTAGCAGCTACACGTAAAATGCAGGAACATCTCTGCTGTTACAAAACTCTTCACGTCTTATTTCCTCCCTCCTCCTCTTTCCCGTAACATAAAAAGCTTCTTTCGCAGTTTATCAAGTCCCTCCGCTAGTACCAGCTAAAAAAGGAACCAAACTTAGAGGAACTCTTCCAGGAAAGCAGAAGAATTCTTAAAATAAATTATTCAAAGCTAAAAAAAAAATAATCTTCATTTACATACCCAGAACTTGTTAAAACACCCTCCCTGGTCCCTACGGGACTAGACCGGGGTCCTTAACCCGCTGTCAGACAAAATAATCTCAGGCAAATATATTTTAATGCAAAGGAATTTTGTTCTCTGGTAGTTAACAAATGGCTAATGGAAAGATAAACTCATTGAGAAAATAGACAATTTATGGTCCAAATTTTTCTGTCCTTACTGGCGCACATGTTCCCATTAATTTAATTCAAGTCTCACTAGCAGTAAGATTTATGAAGTAATTTAGTATCCAGACTTAGAGAGAAGAGCGGACCACGGTAAGCAAAGACACATGGGTCTGCTAAGACAGAGACAACTACAACTTGATTACAAATACTAAAACATATGAAATTGAAAATACAGGAATTTCACATAACTCCAGCACTAAATGTACCCTCTTGCACCAACATACCAAAAATAAGCTGTTTTTTAAAATGACAGCCATATAGTTAATCCGGCCTTCAATATAGACCAGGCAACTTGCAGCTCTTCTTCTCAGCTTAGATGAAAGGAGCATTTCCTGCCTTGATTGTCCATACAGAATAAATTGCCATAAAAAATGCATTAACACATCAACACTGTGCAACAAAGTCCCCAGACCTAATAGTTGAAGATCACCTTCCTGCCCCTGGGGAGGAACAACCCCCCGCACCAGCACAGGTTGGGGCCGACCTGCTGGAGAGCGGCTCTGCTGAGAAGGCCCTGCCAGTGCTGGTGGGCAGCAGGTGACCATGAGCCAGCACCGTGCCCGTGTGGGCAAGAAGGGCAACGGTGTCCTGGGGTGCATTGAGAGGAGTGTGGGCAGCAGGTGGAGGGAGGTTATCCTGCCCCTCTGCTCCGCCTGGTGAGGCCACATCTGGAGTGCTGCGTCCAGGTCTGGGCTCCCCAGGTCAGGAAAGACATGGAGCTACTGGAGAGAGTCCAGCGGAGCTATGGAGATGGTCAGGGGACTGGAGCATCTCCCTTATGAGGAAAGGCTGAGAGACCGGGGGTTGTTCATCCTGGAGAAGAGAAGGCTGAGGGGGATCTTGTCAGTGCTTATAAATATCTGAAGGGCGGGTGTCAAGAGGATGGGGCCAGACTCTTTTCAGAGGTGCCCAACGACAGGTTGAGGGGCAACGGGCACAAGCTGGAACATAGGAAGTTCCACCTGAATATGAGAAAAACCCCTTTCCTGTGAGGGTGCCGGAGCAGTGGAAGAGGCTGCCCGGAGAGGCTGTGGGGTCTCCTTCCCTGGAGACATTCAAACCCCGCCTGGACGCGGTGCTGTGCCCCGTGCTCTGCGTGTGCCTGCTGGAGCAGGGGGGTTGGACGGGATGATCTCCAGAAGTCCCTTCTGACCTCTGTCATTCTGGGATTCTGTAATCTGGCCTGCTGCTTTGTTTTGGATACACTCTTCCCCTTGCTGTTCTTTATCCAAATTGACCCGTTCTTATTTAAGATGTAGCCATGTGGTAGGACTGACCCAATGTATCAGCTCACTACTGCTAAAAAGGGAGGGGGGGTGGGGCCCAAGCAGCTCCCCATTTCTGGCCAAGCACTTCTCCACCCTCCTTCGTTCAGCCCTTGTCCAAGTTGTGCAGCAAGACAGCGCGCTAATCGACTCGGTAATCCAGCCGAAAATTAGCCCAGAGGCTGTTTCCTTGCAGGCTAGCAAGAACCAGTGGTTGTTTAGCTGGGCAAGCACTGGACTGGCATGGTGAGCTGGACCCTGGGGGCACCGGGACCATGGAGGAGCAAGGCTCCCTCCGCGCTGGGAGCCTGCACCATCGATTCATCTCACACGTCTACCCACACCCTCCGTCATTTGAATGGGAACTGAAGATATTCCTGAATTCACAGCAATTAACTAACCACATGTAGGCAAAAATGTATTTACCGCTGGGATGGATAACCCAGTTCTGGAGCAGCGTGATCCAGCACCGTGGGGAGACGAGCGGCAGCGGTGGGTGCACACATTTCAGGTTGCATAGGCTTTTGGATTGTCCCTTGTTATTATTTCCATCCTTCAATTCTTCTCATTTGCAAGTGGTATCTGGTGAATTTCCACAAAGCCTTGAAGTTGTTCCCTAAACTTTGTATCACAAATGTGAATGGCTTAGAAATAGGAATTTTTGGTAGTTCCAGTGTGGAAGCAGACGTAGCAGAGCAGGTCGGGACAATGAAGAAAGTGATTCTTTCACTGTATGAAACATAGAACAGCTGGAGTCTGCTCAGATTTTGACTACGTAAAGCAGAGCGTGATATCAAGATCTCTGCACCTGCCATTAATTTTTGTCTTACAAAAGAAAAACAATTTATGGGAAAGAACGTGCCACTTCATGATCTGTAGACTCTGCCCGCTTTACACCATTTTTAAGAGGGAAGTCATAGAGATCAGTGAATTTCTGCTCCAGAAGTCATGTTCTTCAAGATTGCAACTCTTCCCAATATATATTTTTTTTAAAGAAATCAAAGACTTCCTCTACATTTGAAGCACAAAGTATTAATGTTGGTGGAATTCAGTTCGGAGTTACCATAACCGCAGGGTAAGACGGAGTCTGCTTGAAGGGTGGGGATAAGACATCCAGTTCAATTCGATCCACACAGTCAAACACTAGGAAATCACACTCCTTTTCTTTTCTTTGAAGACTGTTGCTTAATTACAGCCAAGTACACTCTCAGTGAAGAAAATATGAAGAGTATAGAAAAACTAGCGGCTGGATTTAACATCTTCACCCCACCAGCTCGGTCCGCGTGAGGATTACCACGGCACACAAACCACCTTTGAGTGGTGCACCACTTACAAGGGAGAGATCTTTGAAGAGCAGGAGTGTTGTAGTTTTTTGGAGCTTTATCATTCTACATTTAAAACATATATGTATCTTCAAACCAATTCATTTTCCATCTGTATTACCACCGACTCAACAGAAGTACAAGCACAAACTCGAGCAGCTGTGCTTAAACTTGCCAGAGTTCTCAGTGTTCATTAGAGAGCTATGAAGTGTTCCAGCCTTCGGGAACCCGTGCTAGGGGAAACATATTTAGGGTAGGCTTTTCAAAACCACTGATTTTACTTTTGACCAAAAAATTGAGCTAAAACTTGGGAAACTCCAACTTCTAGTTTGTTCTGAGGTGGGAAGAAAAGGAGATAAAGTTGGTCTGTACGTCCCTTAACTGAAAGAATAAAGTCATTGCAGCAACAGGTGAAATTCCTTCCATAGGGGCATTTCTACAAGGAGAAATACGCTTTTATCAGGATAATTTGTCTTTGAAAATGCACTTGGAGGAACACTTTAGGAAAGACTACTTGTCATCTGCCTAAAGACTTCCAGAGCATACTTCCAAAACTTGACTGATGCAGGGAACAGGTATGCAAACTTAGGGCTCACGCTTCAGAGATTTACATGAATCGAATTGTTAAGAGCGATTCACTTTTGACAGGAAGCCTAAACTATATTTATTTGTGAGAAAACTTCATATGCAAAGGGAGAATTACAGGAGCTCCTCAACTTGAACATAGCAACACCCCCCAGTTACAAACACTTGGCAGAGTTATAAATATTTTATTAGTTTCACTGTAATAGCCCTCTTACATAGAGATCGGGTAACAGTTACAAAATACTGCATACAAGTTTGAAATAGATGTTATTCCAAAGCTTCTAACAGGCAAGATACCTTAAATTCTGGTGCAGAACACAAACCTTCCTGAGGGCTGTATTAGTAAGCCAAATGATCCAGTGCTCTGCTCAAGGAATCTGTGGCCCAAGGAAAACCCCTGGGCTGTGACAGCTTGTGCCAGCCCACCCATTCGGTTTCTGGGGAGGTTAGGTGTCTGAAACCATCACTTACGGATTTATTCCAAGCTCCAGGTGTTTGAGTATCCTTTTTTCTCGCTTTACAAAAGCAACGCTAACTGTACCTGGTACTCTCTCCAGTTTGCAACGGTTTTCTGCGTGCCACAGAAGAGAACCATTTCGGATATCGGAAACCCTACCATTACTTTCAAGCACTAGCCAACACCATCCTACTTGGCGTCTTCATGCAGAGCTTGCTAACGCTACTATTTTTACTTTTTCATTGGAATTTCTATCGTCATAAAATCCTCAGCTAGCGTTACTTCTTGACCATCTAACACTGACTCTGCCTGTCTCTTCAGTTCGGTGATGTCTGTATCTCCCTCACCTCTCTGAGCGGCTGGTTTATACCGCTGACTGAAGTGAGTCAAAACCAGTTTCTTAACTTTACATGATTTTGCAAAATTCGATGCCATTTTTGGAGTGCTATGACCATGCTCCCTGGCCTTTTCCTCTTGGGTATCGTCCAACGTGGCTTCATGTATCAGTACATCCGCTTCACAGCAAAGCTTCACGGCCGCATCTCCGACCACCCCCGAACAATCCCCCAAAATGCAAATTTTTCTTCCAGGAATAGGATCTTCTAAGACGTCTGAAGGAGAAATTGTTACACCGTTTTCTAGAACGATTGCTGTTCCGTTCTTCAGTTTTCCGTATAAAGGACCTGGCTGAACTCCTGGTAAATGAAGGCAAAAGACTCCATAAGTATTATGATGAGTGTCAGACTTAAAAAAGAAAAAAATCACTTCAGGAGAAATACGCTATACAGCGAGCTGTCTCACGGAAAAAATACAACCTCAATATAAACAGCAATTGATATTTCACATACTTCATACAAATAAAGAGCTTGTATGTTAGCAGGAAGCGTGTTTGAAGCAAAGCTATATTCTTCATATTAAAGTCAATAAAGTCATGCAAATACACCAACCATACGTTTCCCCGAAAGCCACGTTGTGCTGTTTAAACTTTAACATCTGCACTTGTTTGCTCTTTCCAGTATGAGAATGGTCTGCGATATTAATTAGCACTAGTGTTACACACCAGTTCAGACTGCTGCATTGGTATGAAGTATTAAAATGTCTTTAAATGGGGAATTGAATTAAAATGGATTACAGAGAGATATAGCAGCTCTAATTTGCTAGAATCCCTAGAAAGGTGGTCATAAAAAGATTTCAGCTGCCTTTGAACCCAATTTTGTTACGTTTGCTGAAAATCAGAGTCACTACTTGGTTTGAACACATGCATGTAGACATTTAAAAAATTAAAAAGAGGAAAAATATAAGTCAAAGTAGTTACCAAGGTCTTTCAGTTTCTGTACATTGAGTTTACCGGTCCGGGGCTTCTCCTCCACCACAAAGCCAAAGGAAGGAATGCGGTGAAATAGGCGAAATGCTTTCACAACTAGCTGCTCATCCTCAATCAGCAAGTAAGAGTTTTCTACTGGATCCAGGTGGAGTACTCTCCCTTGTGCTCCCCGGGGAGGTACCTCACCTCTGTCCAAGTAAGAAAACTCTTTAAATTCTTCCGCGGGGCACTGGTCCCGTGTAGGTACCAGCTCATGAACGGTGTAGGGAAACAAAAGCTGTGAGTGGGAGAGCTCCATGCTCCTCCATATGAAGTTTTGCAGTCCTAACGGCCCATAAATATCAACAGGGGGTTTGCTTGGGTCGGGGCTACTTTGGAGGCTGAGTGTACACAGCAGGCCAGGAAGTCCAAAAAAGTGGTCACCATGAAGATGAGTTATGAAAATCTTGGTAATTCTGCCTATTGATCAGAAGAACAGGAAAAGAAAAACAAACCAGAAAAAAACAGGAAAATAAACGAACACCGTAACAACTCAGAAATAATCATTTTTTGGCAAGAAGTAGGAAATAAGGAAGGAGGGAAATTAAAATAAAACCAGTGTTAAAGAAATAAATCCCCGACCACGAAGTATTTTTTTTTTCCACAGTAGCGATAAATTTCCACACAAGGTTTATTTTGGCTTGATTTGTCAAGAAAAGACTGCCGAGACAGAAGTTCTAGTTGCTTCTAAGCAAGACGTGCTACAAGCACGGAACAGAACTGACTGGTGTCATCTGCCATATTAAAACACAAAGAAGTGCTGGAAAATGGTTGTGCTTTCGTACATTACATGGAAGCTGTAGACTAATGAGAAACACAAACTGGAATTTGTGTTGTTCCAAGTTGTGAATCTAGCACATGAAATGAACATAATTTAAAAAAAAAAACCTGCATCCAGTTTTAATTTCAAAGTTTTTTAAAACCCCGCGGTTCCTGACTGGTTTGTCTCAAACGGATGAAAAATTGCACTTAAAAGATTTGGGCTTTGTTTTGTGTCTGAGTTTGTCTCACTCCAGCTCTCAGGCACTGTGCCCTGCCCTTACTAGGTTAAAAAAGTCCAGAATTTTCTCTCACTACAGACACATGTACTTTAATCAGGCTGCCTCAGTCTCCTCTGCTAGCTGAGTTCCAAATTCCTCACAGTAAGGCATTTTCTCCAGCATCTGTTAGGACCGAGCAATAGGAAGGACAGAACCTCTTTGTTTTGACCTAAGAACAATTTAGTAAAAATCAGTAAATTTAGTAAAAATTAGTCTATTCACTTGGTCATTAAATCTCCCAATAGCTTCAGATTTTGGGGGAGCAGGAGGTTGTTTTTCTGTTTATAATTGATAATTCCATCTTTATAACTTGAGAGTCAGAAGTCTGCTGTTGCCGCTGTAGCCTGCAAAAGCACAGCGACTGAAGGTAACTCTATTTGCCAAAAATGTAACAGTTACCACGAATACACACAACTTCACTTGAAAACAAAAGCACAATATTTACTGACAGGAAGACTCACAGCAGGTATTGTCTCGAGCTGTCTTCAGACAAATACAAACTGTGCCAGGTTAAAGCTGGTCTGGGGTCCGTGTCTGAAAATACAAACCCTAAGAATTTAATTCAGGAGAGTTTGGCTCTCGAATATAATTCTTTACCAAAGGGCAATCAAGGATTACTGCACAGCAGGTTCAGCAACTGCCACCCATACGCAGCACCTTCAGATGCTCATGCATGTTTAGTATGTATTCAAATACCATGAGCACGAGGACAAAGTATTTTGTTTAGATCTCACAAAACTTTTCCCCTTCCCTCATCACAATACCTTGCAACAGCACAAACCTGCTTTGAGGTGGCTCTTCATGAATTGTGTCTGAGTTCCTTCCCCGCAGTCGAAAAGCCAGCACTCTCCTTCCCTGCGAAGCACTAACGCCGATGCTCCTCTCGTGGGAGAGGGATAGGCTGAGCCTGTGCCGAGGAAAGTTATATCCATCGACATTTTGAATATGTCAGTGTGCCACCTGAAAGAGAGGTTTTGAGCCACTGAACATACGTATTTATGCTGGGAAAGAAAACATTTTTGCTTCAAATGAAGGCAACCTCTGTACTTTAGTGTGAGGACCAAATCTCCCTTCCCTTAAAAAATAAAAATAAAGCCTCCCTGGAGTAGGATTTGACTTTCAGAAAATGCAATATTTACAAGCAGCAGATTTCCTTTCTAGTGGAAAGTGGAAGGTTGCAAACACGCTACCCAAACATAAGACACGACCTTTGTTCATTACCTAAAGGAATAGCCCTAGCCAGTTGGAAGTGGTCTCATCTTTAAACCCACTATTCTTTGTTTTTCATTTATGAATTTTCCTGCACGCACTTTCCTCTAAAAGCGTTTTCAGAATGACTAACACCAAGCAGCCGCTGCTGACATTTAGATGCCGTTACTGGACATCAGGAGTGGGCAGCCCAGCAACGCAGCGGCAAAAGATTCCCTCCCCTCAAAGCAACTTCAGAGACCGCAAGTGGCAGGGGTGACCTGATTTACTTTGCCTTTGCAACAGCATCCTTGAGGGCGATCGGTGTTTTACTTCTCATCAGTGTTAAGTGACAAATTAAACACTACCAAACCTTTACATAGCCTGAAGGCTGTATGACAGATCACGGGACACCTCTCGCGGCAGAAGGTTCAATACCAGCAGCTGCTGTACCCCAGTTCTTTATGTATCCACTATATCGCCCAGACAAGGAGCCTGGCCGGTCTGTAGGAGCAGGACAACCTTCCGAAAGCTGCCTTAGGAGCAGAACGTCCACTTGGGAGCAGAACTTCCACGTGCACGACTCCGCCGCTGTCTCGACTTACAGGGTGTGCTTTCTCCAGCCTTAAGTCTTCCCAGCCTTAGATCCTACCCTGTTTTCGGATATATTTCCACGTCATTTCAAGCTTCACGTGCCTCAAAGCTTCAGAAACCTTTCAAGCAAAAGAATTAGCGTTGCTCAGGTTTAGCTGCTTTCAGAGGAGCTGCCACAACCTTGCAAAAGAACGCAGCCCTCTTCCCGGCTGTGCCAGCAGGGTCCTCCCCAGGGCACCAAGGGTCACTGTGTAATTACCTGACCTTGGGCAGCAGGATAAACGTCCATCACACCCCCAAAAGGCAGCAATAAGACATTTCACTGCCTTTTCCTCAGCGTAAAAGCAGACTAACAACTCCGCGGCTGCACCGACCTCGGGCTTTACGCCGTGAATTTGTGTCAGCAGGCTGCGACGCGTAACACCAAGGCCTAGCGAGCGCCCACCCCTCCCGAAGCACCTCAGGGCTGCCCGACCTCCCGCCCCGGGCCGCGGCCTCCGCCC
>WEKW01001568.1:289100-325921 GCA_013389905.1 Sula dactylatra | reverse complement strand
GGCGGAGCTCGGCGCACTCTCAGGCGGCGCTCCGGGGAGCGAAGGGAAGGAAGGGCGGGCGGCCATCGCGGGCCCGGGCCGCAGCCCCGGCCCCCTCAGGGGATGCCACAAGCCACTGGGCAGCGTCGGGCTTTTCGTCTGTTAAAATACGGATGTAGAGCCTCTCGTCCCTTTTAAAGAGCTCCTTTGTGAAGCACCGTCCCACAGCCAGGTGTTCTAAAAACCAGGGATAAAATGCTAATTTCTTTCCCTGCAGCTTGAATACCTGGTTTGTTTGCTGATCACTTACAAGGGACAAAAGGTAAAAAAAAACCAACCTCGATGATTTAGGCAATTGCGATTCTATATCGGTCAAGCGTCATTTTTACCAGAATAAACAAAATCAAATGTAATTTAGGCAAAGGGAATGCATTTTACTAAGAAAATAGAAGACCAGAACACACATTTCAACAGAGTTACAACATTATAAAGAAGAAGAAAAAAAAAACCAAACCCAAACCACTCAGTTCACATTTGAATACAATTTTAGTTTCAGCTGAGCAATGACCCTCCCAGGAAAAGTCAACCCCGGACAGATTAGGCTAGAACTGTTCTTCTCACAAGAACTCCAGTAGGCTTATGTTTATTAGTGTAAGGTAGATATGTTTAAGACAGAAATAAATGTAAATTGACATTTCTCAATAAACTGGCCATCTTTCTATGTTTATGTAGTCCTAAAAGTGTTCTTGTTTCCATTTTCAGTAACCTACTTAAAGGATGGATAAGACAAAGTCAAAGCTGCTCGCAGAGTTCAGTTCAATCCAGCACCCACTTCACGCGCAGGGAACATAAAACATACACCGCAGGGTTCCTGCACCACAAGCAAAACATCTAATGCGAGAAGGCTTTGTACATGAGCTGAAGCCATGGTCCTCCGTGCCACCAGGAACCGGATTCCCCACGTACCATCTAGCTGTTAGCACATGTTCCTCTGGAGAAGGCACGAGTAAGCTGCATCCCCACCAAGTCATGTGATTCAGGAGGCGATGGCAAGAAGCAGAAGTCTAAAGCGTGCTGAATTTTCCTCGCGGTTCACCCAGAACATCTGCAGGCTTTCCAATACCACAGTAGTGTGTATTTTGGGAGTAGGTAGGTAGGTCAAGGTAGATCCGTACAGAATTAGATGTCCCTTCACCAGCGGCAACTGAATTACATTGCTCAAATTCAGCTGTCAAGTGGATGCAATTAGAGCTTTGCTCTAGATTTTCTCCTTGCTCCAGTATTCAATGTAACACCAGTCCCTGCCTATTATGTATGGCTGTTATGAAACAAGGATAGCAGTACACATCATCTTAAAAACAGTCCAAAAACAACAGTGGTTTTCTTAAACTCAGGAACAGCACTTACAGCCGATCCAGAACGGGAGCCAAACTGTACTGTTCTTACAGTCCGATCTGAGAGTTTCGTAGATACCTTTATCCGAGTGACAGAGGTGCTCCAGTCTGCACCTTTGATGTCAAGAAGACCCGGAGCAAATGAAAGATGACAGCTTGGATTTACTTAGGCCCAGAGTCAGCTGAACTAAAATTCACAGCTGTAGCTGTAACAATAGCAATCCCCACTCTCCTACAGGAGCAGTCACTAAATAGGGTCTAAACTGAAAGGTGTATCATTTATCTTTACAGTTACTACCAGAGGAGTGTGACAAAGGGTTACTGTACCCCCGCCTGCAAAACAGCGCGCTGGAAAAAAACAGTACAAAGACACACACCTACCAGAGAAAACCTGTTAAAACACCAATCTGCATGTAAGTGTTGCTTCATTTTAGGCTTGGAAAACAAACACCACTTCATGAAACATCACTGTTCACAAACATAACCAAGAACTTAGGTGAGGAGTCACATTTGGGTTTTAAAATCTATCAGACACAATATTTTAATAGTTTTCCTCTACATATCAATCGCTGGCATGGGGACATATGCTTCAGGAACATACAAACCTTTGTAACATCTTTGAACAAGAACACACATATTTAATAAGAAAATGCTGCGCTCCCTTAGCTACCCTTCTCCTCCTTCCCGAGACATTTCTGTACATCGCTGCCAAAAGGCTCAGTCCTGCTCCTGTTGATTTTAAGGAAGCAAGTCTTGGACCAGTCCTGGAAGAGGCTGAGCTACTGACCTCAGTGGGAGTTTCTGATCCTCTCACAAGTGTTCCGTACATCCAGAACAGTATCCTCACAGAAGAGACACGAAAGACAGACTTCTATACTGTTCGGAGGGCAAAAGTCACCAGGGCTGTGTGAACAGCTAGAAAACTAGTCATCCTTTAGGTGACACTTTTTAAAAGAACAGTATAAGCTTAACTTATAAGCATTATAAATGCTTATAAGCATTACAAAATGCATCCTGGTGACAACTTTTGCCCTTTGCATACTGCAGAGAAGAATCTTCTGTACAGATAAAGATCAGTAAATGCTTCTAATAAGCCAGCAAATATAAAAAAATCAGGTTAAGTGGAATATGAAAAAGGATACTGTGGTTCCTTACTAAGCAGCAAGATTAGCAGTTGTAATTAATTCAAAGATTAATTAGACCTGAAGAATACACAAAAGTGAAGATGAATCTATATATTTTATAAAAAAAATCTGAAAAAGATGAAAGGGAGAGTGAAGTGCACTTAAAACTTTGTGAGCTGACACGTTACCCCGTCGCTAACAGAAAACAATGGCTATACATTAAAGGTAAAATTCCACCGTGTCTATATTGCAAGCTATAGATGATCCAAAGAACCAGATTAAACAATGTCCACAGGTGCGTATGCACAGACGAAGTGTAACTGGTGCCACTTAGCTGCCGTAACTGGGACAGGTTAGAGAGACACAGTCAGGCCTTCTCTACTCTAGAGCTCTGACACATCTGCAGCCCCATCACAGCAGGGCTGTACTGTAACTGGAGCCTCCCGAGTCAGTTAAAGACTGGTTTTTCCTCACCTTTCCAGAAAAAATTATGCAGGAACTTGGGGAAAATCCCACTGCCAGCCAGTTCTGAACAACCCCTCTTGGCATCAGCTTAAAGACAGCAGGGACCCCCTGCCAGGAAGCGAGAGGACTGCACTTCATGGAACAGGTATCTTACCGCTGCGAATTTCCTGCGGGGCAGCTCCCTTTGGGAACCGAAACTACTCTTGCGCAAAGCAAGACTCCTGCTGTGTGCAGGTAATGCTATTTTCCTAAGCGCCAGGTTTTCCTGAGTATTATCAATGCCCACTAATTACAAACTGTGACTGTACTACTTGCCTGAAAAAAAATAATCAGACTGAATAGATGGATGCAGATCTTTATTTTGTAAGACAGAGTTATATTTATGGAGCGATTGCCCTGCCTCTGTGATCACTCTGAGCCGGGACACAAGATCAGTGCATGGGATATTTTTGTGACTCATCTGCCTAATTAGTACATCGGCAGAAGTGAGGAAGTGCGCGTTCCCAATATACCTGAATCCGATGATGCAGAACTCCACTGACACACTGCAATAGGCTTCAGCTAGAGTTGAATTTTCAGAAGGTAGAAATAATTTGTACACTAAATAAATAATTTTTCACTAAGATCACAAATTTAAATACAGTAAAAACCAGGCATAGCAAAAATAGATGAAAAAAGCATTCTTTGTAAAAACATCATATGCGTGTGTTGGTCTTTTTTATACATATACTTACATATACAAGTTGCAAACCACGTACGTCGCCCAACTTGGCAACGTAGCACCTCGAGCCCCACCAGACAGCACTTTACCACAGTTTGAATAAGCAGCCTTTTCCCCACATAGCTATTTTCTGAGTTTATATAATCAGTCTTCTTTCCTCACTTAGCTAAAGCCTTCCCAAAGCATACTGCTCTTTTTATTTAATACATGAAGGTAATTTTAAAATCAGTTACTAGGCAGAAAGCGACAGAGACCATGTCCACGGTGGTACAGAGACTATTTTCCCTGTTCTGTTTTGGACCTATTCTGTGGAGACTGCATCTTCCAGTATAAATGAGGATACAAGAGAGGTGCTTGCCATGGGTAAATCCTAAGCAAGATTTACTTTGTCTCTTTGGATTCCGGCTTCAAGTTTGGCAGTATAGCCCTTNTTTTTTTTTGCCTTGATGCAGCAAGCTATGGAACAGCACATTATCTTCATTTCTGTTCCTGACATACCATTGTTCTTGTTACAGAGCTCAGATTTAGAGCAGTCACAGACTGTAATTATCACTCTGTGGCCTTGCCTGCTCATACAAAGTAACGGAGGGTGCTCAAACCTGATACGAACGAAACGAAAAGGAATGCACGTTGTGGTGTCTGTATCAAATGTGCAGTACTATTCACTGCAAGGAAAAATTCAACTGGCAATTTTTGTTTTTGCATAAAAAACCTGACAAATTAAACCTGTAAATAGAGAGAGGAAGATGAAGCAATCAACTTAGAGCTTCTAAGTTGAAGAAATTAGATCTTTCCAGTCCTGTATTCAAACTGAACTGAATATACTGGACTGAGACCACAAGAAACATTCAAACTGCTGTAAATGTGTGTGTCAATAGCTGCCGGTAACACTTTCTGTTTCAGCTTCATCAGCTGCGTGTGGGGTTTTTTTTTTCCAAAGTGGCAAGTGAGTCCGCTTAGGAGTTTGAGTCAGACATGTCATAAAAACATCACACACGAATCTTTTTGTGAGAACAAGGGTATGCAAGGGAGAAAACAATTTAGCTTAGAAGAAACAGAACCTTGAAAAAATTAACAAATGAAACAAAAATCCTTTGGTACATCTCCTTGTAAAATCTCTAAAAGATTTCTCTAAATTACTTCAGATCTTGCCGTTATGTGATAGAATTTATTATGCTACAGCGTAGCTGTATTTTTAAAAGCTATTAAGTGATTACTATTCTTTTCATGCTTTCCAACGATAATTTTTAGCAGTTCACATTTCTCCTGATAACAGATTTCACGCAATGATGAAACCACCACATACAAACATTGCTGCAGATGCCACATGTGCACACCACGCTGCTCCTCAAAGCACATTCGAAGAAACAGAGCAGCCAATACCACAAGGAAGTCTGGACATGGGCATCTTTAAACATCAGGCAGAACAGAAAGCCCATTAGACTGTTAAATTTGTCTTGTCTTTTTTTAAAAAAAAATGCTCTCTGGTGATGTTACAGATAATGCAGTGTGACAACTCTAGGACAATTAGAAGACTGATTATCAAAAGCAGAAATAAATCATTCTGGAAATCAGCAGTGATGAGAGAGCTATAGTTCATCATCAAATGCACATAGCTAAAACATCATTACTGGAATTCTTTAGTGTGGTGCTGGCTCTAAGCTAGAAATGCAATGTCATTATTTAAATTAATTTTGGAGAGCTCTCTCATTCCTGTGATGGACACCATCATCCATATGGTTTATCAGGTATTTGGGAAAGTGGGGAGAAGTCTACGTCAAGTGAAAAACAGGGTAGAAGGGAAAAAAAACCCAAAATGAGCAAAAATAAATTAAAGGACTCGAAGATCATGATTTAAATTGGTCTGAAAAGGAATCCCTGCAGAGTAGAAGATACTGCCTGAGGAGTGTGATCTTCTGATGCATCAGTGAACTTTAGATTCAGGCCAGTCATACACATCTGGCATGAACGATTCGTATTCGTAGGTCCAAACCTTTGATCGAATGTAACGGTTCTTGTCTGCGGGTTCAGGGTAATGGAAAGCCATGTTGTTTGCGTACAAAAATTCCATAACCTGAAAAGTTAAATCACCATGCAGTTTGTGCCTTTTACTACATTCGCGTAACATCCATGCTTCTGCTGCGATACATTTAGGACTCACAAACTGGATAAAGACAAACACCAGAGTCTTTTTACAATTCCTGAATGCCTTACCAGGCGTCTGAAAATTTAATTTCAGAACTCAAAGGGGCGTAAGGTTGGCCCATCGTCACTGCCAAACTGAAGCATCCAACAAACTCGAAATTTTTATAAGTGTCTCTTATTAACGGCACAAAAAACTGGGTATTTTGTGCCCAAGCACCTAGTGTTCAAGGGTCATACTGTGCAATTCAGCAGGTTAATGTACACATAAAACACTTCTAGTACAGTGCACTTCTATGCTTCATACTCACCTTGACAGCAATATAAATAGAAACTTCCCTGATGTTAGACAATGGAGGATAAAGTCTTCCTTGTGCAAGTTCTTCATCAGTCAACTGTTCTGTCAATGCCTGAGTTAGAAAAACAAACACATTCTATTTACTGCATCCTGAATAGGATCAATAACATGCTAAAACAACTGAGAGAAACAAGTTGCAGTGTTCTTACTCCCAGAGTCCTCCCAAAGCACTAGAATAAGGCAGTCAAAATCTCAAAATTCTCAAAGACCAACTCTGCAATCCATGCCCGTATCAGCAAATTCTGCTCGTAAGCGTTTAGCAAAATAAGATCCTATTTTTTTGGAGGCTGAACTACTCATAACTATGGAAGTTATAAGAGCGCAACATGCCTGCAGGACTACCCGCGTGTTTGGCCAGTTGATCCACTGGCTACTCCGATGTGGCAGGTGCTCCTCCTCCAGAGCAGAAAGGCAGGAGAGGACGGGAGCCTGGAGGCCACAGGCATCCCTGACCGCACCGCCAGCTATGGAACCCAGTGTGGGGCGGGAGGAGGAGGGAGGCCTCCTGCCAGACCTACAGGGCTGGGAGGCAGTTTACACGTGGACCAGATTTCCTATTGGGTGTTTGGTTTTTGGATGAAAAAATTAAAATTGCAGTGGAAAGTGATACTTTTCACAATTTTGTTTGATCAAAATCCATTTTCTTTCCATTGGGGAGGGATAAAACCAACAGATATCGAACAGGAAACCACAGAGTTTCAGCAAGATTTGAGAAATTGCCCATCACATCATCCACCATCATGTCAGAAGGACAGCCTACTCTGCTTCCACACTTACCTTAGCAGCCTCTAGGAAAACCTTATCACTAATATGTCGCACACTGCTGAGGATCACAGCGAGAGCCACGCCTACAATAAAATTATTGCCAATTAGGGCCACATCATTTTAAAATATGCAGCCTGCTGCCGAGAAGCTGCAAGTCATCTAGAAAGTTACTTTTAAAAATCTTCCCATAGCTTTCTACACACATTCACAAAACTATTACCATGTGTGCTAGTCATTTACCATAATAGGTGGCTTTTGACAAGGGGTTGGAGCTTAGCAGCTCAGGGAGGAAAGGGAGAGGAAGGGGAAGGCAGAGAAATATCCCTCGTGCTTCTTTTGTATCCTCACCTGTGCAGGCATAACTTCACGAGGAGCATATTGACACTTACTTTCTCCTCCCCCCGCCAAAACAAGCACAAGAACCCATAATGCAGGAGTTTTCAAACCCTTTAATACACCCTTTTGTTTTCTTAGAAATATCCAGTTGGGTGAGCTCACTGTGTGCATGTTGCATACGTAGCTGCACATGCCTAACATCCATCCTTAACTGATTTTCTTTCATTTATTCTTCTGATTGACTTCTCAGCTTTAAATGCTGGTAACACCTCTTCATGCTGCTTCACTAACTGTGCCTAGTGTAGCAAGGGAACCCAAGAAGAGATGCTAAAAGCCTAGTCTTAAAGATTAAAAGAAGACAAATTTATTTATTTATTACCTGGAAAAATATAAGCATTGTTTCCTTGGCCTGGTTTGAAGGTTCTTCCATCTTTCAGAGTCACCAGGTCGAAGGGACTGCCGCTGGCAAACAAGCAACGGCCCTGTTAAATGGAGAAATAATCACAGTCAGGCAGCTTCTGAAGAGCCAACAGTGTGGAGCAATACAGTCATTATGAAATACAGGGACACCAGAGTCCTGTAGCTCCCAGTCAGCTCTAGGACTGAGTCAGGAAGGTACTCAAGCACGCAGCCAAATGCAAAAAGGCAAATGGCCCTATTAAATGCAACTGGGTTCAAGCACGTACTTAAATCCCTTGCTGACTCAATTTCTACAGTCCCAGAATGACAACAAGCAAACCTACCCTTTACAGTAGGGCCTGGAAGATGTACAAGAATCAGTAAGCATCTGCCTGTTTCTGCAGCTGCAGAACATGCAATGTTTCTGCAGCAAACATCTGGAACGCAAGAGAGGCAAGCATACATACTGAAATGTGCAGCTTCCTAAGGAACGGAAGCAATCTACTTGTTTTATCATTCATTGTTCTTTAAGATAGCAATGACTTGGAGGAACTACTCACACACAAAGTAAAGTACTTGTGTGTTAACCATAACCATGTATAAGGAACCACGACCACAAGCCAGGCCCACCACTGCAGGTACTGTACAAAGACAGCTGAATAACGGCCACTTCCAAAAGGAGACTGAAATATAAGTACAGTAATAAAAGGTCACTTGTTTACCGATGGGTGGGAGGGTGAAGGGAGGGACTGCTTTATCATACTTTTATTGCTAAGTGCTCTGAGAGCACTGAATAATGCAGTTTGCTTATCCTTCCTTTGAAAAGGATTTGAATCAGCACGAAATATTAATACAAATTCAGAGTTTGGAGTGTGAAATATACCCTCCAGATAAATGACCCTTTCCTTAAGCAGTAAAACCCTTGTAAGCAGAAGATCTTGACTTTCTTTTGAGTAACAGGTTTAATAACATTACTTTAAAATATTTAAGGCTCCCCAGGACCAACCACTACATTTGAGAACAAATTACCAAAGAAGCTAAAGACTCAGGAACTGTGTTTGAATGTTAGGGCATACCCATGACAATAAGCCTTTTTGTGTAGGGATCAAAATATATGGATGCATATGGACCAAAAGACGATGGAAATTAAAACACACCAAAAGCCCACACAATACACAGTGGCAGAGGGCATTAAAACATCATCAGGCTTTTACAGGTGCCATCTAGTGGAAAAAGAATAAGGAATAAAAAGTTAGTGATGATATACTTGGTTTCCTTACTGACTTCCTAGTTTAGCTTAAAATTTCACACCATCACGATTAGGCTATTTCCCAAGGCCAGGAGACACACAGGGCTGACGGCTCTGATCCCTAATTGCCTAACAAACTTTCTTAGTTAAAGGTCAAAGTAAGTAAAGAAGGGAGAGGATTTTCTAGGTAATTACTGTACCTTGAAGGGAAAAATATGACACATTTTGAAGGGTAAACTATGGGTAAACGGAGTCCATTTCAGAGAACTAAAGAGCATTTTGAAAACAAACATTAAAGATGGAGAAAAGTCTAAAGAGCCAGAAACATTACAAAATTTATTAATAAGGACTAGAACACAATTACACCCATTCATTAACTGACCAGTAATATTTAACTGTCAAAATAGTCCATGTCTGTAAATAACAACTTAGGGAAAATCATAAATAAAAGGACAGATGGATCCAATACAGGAAAAGACCAAAGACCCTCTCTCCATTTTGCACAACCTTTTTAAACAGTACTATGCTCACACAGCTCCTTCAGTGAAGACACATTACCACACCTGAATCTAAGCAGCACTGCCTTGCTTCTGCATCTGACAGTGACAGCTACCCCAAGGTCCAACTCCTTGGGACTCAACACACAGCCACGGGGAACAAGGAGCCTCCTCCCTTAAATCATCTATTGCTCTGTTGATATTCTCTAACAAGTGCAAGCAAAAATTAGGCTGATTCTCCTTCTGATAGTGCTGCTGGCCTCTCCTTCAGCCATCAGAGATGCCATTAGTTTTCACACTTATTTATGCCAGCTAAAGGCTTGGCTGTATAACTAACTCTTGTTTACTTTCTGTGGAAGATACTGGAATTTAATTTTATATGCCGAAACACTGCCCAACTCACTATTCTGGCTAATGCCAGACATCTGAGAGATCTTAAGCCATCTTCATTTAAAAGCATTCTCACTTACTATTAAAAGCTAAGGTCTAGATTTTGTCCAGAGGCTGTTATTCCTGCCTAGGGCTCGCTCTGGACCTGCAAATCTCCGTAGCAATAGTTCCCTCCGAGCTGACGGAATCAGTAACACGGAAGAGAATCTGGATGCCAACTGGAGACGATGGAGTTCTACCCTTCCAGGTGTGAAGCTAACACCGCTGAGGCTATAATGCTGGAAACTGAGCCACACTAACAGTGGAAGGAAGGAGTTCATAGTTCTGCATCAAGAAACAAGGAAAGATCGCCACCCACTCATTTTCACATGAGTCACTTGATTTGGGATTGTATTAAAAAAAAAAAAAAAAAGAAAAACAAAGAAAAGAAAAAAAACAAAGTCTTTTCATGAGCCCCACCCCTGAAGTCTGCAGGCAGGCCCTGTGGACAGGGGAGAGATCACAGCGAGCGGGAGTCTACAACATAAAGGAAAGGCATTACCAGCCAGTTCAAAGTGTTAAAGCGAGCACTCTGTCTGCCTGATGCTCCCTTGCCCCCACCTCCTTCCCCTCAGGCTCTCTTCAAAGATAATTAGTTTTTTATATAAAGTTGTGCAGAAGGATAAAAGACTTGCTTCATTAAAGGCAAAACCAAGGTCTGGATGCGCCGGTGACAGTTATTAAAAAACCCACCCCAAACCTGCAACCTCCAACCGCCCCCAAGCACCCCACTGTGTAATGGCTTTGAGGTAACGGTGCAAAACGAGGCGTGTTTATTCTTGGTTCACTCCTTTCAAGGTTTGGTGGTGCCAGACGTTGCTAGAGGGGAACGCGCGGACGCAGGGCCACCACAGACTCCTGCACTGGAAGCAGAGGTCTTCACATGTCACTGTTAACGATACGAGTCCTGACCTGCAGATGCTAGGAAATGACTGAGCGCAAAGCGGAATTCCAGGATTGATGCAAGGACATCACCTGCTTTAAGGACTTTACTCACAACACGGCAGCCGTTACCTTTTAAAGGTTGCACCTAGTATCTATTACAATGTTAACATAAGATGTTTCTTTAAAAACTAAAATAATTAAAAAGCGTGGTGGGAAACAGTTAATTGATCAAAACTATGAAACAGTACCTAGCGGTCATTCTTTTAAAAAGTAATAAGGTTTAGGCTATTTTAAGCTTTGCAAAATGTCTTTAAAAATGAAGACTTCTCTTCAAATCACTTCCATTTCCTTTTGCCAGAAAAGAAGATGATCTGTATTATTATATCAGTAAGTCCAAGTGATAATAAAATGATCTGAGTTCTTGCATTCTGACACTCAGTAAACAGTTCTGTCACTAAGTGCCAACGAGTCAACATTTCTAAGCATTACATACCTCTGTTAACGTATATGCTTCCTCTGCTGTGCATTCAGCTTTCACTGTAGGGTTACTTAGTGCAAATATTATGGGTCGCTCATTGATAGAGGCCATTGCTTTGATCACGTCCTCAGAGAAGAGCCGCCCAGCTCCTGCAACTCCTGAAGTAAATGGAAACACGTAAAAATAGAATCAATACTTTCCTGCCTCAGGGTAGATGACAGCGACTGTAGATGAAGTTCACGTCACCCCTGAAGTCTCCCACTCAGAGCAAAGCATCACAGGCTTTTCTAGCAGCAGGAGATGGAAACCAGGCACTGCTCGGTTAGTGGCTGCTTAAAATTCTCATTTTCACAGGAACAGCTAATTAATGTGTTCCAAAAGCCTATTTTACATGTTTTTTTGTATTGATCTGTGTAAAGAACACTTATCGCTGCCCTGAATAAGCAAGTGGGAACTCCAGGTCTCACAACCTAGAGCTGGGTGTTAACTGTGCAATGCACAGTCCCTTGATACTGGTATTTCTGACCATGCCCAAACACACAGGTACAAATACATAAAAATGGTGTATGTTAGTACATGGGCTACAAACTTCAGGGTAGCTACTTAGCCAAAAAACTTTCCTTTTCCAAATAAATCACATGCAAACAAAATTGTAGAGTTGTACCAGGAAATACCTGCAATTCCATCTGACCTCTGCAGACAGCCAGTTATAAATCAATACCTACGTATGTCAGTGACCTAACAGGTGTTGCTGATCTGCAGCATGAAACAGCTCCTCCAAGCCATGCTGCTGGCAGATTCTGGCCAGAGAAGCTGACTGGGGGAAAGAAGGTCAGAAAAAAAAAAAATTCACTCCAGTTAGGGAACTCCTGTAAAGCAGAAAATGTGTTTGTGACTGCTCTCTCCCTTGCTGCTGGTGTAGGGAATGCATCTGGGGAAAAAGGTTGTATTTTTGTCTTCCTGTCTCTTAGTGCCCTTCATTACAGTTTCAGTTTGCTGTGGCCATGCATCCCTGAGAACATGCAAGAGTTTTCTAAGAAAGGTCCAACACCAGCTGCACAAGGACTAGAGGAAGCAGTTAACAAGGACACAAGATGCAGAAGGAGCACCACAGCAGCAATGAAGGATGCACTGAGAGCTAACCTGCAGCTAGTGTATTTTCAAGCAGAAAACTGACCTCACATTTTCATCTTATTTACACCAGCAGAAACGCACATCACTGTCATCAACCTCCTTGGAGCCACGTTAGCAAATTAAATGCAGCAAAATACCAAATGATGGAAATACAGGAACAAAAATAACCTTACCAATGATAGCTGAAGGCCGAAGTATGTTCACTGCCTCTACAAATGTCTTTGGTATCTGCTCTGGAGCCTGATGCATAAATGGTTCTTGATTGGAATCTACCTTTTGTTCTCGGCCCTATAGATAAAAAGTTGATTCTCTCTGTGAGAAGGACACAGAAAGCACTGGTCATCCGTATTGTGGTATTTCAAGGCATGGTGCACACTTACCTGAACCAGTAAACCGTATTTGTCAAACATCCATATCCTCCTGTAGGCTTCTTCAGCAGAAACACCGCTTTCCATCATAGCCATAACAATGAGGTTTGCAATTCCCAGGGCGGCCTTGTGGATAAAAAGACTTCGATTTTTAACAAGTCACAAAAGAGGTCTCTCATCACAAACACCACCCCGTTCAACATTCCCTCAAAAATAATTTAGTGAGTCAGCTCTGAAACACAAGTAATGTTCACCTAGATAGGGGCAGACTCCTGGGATTAACAGCATCACGTCTTCAGACAAAAGCAAGAGGCAGCTCTTCTGGGTACTGTGCCCCCATGCCTGTACCAGTTCAGCAGCCACAATAAAGCAGCCCAACCAGACAATAAGAACAAGTTAGTGCTGCAGCCTTCCTGTCAAGAAACCACAGCGTAGCGTTTTGTGCCCAGCTGCTTTCTGAACCTCTCTCTGCTCCCATTGCCTGTGATAAAGGCCTTGCAGACAGAGGGCAGAAAGTGGATGCTGGCAGTGCTTCCCTCTACATCCTTCTCTTGGCTCGCTATACACACTGCCAAGTCTGGCAGGAGAAAGAAGGTAGAGAGAAGAGCAGAGCAGGGTTCAGTGCTCAGGCAACAACACAACATCGGCCAATTACTGCAATCTGGACCTTCCCCAGCTGGAGAAATTTTCAGCTAATTAAGTTATTTTGTCAGCACCATAGCAGCAATTTTGTTGATATACCAAGAAGCACGGTGCTGGTCCTGACACTGCTGCCCCAGTAACTAACTAGTGTCTGCTGCAAACAGCCACTGACTTAACTTGCTAAGAAAACCACCACGTACTTACCTCCAATGCTATAAAAATGAACAAGATGCTCTTAGCCCCTTTCTTACTAAATCATAATTTTGTGGTAAATCCCCCTTCAACTACACGCAAATCTCAGATGCTTTTTTCAAGTCCATATAAGAAAGTGAAAAACCTGAGTCCTTGCAAATGTTAAACACTTTTCACATAGTGATCTTTAAGCAGGTAGTCCCTCCTGTTAATGTATTTCAGCTGGCCTTATAGAAGAAGTTCTGCACTGGAATTCAGAGAATGTGAATCTCCACAAGTCCCACAGAACCAGAAAATATACAGTTAAATCTCTTGTTGCTCTAGAGCCCGTAAGAGGACTCACCTCTCCTGCTCCAAGGAACAGCACTTTCTGCTCTGCAAGTGGTTTACCAGTGGCTTTCTGTGCTGCCAGTAGTCCTGCCAAGGCCACTGAAGCTGTCCCTGTAAAAACAGTACGAATCTAAGGTGAGCTGAACAGATCTACATGGCAGATTATGGTTTCAGGCAAAGTTTCTGCATATACATTAAGGGGCATGAACAAAGGGTGTACCTTGAATATCGTCATTAAAGGTACAATATTTCTCTCTGTATTTTCTTAAAAACCGAAAAGCATTGTGGTTTCCGAAGTCTTCAAATTGGATAAGGGTGTTCTGGCCATACCTACAGAACATAGCAAATATTCCTATCACTAGACACATAAAGAAACACAATCCTTTTAGAACAAATCCCGCACGTAATCAATTATCTTTGGAAAGAGGATGTCCTCAGGCCTTTCACTGCTTAAAACAATTCCATCTCCATTCTGTGCATATTTAACAGATAACTACGAGAAGCATGTTCCAGGTCACAGAGAAAAATCACCACAGAGCCAGAAATACAGCCACATCTCTTGGCTTCTAGTCCTATCATTACTCCTTCAATGGCTGTTTCAAGGACAGTGTGTTACAGGGGTGTTTTTTGCCAGCAGTTTTGGCCATACTTCTGTGCAGAATATTCAGTGTCATACCTGTCTGTAATGGCTTCCATAAATTCATCAATTAGGTCATCATAGACTTGTGAGCGATCCCTTTTTTGGTACAGGCCCATATAAAATGGATCTTTCAAGAGTGTCTGAAAAAGAATAAATCAAAGACAGCAGCAGGATGAATCACTTCCTCAATATACACTTTCCAGAGTTCACCGTAGCACATTTCACACCAAAGATATTGCATTTATATAGCCACTGTAAGTGCCTCCAGTCTGTATTAATGTTCAGTAATTTCAGCTGGCACTTGAGGTTGGTGATGGCTGCTTTTAAAATGGAACAAATCAATACTGTGAACAATAAACCGCTTTGATAAATCCAATTCACATTTCTAGCTTCTTCAAGTCAGGTCAACCTGACTGTCTACTTTATAGTGTTCCAGCATTCAAGTTACTTCCAAACGCACCATTTCACTGACAAATTAACTGGCGTTTATCAATCACTGATAAGTAACTCTATAGTGAATTCCAAACCATTTACCTTTACATAAAATATCTGGCTTCTTCTTAAATAAAAGGCCTCAAATCAAAATCTTCTCTTATAGAACTAAATACTCTTTAATAAATAACTTTTCATAGGGATAACTTAGGGCAGGTAAAGTTCAGTCAAACTCACTGTATTATCAGTTCCAACGTCGATGCACACAGGCAAGCATTTATCTGGATGTATTCCAGCACAGGCTGTATACAAACACAGTTTTCCTACTGGAATTCCCATCCCATACACACCTAGGTCTCCAAGACCCAATATCCTTTCTCCATCAGTGACGACAACAGCCTGAAAACAAAAGCAGGCAAAATTATACACGATCACAGAAATTTATGAAGTTTGGAGCAACACCAGTGTGGTTTTTTCCAGGCAAAACTTCAGGTGTATGTTTGCACAGTCAAACAAAGAATAGATTACGAGGAATATTTTATTTGAAGCAACAATGCTTAATGTTAGAATCTGCTATGCTCCTTTTTCTTTGCTGAAACCCACTGCCCAAATCCTTGAAAGCTAAGTGGGAAGGATCCAAGCTGCCATGTGGAACCACCGCTTGTAACTTGGGTTTACGATTTCCACTTGTAAATCTGCCAGACATCAAAAAGTTTGTATAACTATCATTCGCTTCATCTCCCCTCACAGTTCTTGACCCAACTGGGTCATACAGGATTTAATGGCAAAATCTGGGCCTCCCAACTACCACTTCTGTGTTTTAATCCGAGGACAAGATCACCTCTCCTACTGCTGCGTAACACAGTAAGACCTAGCGGTGCATCCCCCAACACCTCCCCGAAAGGTGGAATAATGAAGTAAAATAAAAAGTTTGGCAGGTCTAGTTCTCATCATTACTGTTTACTCAAACCATAAACCTCATATTTAGGGTAAAACACTGCTCTTCAAGTTACGCATTATCTTCATGAGCTGTATTTTGCCATCATCGTCAAACACCTAAGGATGCGTTATTTAGCATTTACATTTCCATCAAATATTAACAAATCTTAAGCAGCTCAACCGAGATTAAATAACAACTAGAAAAAAAAAACTATACAGTGGTAGTACCTTAACGTCATTCTCTGGCCAGTTGTTCACAATTGACCTTATATGGCCTCTGTCTGAGATAGAAATGAATAACCCTCTGAAAGAAAAAAAACAAAGCAGAAGTATTTTGTAGGTGGCAAATAGAAATTTCACCTTGCTTTGTGCAACTAAATGTCAAACAGTACAATTTTCTTAAAATTGAAAGCGTTGCAATCACTGATGTAAATCACTCAAAGGACAATTTCTAATACTTAAGTCTATTGGTCTACTTCGACACTCTAAAATAAGAATACAGAGAAAATACTTTTCAGGATGCTACCCGGCTTTTACGCTACTACAGATATTCACCTTTAATACTCCTCTAGGGCAAAACACCTTTGGTGTTAGTGTCAGACATGACAGGCTCTACACTCGCCTATAAGGACACGAGAAGGCAACATGATCCTAAGCCCGGCTTTACCTTAGTGAGTATCTGTTCACAACACTACACAAGGTGAGGGGAGGGAAAAGAAAGGAAAGAGAAAAACAGGGACTGAGCATACTGTCTTCTCCAAGACCAGCAGAACAGTGCTTCCCACCGAGTGCTCCTCTGTGGGAACATGGGAGGGGAGGCAAAAGGAGCAGAGGTGAAAAGAAGTGTCTATTTCTTCTGCTCGAGCAGAACCTCTGTGGTTAGGAGGAAAGGAGGCAGGAAAAGCTTGGCAGAGGTGGTAACAGATAAATTACCAACACTTTGAAAGCGCTGGTCCTGGGAAAGAAAGGGGCATATCCTGAGTCCCAGTCCCGGCTGCTGGTTTTTGTACAGACAACTTCTACAGGGGGACAGTTTTCAAACTGGTCTGTAATACATACAGAGACGTGGAAGAGGAAAGGAAGCATGTGAGAACTGAGTACATCTTTCACATCCCCTGCCACAGATCAGGAGCAAAACCATGAGTTTGTCGCTGTCTTTATCACAGCAGCCACACTACGCAGCCGAGTCCTCATGACAGTGAAGGATTAGCCCTTCCTCCACACAGCACTAAAGCCCTCAAGCGAGAGAGCTCTAGAAATACTCTCACTGCAATTCAAAGTGTATCATGGAAATGTGCTGAAATGACTGCCAGTCTGAACTGTTTTCCTCAACACAGAGCTAATAACCTGAATGGTTGTTTTGAAGTCACTGCTGAACTCCAACCAGATCCCGCCCAAGCGCATTTACTGTGTCAGGCTAACTGACAGCTGACTCCTAGCAGCACAGCTTTAATACAGGGACTATCTCCACCCAACGGAGTCTCCTGAGCTACCGCAAATCAAGCCTCTCCCATCCTGCTTTGCCAACATCTCTCGTCAGACACCACTCGCTGGCCTCTGCTCCTGCACCCAAGATGTCACGCTGTGCTGCTCTGCAGAGTGTCATGAGAATCTCTCCAGCACTGGGACCCTTTGCCGCCAGCAGGAACACATTAGTTGTGGCTTCGATTCTACCAGGACCATGGTTAGGCTGAGCTTCCTCCAGCAAATCTGCTGTAAAGGTGTGCGTGCACTTGTGTTCCTGCCTCTCTGTGCAGGCTGCGCGCAGGGGTGCATTTAATGGTGAGTTACCCCTCCCGAACAGAAGGGTAACTTCACTGCCCTGAATTGGCACAACTCTTGCATAGCTGAATCCAAATAAAAATGAAATAAAACATTTCCAAACCTCAGGCAAGTATACAGAGAAAATGATAATAAAAGTAGCAGGAATATTTATTTATTGTTCTTACTTTGGTCTCCTGAAGATGTGTCCATACTGGGTGCAGGCAAGGCCTACTGTTGGTGTGTATACAATTGGCATTAACCGCTCAATATCATCTTGTAATACCCTATAGAATAACTTTTCATTTCTCTCTTGGATTCCCATTATGTAGATATACCTGAAATCAAGGAAAAAAGAAAAACCTCGTATTGTTTCACATTTATGCTTATTTAAAACAAAGTGAAAAATGTCAAAGCGAAAACCAAACTTGCTTCATATTATTTCTTCATCAAATTCCTGCTTCTACTCAAGTCAGGCCTTCAGCACTAAACAAAAGTTGGAAAAGATAGAGTAGTAGTACTAAAAGCCTGAAATAAAAATACTGGATGTGACATACCATGCATGCTAACAACTTAATGCACAAACATGCACTGTGATAAAAGATAACCCATGGATTTATTACAGGATGCAGCTGGGAGTCTCATTACTGTTAAAGAAAAAAATTATCAGTGAAAGAATTTGTCATACAAAAAAAGTTAGGTCCTGACAGTAGGGTCTTGTGAATCCTAACATTAACAGAGTTGTAAAACATATTAACTCCTAACAAAAAGTTCATTTTGTAGGACTTACCTAGCTGTGTAAATTAAACCTGCATTTTTGCAAATTTACCTACCAATCTACCATGTATCAATTCATATTCGGTCTCACTGACCTGCCAACATACAGATAATGAATTAGCCATTTGTCTTAGGCTACAGCAACTGGGCGCTTTGCCAATACAGATGACATGACTGTTTCAGATCAGCAAGGGACGTGATGTGGATTTAAAAGTCATCTTTCGGTTTTCATGAGAACAAAAGAGTTTTGATGTGGTCCGGTAAGCCTCAAACCATTCCAGTGCTTCTCTTGCCTTTAGGAGACTGTATTTTTACATGTGGATACACATAGGCTTATATGGAAACAGTAACAGGATGCTAGAAACATGCCATTGTGAAAGAAATAAATCAAAATCCTTCACTTTTTCACCAAACCAGTGGATTAAACAAAAAAAAAAAAAAAAAAAGACGGCTATAAAAAAAATTGCCCATTATGAGACTCAAAATTCTAACCCTGTAATTCCTTTCTAACAGTAACTACTGTATATGATAAGCAGTTTTTCACACCTAATTATTATCAAACCCTCAACTTACCTTCACTCTCACATATTCTTCTAGCACGCACTCACTGCCCTCTTCCCCCTCCCAATAATTCTGTGCTCCACCAACCTGCTACCCAAATTTTACATACTCCAGAAATACATATTACGGCAAGGTCTGCAGCTTTGTTACTGGCTAATTTGTGCACATTCTTTTTCGTTACCTTATGACTATAGTATGTAAGAGAAGAAGTTCCCCAACCTCCTTTAGCCACATCATGAATGCATGATTGATGAAAGCAGTTTTCTGTGCAAAAGTGAAAACAGCCTCCAACAAGTGAAAACCCCAGTGGAGGCATAGAAACCTTGTCTGGTTACCCCCATGAAATATTTTGCAGTCATTTCCATTTACTTGCATGACAAAGCAAGGCCAGAGGAGTGCTTACTTTTCCAAGGGGTCAGTCATTTTTGCCAAATTCTTATGGAAGCGTAAGGCTTGAATGTCTTGCGTCTCTATTTTAGGAGGTAGAAGTCCTTGCAACCCAAGCATCTGTCGTTCATGTAATGTAAAGGCCATACCCTGAAAACAAAAGAGGTGAGAAATAATTAGCAGTTCTTCCTCTAGCATTTCTTTTTATAATATCTTTCTATTTGCCATTTCAGCCTATCCACTGCATCCTCTTCTCATGGCAGGTGCCACAGAAGGCGAGGTTTGGATATAGCTGCTGCTGCTGGGGTTCTCCCCATCCTCTCCTCATCCCTTTTGACCGCAGCTTTTCCACGTCTCAGACCACACGCCCTTTGCCAGATTTCATTTTCCTCTGTGAAACCGGAGAATAACTAAGAGATCCCGCTGGAGGCAGGCTGCGGTTTAAAAGTAAAAGAACAGTTGCTTCTCGAATTGTTTCATAGGAACATAAGGCTGACCAGGAATATGTGGGTCACCCAGTCTGGTCTCTACAATCACACACTTTATTTAGTCCAGAGAGCTTTCTTGGAATTGCTCCATTTGCTGCTTTTTTTTCTACATACTTTCGGTAATCCAGCCAGATCCCAAAGTTACTAAATTGCCCTAATGCTTCTATTGAGATCACAGTTCAACCCAAATCCTTCGTTTTTTTCTTAGGGCTAGAACTAATCTATTTGTTTTCAACTGGTGGAGACACCTTCACAGGGCAGTTAACTCGAGGTGTAACGTTGTAAAACGTTAACTGATCCGAGTCCGGATTCACAGCCAACCTGGCTCAAAGCGCTGACCCCGTTTCCGACAACAACTGACCCCACTTTAAGTTTGCCACTTCCAAAAGAGCAATGATAAACTTTCCTTATTTCAGTTTATCCAACTGGGTCAGTTCAGTGAATGATTAAATCGATAACTTGCAAACGCAGGAGCTGAAAACCCAGGAAAGCCTTTGCTGTGCCAAGGCTGTGCATCAATCTGTGAGCAAAAGCAGAATCTGAAAGGGAAAGGTCTGCTAGTTGCAATGTTTTGAAAGAGATGGAAACAAGACATCAGTTCTGCTCACAAACAACACTTCCTTTGTTTACTGAAGCAGCTAGATTAAAAAACAAGATCACATTTTCTCAAATATCCCCAACGCTGGAAGCAGATTCGTAGTGTCAGGTTAAAAAAAACCAAACAACTATCTAAGGTTTGTTTTATGCCTTGTAATTACACCCCAAATTCCTCCTGCAATCAGAAAAATCACAAGGAAAAAATTAATATTTTCCCACTTTAGAATAAAAGACACAAATTCACATTAGAATATATAAATTTCACCTCTGCTTATGTTTGAATAGACTTTCACAGGTTATTTGTAGAAAGCACGTCCATTAACAAAAACTCTCTAATTTAGAGTCTGCACTTAGTGTAATTCAGCACACTTGCATGGTTTATAACCAATGTTAACTATCCCTTAGGAAAAAACATATTTTAAATAACTAATATTTTTACATAATTTTTCCCTTTGCTTATTTTAATCGTATTTAACATCAGTTATTTTGACTCCACTGATTTAAGCAATCCACCTGCTTTTCTGTACTAATTTTACACCATGTTCTAAAGTAATAAAACACTTGAAGAGTTAGAAAGCAAGAAAAAAAGAACAAAACCAAAAGAACTTCAGTGCTTTGCAAAAAACACTTGCAAACACTTTCTTGCAAAAAACCTGTATTTAACCTTGATCTAGATCAATGCTTTGTATTTCTGACAACCTTCCATGTAATAGATTTGACATTAAATACTGAACTCAAGTTATCCTTTTTCTCCTACCTGTGAGTCATTCACAAACCATTGTTTTCTTTCCTCGTGTAATCATTATTCTCAAGTATTTTTCCAATATTGTCTGTAAATAAATTTCAGATGACGGCCTATTCCTGAACTTTTCATCCTTGCTCTGGTCTTTTGCTGGGTGTAACAGTCACCATAGCCATGTGGTCATTCTTCTGAAAACTGATTTGAATAATCCAAAACTTCCACTGAGCACACAACCATGTAAGCAGCACCGGCCTGAGAAAAAACCCACGAGGAACACACACTGAATGCCATAATTTTTTTTTTTCCTGTACTGCAAAGCATCTACTTTAGTTTCGCTTCTGCATACTTCACAAGAAATACCGAAAGATTCTCTGGGAATATAAATGCATCTTCCAAAGTTGCATGGAAGCGAACCACGCAACCACACGTGTCAGCCGACTTCCCCTTTTCCTTAACTACCCTCTAATTTGATACCATTAGCGGTTTTTGCCTTTTTAGAACAACTGTTTCTCAACACAAACTGTACTTGCAGCGCAAGTGATTTAGGATACAAGGCTGAGTACAGCTGCTAAACATCTGTAGTATTTTGACTGTTACTTTAGGCACTACAAAACCAAAAATGATGCCAAAAGATTTACGATATTAAGAAGAGGAAAAAAAAAAAGGCAGCTTATTCTCTTTTCAGAAGCTATATAAACACTGGTCAGTAAAACCACTGATGTCACTCGTTTAAGGCATGTCAAAGGCCAGAATCCCTTCAGTGGTACCATACTGGCTACAACGACATTTTAGTCTCAACTAGCTGAAATATCTCACTAGCAAAACCTACGTCCTCCCCATCAGAAACTCTCAAGTCCCTTCAAAATAAAATCTACTTAATTTCTGATTTCCACTGTTAGCATGGCACTGGGACATGGCTTTTCCTTAATCTCCCTGTAGGGTGAAAGCAGTGGCATTAAACTACGTGGGTCCTTAATAACACCAAATGAGCCCCGAGGTTAGTACTAAGCTGAACAGCTACCCATCTTTAGTCAGTTTAGTCACATTTTTTCCAGTCTATAGGTAACCTGGTTTTCCAGTGCATCCGGAGTTAAAATAACATTAAACACAGGGAATTCTTTAAGTGGTACTAAGCACTTCCAGCTGTTTAGTTATGTGACAATTAACTCTTACCACATTAAATAATGCTTTAATTTTTGCCCAGGCCTAACTCAAGAACCTGAATGCCATCAGCCTCCATACAGAAATTTAATCCTCATTCCAACTAGAACAGAACAAGTTTAGGCCAGAGCAGCACTATAAAAAACCCAGAGCCCTTCCAACACTTGCTGCATTCCCATTCATTAGCTTTGTCCGTGACTGTCAGCTGCCTCTCATTTTGGATTTGGGATCATGGCTTGTTCCCCATACACCACCTCGCAGGACAGAGATTTTCCTTAAACTGGTGTGCCTAGGAGCTGCAGTATTACAAATCTCCTAGCCTTTTTCCTCGTTTTTTAAACCCCAGTATAGTTTGACAGAACCAGCGATCGGTTCCCAGTGAATCAGGAGGCACTCACCAGTTTGCAGCACTGGGGCTGATGTTCTCAAAGGCACTTAAGATCCCAGCAGCTACTCAAAGGCCAAATTCCCTCTGGTTTCTGCTGGGATTAAACGCCTAAATACTGTAATGATTTGGGCTTAAGTCACAGGAATCGCTTTTTGGTTTCCTTTCACCCACAGTGCTAGGTAACCTCTCTCCGAGTCTTATCCATTGACTTTCACTTAGATTGTTTTCCTCAATCCTCTTGACAGCCCAGAAGAAACAGGTGTCCTTTCTAAGATAGTAGTACAGACAAAGCAGGGAGCGCATCTAGGAGAAAACCCAGCACACTTTCAAAGACCACAAAGTAATGAATTAAATACGCATGGGCAGATTTACTGCAACAAAACCAACATACTGCCATGGGCGGGGAGGAAAGGCAAGTAAAATGAAGCGTTGACAGTTTTTTAGTTAAGACAAGCTCCTATTGAATCACCATGTACTGTGCCTTTAATCCACAAACTATCTGGCACTGGGACCTCGCTTTAGCCCGAACAACTGAGCTCTACGACACAAAGCGAGTGGTGCTATAAATACCAGCATATAAAAATTCTAGTTGCCTGCTCTGCATGAAGGTGAACAGAGGACCCGAATCCTGCAAGCATGATTTTTATAGCACCACTGAGTAAGTAATACTGAGAGATTTCTAAGCAGAGAAGTACTAGTGGTGACAGTTTTTTTCCCCACCTGCAAAGTCTTGCAGGCATATATATTGGAGGGGATACTTTCACCTGACACCATAAATACTCTCAAGCATTCTGAAAACCTGTACAGTTTATAACAAACAACCCATTCAAAGCCCCTGATAAAGATGTAAACGCAGAATACATCCAAACATGCCACCGTTTGGAAAATGAGTTAGCCTACTTCACAGGGAAGATTTAATCAAATGGTTTTCATGTAACTTCTAATCATCGTTATAACATATTCAGCAGCATATCGCAGGCTTTGAAGTAGCATCATAAACATTTTTAAAATAAAGTAGATTTTACATTGGATTGTGGGCTGCTTCCCTTAACTCTGCTTCCTTTTGCTAAATCACAAAGTTCACTATTGCACAATGTGTCTCTACTGCAAATTAATAAAGTTCACTCATATGAATCAAAGGTGTATTTGCTAACTCAACCACAGATTCAAAGTTTCTCTGTTGTTTATGAGAACAGTGTAGAATATGGAAATCTCCTTTGGTTTCTTTCCTCCTTCATTTTTTAAACTCAATTTCCTATTTTTATTCTTCCAGAAACAGCATAGGATATATATACTGGCAGGTATGGCTGACACAGCACAGCAATCTACTCCCTGCTGAACTGTGAAATGACCCAGACCTCCCCCAGGTTATTAAGCCTTTAAAGACCTTAGTCTCTCTGCAGGCAAGGATGCCACCAGTCCTTGTACCGCCTCTCTATGTGTGGAACCAGATGTAAATCACTTTGGCTGCTGAACCAGACTTAGCTAACCTGCAATAGCTCTCATTTACTAACGATGTGGCTTCAACTAAAAGCATTCCCCTGCAGAAAATGGGAAAAAGTCAGAAACAGAAAGCCTTTACACACCAGCATTAAAGTCATTCAGCCTCTCCAGGGTTTGTTTCCAAGCACCAACGGTTACGATAAAGCTGTACATTGCAAATTACGAGCATGATGGACTGAAATGGCTCATCTACACCATGTAGCGTCACTGAACACCCCAGAGACATTTCATTAAACTGCTGTTTTTCTAACTGAACAGATGCCATTGCTTTTGTACTCCATTAATGGCATTCATCCTACAATAAAAAAATTGAAAAATATTAAAAACCAAGACAGCTTCCTTCCTTCCTCCGCCCACCATCCCAGCAGTTCACGAGTCTGAGCAGAATAGCTGATCTAAGTTAAATGAGGCGCAATATTACCTACCACCTTTGGCACTTATAGCACCTTTTCAGACAGATGATAAAAGCTGGTTACAGATTAAACAGTTCCATCTTTCCACATTTAATTCCCTTTAAAAGCACGCAGATTGCAAGGAAGTTGACAAAAACTGCAGAAGCATGCCTGTGCAACCTCCATCCAACAACCCCTCCATCTCCAAACCGGCTGGGCAGGACACTAAACTTGTGGTGGGACTTCTGGGCTGGGCGTGTGTGTGTGTGCGCAAGGGAACTGGCAGTTTCTATCGGTCTCCTGCCTTCCAGGATCTTTCTTTGTGACTGATCAGAAACTGCCGGTAGTATTTCAAGCAGTGCATTTCTTAGCGACACGACAGTTACCATGTGTGGTACATCTCCACATCCTGTTTATCCTGTTTTCCCCAGGAAGGCAGATGGGCATTGTGTATTCTATGCCCTGGCTGCTCAACCCAACTGACACAGTCTGATAAGTATTAAAACAGAAGAAATCAAATGTGTCAAAAAACAGCATGGTGAAAAAGGGCAGGGGAAGGGGAAAGGGAGCATCTGCTTTTAGATCTTCAAGTTCATACAATCTTCCTTCACATTCTCTTGTCCTATCCTATTTATTTTGTTCAACTAGCTTTAACTTCTGGTTGGGGTTTTTTTGTTTGTTTGGTTTTTGTTCTGAATTGGAAAAACACTGTTTGGATATTTGCTAGAAGTCAGTGAGGTGACATACATCTTTGTCAAGAGAACTGGTTCTTTAAACAAAGGCATTCTCTCACAGTTTCTGGAAGTACTCAGTAAGGCATAGATGAAAATAAATTGGGCTGAAAAAGCTGGGAATGAATAGAGATGAAACTGTGATTTATGGTCTAGCTGAACACAAGATATAAGAAGATGACCACCCGTATGGAAGACAGACACTGGGCCAGTTTCTCAGGTCTGGGATTAAACTCCCACCTGTGACACCATCAGTGAATTCTTTTTCCCAATTCATCGTGTATTTCCACCCACACGTGCCCAGGCACATACATACGTACAAATACATGTGCACGCACGTGTGTGCTTAATGCAATGTCCTAAACATATCTGCTGAAGGTAAAAATTTGGGAGGCATTGTCAGTACAGGAAGGTATTAAAGAATGAAATAACTAAACAATATTGAGGAGCAGAGTAATAGAAAAAGGGGCAATGGAACCAACTGTACAAAATAGAGTCACCAGTAACAAGAAGAATTGAGGCCACAAGGTAGAAAAATCCCCAGCTAAAATACAAAGAGCATCGCAAATTATTCAGAGTCACAAATTTTCTGCAAGCACACAGAAAGCAAACATATGAATCATGTTACAGGTCATGTATTTCCAATGAAGCTAAAGATACTCTACATGGACGAATGGACATTGCCAAGGTCAGGGATCATCTACCCTCTTCATCATCTGTTCTGTGCTGGAAGAAGTCCTGGCCCTTGAGTGAGAATCCGAAGCACTCCCACAACATAAATAACAATTTAATTGCCAGTACTAAACAAAAGAGATTGCCATAACAGTGTTCTCAGCGCCCAACAAGCTTAAAACACTGCCTTGGCACAGCAGGGATCTCCAGCAGAATAAAAGGTCCTGAAGCCAATTAACTGTAATTTGAATCCCTGTCACAGAGCAGAAATCAAACATCATGGAAGCTCGTAAATATCCAGGGATGCCAGCAATGCAGTTACAGTATGTTCTGCAATTGTTTGGCTGCAACAGTGAGGGCATTACCGATATAGCTCACGACCTTTTCTGAGCCTCCCTGACAAGAAACACTTGAAAACTGGTCTTGAAACATAAAAAACGAAACCAGTTGATGTAGGTGTAGTATGCACCTGCAAAAGACAGGTAAGGATGGGAAAGAAAAGGAAAAAGAACCCCAACGGTAAGAGAAAAATGTACTCCAATGGCAAAGAACGGGAGCAGATTAATTCTATGATTCCAATTTGCACAAGGGAAAAGGGTGGTTTTCTGTTAGCGATGCTGCCATCTTGCAGTTCTTATTTTAGGGCCCATTAGGCCCTAATTACGGCCTATTAAAGGAGACCAAATGTTCTGTAGAGTTCACAGAGACTGTAAAACCTGAACATAAGCAACTAAAACAAAGTCAAACTGATGATTTCAGCAACGTGACAGCAAGTGATAAAGCCCTTTATCTGTGCCTGTAAGTATATGATATATGTATGCGCATGAGGCACTGTGGGCAAGAAAAGCACAAAGGGTAAAGTACTTTCCATATTTAGTCAATCATTTATTTCTCTGCTGAATTTCCAAAATACAGTTCTATACAGATACTGCATCCAGTATTAAGCAATATCACTTAACTAGCTTACAGATCCATTCAAACAGGTGCCAGCCTTAATGGCAGACTGATACAACAGAGCCAAACAAATGCGGAAAGTTTTTTCCTATCACAAGTATAATTTCTTGGAGACATTAACAATTTTAAAAAAACCCAACTGCTATTAATAAGCAGCTCTGTTCTTCCCTCCTCCTCAAAAAAAACCCAAAACATCATAAAAAATACTGCACTGTGCTCAGTCCACCAGAGAATTCCAGGCTTAAAAAAATAAATTAGAAAGGTATTACCACTAGAGAAACAATAAGAAATGACCTGTTGGTTTTGTTTCTGAATACTGTTGCATGATCAGCACTTGGAAAAGCTTACAGGGCTTGAAATAATTTCCATTGCCTGTCAAAGTGTTTATAGCTCTGAAAACGGTCGAGATAACCTGATCTTGACAGATCACACCAATCTATTCTTTTGTCCTTCCCCAACACAGCAACCCCAATTTTATTTTCGCAGCCAGCCAGTCTCTAACGCCTACAGCTCTCTCTCTATATAAGCAACCTGTGTGCATCAAGGCATCTCACGCTCCACTATACTGTACAAGAAACAGTAAGAAACATGCCTACAGGTTTACATTTTCCTTCATCCTTTCTTTTTGGCACACTCAGGAATCACTTTTGCCAAAAGAAACATGAGCAATTCTGCCTGTAGTTATGGGCAGGGCACAAGGAGATGCAGCTTGTAGTTCCTAGCTTGATATCCTCCCCAGATATTTTGAGCCCACTGGGCAACTTCTAATTCTGACAAAAAGAGAGGGACAGAAAAGAGGGGAGAGAGAGAGAGAGAGAAGAGGAGATTTTGCTGTGCAGAGGAAAGAGCCAGCCTAGCTCTTCTGCTGAGAGAAAAGCTCGGGGTTATGTGTCTGGCTTGCCAGCTGGCAAATTTATAGCAGCACGTGCTTCTTCACATCTAGGCAAAGGGGTGTCGTGGTTTGGCATGGGAAGGAGCTAAGAATACAGGGGGAGAGAAGGAGTCAGAGCCATGGGCAGAGAAGGAAGGGAAGGAATTTTACAGTGAACAGGAAATATAAGGCATTACAGGAGGGGAAAAAAATAAAATCAGAGAATGGGGAAGAGGAGAAAAGCCAGACATTAAAAACATAGGATAAAACTATGGCAGTCCAGCTTCCACAGCTCCATTGCTCAGGAAATACTCTGTCAGAGCTAGCTATATCTGTCACCTTTCTTGGCCACTTTAGACATCTTGGCTCAGCTACCAAAAGCTCTCATATAATTTCTTACTGGTTGTAGTTTACACATCAGTTGTTGCAATATCCCTGAAGGCTACCGCTACACCAAGAAAAAAAAAAAAAAAGAGATTGGAGATGGGGTTGTGGAAATAGGAAAACTTTTGCAAAGGCGGGGAAAAAACCCCAACTTCTTTCTTTGGAGAAGTTCCTCCCAATGCATGGAATTAACATAATGTCTCTACCTCCCCGCTAGCTCCATTCAAGGCTTATTTTTAGATGCTCTCTGTCCGACTCTCCGCACAGGGATGTTTCTTACTGATATGGCTCGGTCCCAATTCACAGTCTTGCAGGAAGATCCAGGACTAGGACAGAGAGGCTAACGCTTTCTATCACTAGCAAGACTGAATCCAGAATTAACTTCTGCAAACTCTGAAATAAGTCTCTCTCTGCTAAAGCTTTACTTCAAGCAGCCCAAAAACTAAGCCAGCAAGAATTGGTGACTCTTCATTTGGCACAAGGAAGCAGCAGGATTGACTGGGTAAACCACAGCAAACCAGGGGTAGCGCAGGCTGACAGAAGCAGAAGGTGTTACTGGAAGTCCTTGTACTGCAGGTGTCCAGGTAGTAAACTGGAAATGAACGTTGGCACCTCCATCTCCTGTACCCTTTTTTTGGCTGTGGCCCAGTACACCTCCTGGACGTGGTTTAACCTTGGAAAAAGGTCCATTGGATGATTACCGGATGAAGATAAGAGATTTGATAATTGCACACTACCAACCTTGTTTGTCCGTGGGTTTAACATCAATGGCTTGCCTTTTTCTTTCGTATGTGCACTGCGACGCACCATCGCACAGGGAGTGGCAGCTACCCTTAGTCGGGAGAACATTTTTTCTTTTATACTGCACCTGGGAAAAGGAAAAGAAAATCATTCTGATACAGAGGCAGTGGGACTGACGTTCATATTTGTAGGCCATCTGTTGTAAAAGAAATTGGTACATGCTAGATAAGACTCTTCGCTCTAACACCGTGATAATAACCAAAAATTGCCTTGTGGCAGCCAGGAAGAAGAAAAACAAGGAAAGCTTTGCAACGACAAAAGCACATGAGTGAATGGAGAGAACATACAGGGATACTAACATGAGCTAGCATTATGCTGTGGCTGCAATCAGCCAGCATTCACTAGGTATCGTCTTATAGCTGCACCACAAACCCAGAGCAGAATTGCCATGAGCAAATATTAACCTTCTGTGGCGACCCATGCAACTGGCAGCGGTGCAAATACCGGGGAGGACAGAATGACTTGGGCTAGTGCAGCAAGAAAATTCAAGCTGAGTTTCTCCAATAGCTTTCTTACAATGAAATCTTGTGGCCTGGACAACAGAAAGGAAAGAAACTATACATCTATTAGCATATTAAGACTAGGTTAGAACAAAATGTAGAATTAAAATGGTCAAAGATTCACTGAACACTGGATTCCATGCTTCAGTTTTTTAAATTGCAAACCTAAAAAGGTTCTTTTCAGAGAGAATATATCTTTTTTTTAATAAAGGATATGTTTCCCTAACAAAATAAAAAAATTGCTGGTACCACTCGAAAGCTTAGTTCTTAATCTCGCCAAGTGATAACCACTCTCAAACCCATTTTATTCAATTATGAATTGCAAGCTCTTTGGAGCAGAAATCATCATTTATTACATGCTTGTGTGGCGCAGCACCGCCAGGGAACGTGTACTGGACTCGTCTCTAAACGTTATTTCACCAACACGGAGAGACAACAGCAATCGCAGCGAGAGCTTACACAGGCCCACGGCCTGTACAAAGACACATTAAGATGGCAGGCCAGAAAGGACAGATGTACACAGCTTAGCTGCAATACCATGCAGAATCCTGACGCGAGGAAAGTCGGAAAATAGATCCCTTTAGCAACAGGCCTATATAGTCAGTGGAGGAAGGCAGAGGTCCAGGGTCAGCTGGGCAGGGAAGCCCTCTGCCTCCCCGCTGCAGCTGGCGTGGGTGGGGGACCCCTGCAGCCAGCGCTCCATCATCCCCTGGCCCGGCTAGATGCTCCCATCCAAGACACACGCAAGGATAGTAAAGCAGGTATGAGACGTTTATAAGGAATGAAATGATGCATGCTTGGGATTTTTTGTTTCTTCCAGATGGAAGCCAAAATTAGATTAACGAACAAAACTTCATTATCTTAAATATAGCCTGAATACTTTAGAAGACCTTTCCATAATCAAATCTACACATAATCAGCTTTTAAGACGGCAGACTGACCTTACAAGTTACAATCTGAGGATTTTCTCCAAAATCTTTCCAAGCATTAAAAGAACAGGCAAAGATTTAATATTTTTCATCATCTGTTATACCTGAGTTTCTCTTCTACCCATTACAAAGCACAGAGGAAAGCAACGCTGACATTGAGCGGGATCCCCTTCTCTCATCCTTTATTTGCTTGGTTTAGGCCTTGCAAGTGAAAAAAGTTCCACTCAAAACCCACGTGTTTAGTTGTTTCCTGGTAAATAACATAAATTTACTGTGTGGAGACAGGAGGAATGGAAGCCTTGCCAGCACTACAAACAAATGTTGCTTTTAACATGATAATTCCTCCCTAAACCAGCTAGTGGTGGACTAAACACAGCTGGTCTGCCAGAACTCAGGGCAGCTGAAAATCAGGATCAGATAAACAAAATTAAACTTCTGGGGCAATACAACCAGCCTTTAGGAATAGCAAACTCAGTCTTAACGGTTTCTAATTCTGATTGCTCATTTGCCAGCGTTACACAATTGCGAGTCCATCTCCTCACGCTAAAATGATCTGTGATTACAGTGGCGCAGCAAACCTCAGCCCATATCCCATCAGTCTGGTGTTAGGGTGGCTTCAATCTGTCATGAGCAAATACCTTAAACAGGAATTAAAAACTAGGCCAAACACCAGATCTTATCTTAACTCTAATTAAATTTAAATTACTTCATTGCAATTAATGGACATTTAAGAACCAAGCAAGATTGCGGCCCAGATTTCTCCTAACTTGATCAATTAACTCTCTAATAAACAAGAGAGAGAGAGACTTTTCAGGCGTGTGATTCAAATCTTACAAATCTTTCTTCTCCCCTCTGTGAGAGAGGAGACGTGCTCCTCTCCTCTGAGGTGCCCATACAGGCACCTGAAATAATTCTCTTGGTGGAGCTCTCAGATGCATACAGCACGTGGGAGGAATCAGGCTTCATCTTCCACTCAGTCCCTCTCTTTATATCCAAGAGATACAAACCCAGTTCATTTATAACCAGCATAAAACCTGACAAGTTACTCAGCCCTGAGCTCTCCTTCCCCTGCTTTTCTAACTGCTTCCTATTTCCGTTTCATCTCCCATCTTGCACATCTCCTCTACCTCCTTTTGTTGCAGACAAACACGTTTTAGCAAGAACCTGCCTCCAAAACTCACCTTAACGTGACTTACCTTGAAGCCACAAAGCAAGCATCCTTCCCCATCCCCTGCTCCTCCATAGGTGTGCCAAGAGCTCCGTGCTTTGCCCGCATGGCTGTGGCCCTCCGTGACTCACCTACCCTCTCCTCCCGGCTCCGCTGGCCACCAACCTGGCGAGAACGAGCCACCCATCTGCCCAGGCCCTTCTGCTTTAGAAATCCTAATTCCTCCTCAAGAATACACGCAGCGGACAATCCGGTAACCCTTACGATTAAAAATCAAGGCTAAATCTATATATGCCACTAGTAGTTTAATGCTTTTTAAAACAGAGCTCCCAGGCTGACACCGCTCACCCCCAGCCGAGGCTCACGGGATGGCTTGAGCCAGATGCAGCACTGGGGTAGCCGTAAAACCAGCTCCCACCAGGAGTTTGTGAATATACCACCAGACAATAAAAATACTTTAGATGCAGCACGGTCCAACTGACAGCAAATAAGCTGCCCTGGGCAGCTCCGCTTCTCCGCTGGCCTCGTGGGGAAGGAAGGGACGCGAAGCCTGGCGCCCGGCGGCTCCTGTTTACCAGCCCTGTTTCTGGGAAGCCCTTTGGGCAGGCAGCAAGCTGCAAGGACAGGTCCCCAAACCAATACCTGGTTTCACAGAGATGAGAGGGCTGGGTGATGCTGCTTTGTGGGAAGGTTTTCAAATGGTTTATGATGGGTTTTGTAGAAGAGAGGCCAGGCTTGAGATGGTGGTACTTTAACCAGAAGAAAAAGGAGAGACGATTTTGGCAGTAGAGGCTGATAGAGAAGGGGGAAGGATGTCAACTGAGGGAAAGATGGGGGGGGTTGCAATGATGCGAAAACAGATACAGAGGTTGTGCAATGTCCTGTGAGGAGGAATTAGAAAGTAGAGGATCTGAAAGAGGAACAGAATACCTGCTAAAGTGTGTGTCAGCATAACCAGAACAAGGATTTCTTTTTTTCTTTCAGTACTTGACAATGGTAAGGACCAAACAAGACTGTGGCGCACCACTAGACTTAATCCAATACAACTGATAATTTCTGACTTACTACCACGTACATGCTGTGTCACAACTTAGAATTAAATTCTTCAGCATAACAGATGACAGCTCTCCTCTGTGCCTTATCAGGAGGCATCTGGCCAGGTCAAACTAATTACCAATACTGCACAAGTGCTCTTATCTGGAAGCAAATGTTTTGCTGCTGCAATTATGGATTTGTTAAGTTGCAAAAGCTACTTTTAAGGGAAAGGTTCATCCTACTTTTAAAAGGTACAATCACATTGCTCAGAGAGTCAGGAAGCTCAGCGTCATTTAAAGCAAGGTCTGCTTCAATTACTGCACAGCCTGGCTGACTTGTGGATTATACCTTAATACTAAGGAGTATCTCTCATCGGACAGCAGCTTGTGCTTGATGACTTCGCAGTCTTCCTGCAGTCTGAAGGATGGCTTCAGAAATATCCTTCAGGTATTCCTGAAATCCTGTGTAAATGAACAGTTCCAGTCTTTCTTTCATGTACAGAAATTACCAAGATCTGTGTGTTAACGGGAGCTTGTTCTTGTTAAGAGAAGCTGGGACTATTAATTCAAGACCGTACAGGCCTCACAGAGTTTCCAATCTTTCTGCCCTCAGTCAGTTTTGGGTTTTTTTTTTTTTAATCACCAGGGCCAACAAACATTTTCTCTTATACACCCACAGCAACCTATCCGTTGAGTCTGCACTGTCCTGAGTCTGGTGTGGATGTAACCGTGGCACTCTATTCTCTTCTTTTTTTTTTTTTAAAATGAACAGACAAGCCTTGCCCACCCAAGCATGACACAAACCAGGCACACACTAGCTGGCTTCATCACTTCAGTAATGATAAAGCAGTCTAAAATTATTACATTAGGCAAGTACCTACTATAAATGTGTCTCCCAATGAGACTTTTACTTAAAGAAAGAAGCCTTCCCTACACCCGCCACCCTGCAGTGGGTGCTTTGCAGATCAAGGCGGAAGGGGGCACCTCCATTTTACAACAGGAGCACCCCAGTGCATACACGTGCGGAGGAAGGAGCAGAGAGATGAGGCTGGGCGACGCAGTTCTGCACTGCAACTCAGCTCCCCGAGCTGACCAGATGCTGTTGGGGGAAGTTAGCAGAAAATGGTGGTGACAATATTTCAAGTTCCTTCCAGCAAAGTCCTTGAGCCATCATTTTAAAGGACGTTTCTAAGGTGCCTTGAGATCTGCAAAGCAAAAGGAACAATCGTATGGGGGTGAGGGGTGCTACTAATAAAATGTTCAGAAGCGGTGAGTGGCTCATTTTGGAAGCAGATCTTGAAACTAGTTTTCTTCCCTCTTATTCTGAGTTAGACACAGAGTCCTTAAGCGGAATTAGTAAGTTCACAATTTGAGGCTTGAAACCTTCAGCAAATAAAGCACACTTAGGTGAATTCAAACAAGAAAAATTTCAGAACACCTTTGTAAAAAGAGCATACATTCTCTACATTAACTTACAATATTAGCAAACTTTTCACAGCACAACTAGAAAGTAGGACTAAATCGTTTGGTGTTGGAGTCTTAGTTCATAAAAGCTCTTACCCCACAACATCAGAGAGCTTTTTTTTTAATACATTAATGGATCTAACCTAAATATTTTTGTTAAGCATCAGAAAATCCATTATCTTGTACTATGGAAACCACAGCAGCAGTATTTTTGGCTTACTCTGACAAGAGGTATTCACATTCTTGATTTTATTCCATTTGTCTTACTGGGAGGGCTCCCAGTAGTAAAGCTAAGCGCATCTATATATACGGGACAAAGGCCTTATCCTGCAGAATTCTCAGAAAGACTGCAGAACAGTAAATACCTCCAAACAAACAGAAAGCCACTGTTGCTTTATTCTGAAGAACTGGATGCAGCTGTATTAGAGCTGTTCTCTTCAGTTCAAAAATGCAGATTTTCTGGATATAAGTTGCGAGAGAAACAAGGATGTTCTCAACAACTGCCGCACACTTACAAAAGGGAATTCCTCCTGGGAGGATAACTCAGCAATAAGCATGGAGAAACCGAGCTGCTTGCTAATTCAGTGCCGATCAGATGAAGTATAAGCCTGTCAAGCACTTACAGACTTCGGTGTGCACTACAGTTAGGTCTTCAAAAAAAAAATCCTGCTTAAATTACAGAAGTATCTGAAAAACTACCCATACGCAATTCATTACCAGCCCAAGTAACAGCCAAATGTTCCTTCTGTTGCAATAAAGGTGCTGCCACCGGTTGTAAGAGATGAACATTCAATTAGCACTCACTCAAGCACGGCACACTACCACACATTTTGACAGCTTCTTTCTTAGTTTGCAGAAGAAAAAGCTTCAAGTCTCATCTGCACTCACGCTGCTGACTCATAACGCTGCTTACCACAAGTTTTGTCCTGGGAGCGTAACACACACTTTCTCTTAAAACACATGCTCAGGCTAACGTTCTGTAGACCTGACCGTGTTTAATAGCGCCAGCAACATGTTAGATGCTGCTGGCTGCACACACACACGGATTACTTGCAGAGTTTCATATTCTGCCTAGCTCTTTGTATTATATATGTGTATATACACATACATAGAAAGTCTCCCTTTGCTGTTCACTACTAACTTTTTGGAATTAAGACCACAAGGATAGCGTGTAGTTAAAAGCTTGCCTGGCTGCACGAACATCCTTTTTTATCAGCCCTGCTGTTATGTTTTTGGGTTTCTTCAAGTAGTTACGAGATCCGTGCCATGACATAACAACGCCAGCTTGCTCAGAAACCAGCACTTATCTTGTACCACTTAACATTACAGGTGCGGCGAGGCCAAGAGGAGCGTGGGACCTGCGACGGTGGCATTTCAAACAGCCACCACCGCTTCTTTTAATGAACAGCCAAGATACAAAACCCAAGAACCGCAGAGACCGGCTCTAAAAATACCAGGCAGCTTGACGGTGTTTCCTCTTCCAACGCCGCACCAGCAGCTCTGCTACTTCCCAACTTTTACTCTCTAGTTTTTAGGGCTGTGCCGTACGAGTTCACCGCGGGCTGGAAGTCGGCGGAGGCTGAGCAGGCGTGGGAGCATCTGCTCCCCGAATTTGGCAGGTCGGAGGGAGCGACCTGCCAGGCCTGACCCCAGGAGCGAGAGGGCTTGTTCTTGGAGGGCGGCGGATGAATTTGTCACCCGTTTTTGACAGCTGGTAAACACACACCCCTTGCACGGCTTAGGCGGGCAGCCTCCTCCTTCCTCCGAAGCGAAAACAACCGCTTTCGGGGTTTTCCACCTGCCGCCGGGCTGTGCAGGCCGAGCCTCGGGGCCTCCCAGCAAACCGGGGAAAGGCGGCGATCGGCCCCAAGGCACCGGCCCGAGGGACACGGGGCTCGCTCCGTCCCCGCTCCCGGGCGGGCCCCGTCCCGTCCCGACTCCCCCCTCACGGCAGGACGGGGCTGGCCCCATGCCCGGGCCCTCCCGGCCTCGCTCCTGCCCTCCGCACCCCGCCGGCTCGGCGGCGCAGGGCGCGAAGCGAAGGCCCTCTCCTCAGGCAGGCGGCAGGGCCGGGGGAGAGGTTTCAAAGCGGGGAAGGCGCTGGAGGAGGAAAGGCGGCAAGGGTCGAGGCTTTGGAGAAAACGCCCCCAAAGATACGGGTTTGTAAAGAGACAGAAGCCTTTCGTACGCCATTGCGATTGTAAAATTGTTACCAGAACGGGATCTACCTCCTCCTGCGGCTGCTGCCCTCTGAGTGATGCTGGCCGAGGACCTGTGTCTATTGTGCAACCGCCGCGCCCATCCGCCGAAGCTCCGTCCGCCTCGGAACCCGCCACTGAATGGGGCAAACAAGGAGGCACCGGGGAGGGACACCCCGGAGGGCGGGCTGTTCCCCGTGACTGACATCCAGGCGCAGCCAATGAAAGCGAAGCCGGCTCGCCGGCCGACGGCCGCGCTCGGCCAATGAGCCTTCTTCCCCGCGGCTTCCCGCCCTGACAGAGGGAAAACCGGGCCAGGCGCGGCCGGGCGCGGCCTTTTATATGTTAATTAGGCCAGGGGCGACAGCGAATCAGCGCGGAGCTCGGCGCCGAGGGGCGGTGCTCCAGAAAGGGGGCGTGGCGAGAGGTTGTTTGGGGGGACGGGGGTCGTCAGGGGACG
>WEKW01001568.1:251258-288458 GCA_013389905.1 Sula dactylatra | reverse complement strand
GGTTGTCAGGGGACGGGGGGACTGTGAGGTGACCAGGGCCAGGAGGGGATGGGGACCATCAGGGGACAGGGACCGTGAGGGGACGGGGGCTGTGCAGGGATGGGGGCCATGAGGGGGTGGGGACTGTGAGGTGACCAAGGCCTTGAAGGGATGGGGACCGTGAGAGGATGGGGACCATGAGGGGACGGGGAGCATGAGGGCTGCCAAGCGTCACTTGGGATGGTGAGGGGGGCTGCGGCTCCTGAGGGGCAACATGCTGGGGAGGAGGATGAGGCAGGAAAGGCAAAGCAGGAGGACGGTAGCAGAAAGCACAGGTCTCCTGGTGGCAGGGAAATGGGGTCCCCCTGGGTATAGTTATTTGAAGCAAGATGGACGCCCTGCTTCCCAATGGTTGGTGCTGGATCCCCTACACCCGTTAGGGCTCCTCAAAACGTGCAGAGCAAGAGCACTGAGGAGTTAACCTCTGTCTCGTGTGTTACTGTACAGAGCCTGAAGGACTGGAACACCCGTAATGTACAGCATGTTGGATTAAAACAGGCTTGGCAGGAGACGGCGAGGCAGTTAATGCTGCAGGTCAGCACTGAAATTGCCAAGCCCAGAAGAGAATCGCAGTTTCAAAAAGCATCGCTTTTCGTAATAACGTAGAGCTGTTTGTCCTAACACTGGTCTCACCTTAATAGAAATTTTATTCTTCCCCAGCTAAGCTTTCACAGTATTTGGACAGGGATGGGATGGTATGAAACATGACTGCTCAGCTCATCCGAGGCTTTGTCCCTCTCCTCTCCAGCCAAACTCAGAGATGTTTTCCAGCACTGCAAATTGGGAGGCTGTTAATTCTCTTCTGGCACTTAACGTGATGTAAATGGTTAGACGTACGAATGAACACTGTGCAGTTAAAAGAAGCAGAGTTGCTATAGCAACTGTAACAATAAATATATAAACGCACTTAATCAAAACCTCCTCCTCTAGTCATGATTTTGAGGCCTGTCACAAAGGGAATGTTCTGCTACTCCCCCCCCCATCAGCATGACTATGATGGCTTTGAAACACTTCTGAATAATGTGGTGCTGCACCTATAAACAAAGGAGACTCCTAAAATAACATGCAAGGTCATGACTTTGTGCCTGGCTAAAAATAGCCCAAATTAAAGGCATTTAAATATGCCAGACTTCATAACTGAATAGCATAAATCAATATTGCTGTAAACCCACGTCATTCTAGACTGGTTGAGGATCTTGCCGGATACATGTAATGAACAGTTAACGCCTTGCTGAAATACGCTGCATAATGCTTCCCAACCTCTCTCTTTGGTATCACTCTCAAATCCAGACTCCACCAAACCTTTTTCAAGTGACAGGTCCTTGCAGAGAGGAGGTCTGGACCATGCTTCGTGCCTTAACGCAACCGCAGTCTCGCACGGGTGGGCAGTGGCATCCTGGAGCAGTGTGTCACACTACAGCTCAGCCTGCTGCCTGATAACCCAAACCTGGCTTGCCCTGAGACAATGGGGGTGCTTTACATCAGATAGATACAGGGAGCAATCCTACACAGCGTGGGACCCTGCTTTCTCCAGCCTGTTCTTCATCTCATGCTACGACACAGCCCCCGAACGACCGTTACATTTACAGCTAATTCACGCAACCGCCTGTGCGATAGAACAAGAGTAGCGGTCATTTCTTCTTCTTCCTGAGGACTTTTATCACCATATTTGGTGCTCAAGACAGAAAAGTTTCTTTTGGCGCACACGGTGTTGTTGCTTTGCTGTTGCCAAGAGAACAACTGGGAGCCCTCGGCATTCCTCAACCCCTTGAAGCCAACTGTCCCAGCTCTGCTATCTCTCTTGGCTGTACAGGACCAGCCTCAAGCAGTCTCACAGTTCACTCACTACAGGGTGCGAATTCATTCATAAATCTTTAATACAACTGGAGAATATTTGATTATCGTGGCAGATCTCCCACACGTACAGGCCATTGTGTTTTACTGGGATTCCTCTTCATGGGAAGCCAGCAGTTTGTGCTGAAGTAAAATGCATCTCTGAAAATCATCTGATCGCAGTTTGACTGTATACATCAAGGTGCTTAAATCACTCACTCTCCTAAAACTGTGCTGTATTTCCCATTTGAGTTTTCCTGGACTTTGGATCATTTGCTGCTTGTTCTGTCTCTCTTTGCTAAATCACAGTCTCGGATACTTCCTGTTTCATTTTTCTCACGATAAACCTTACAGATTGTACCAAGTCTGCCCGATCAGTCAAATAGGAGACTTTAGTATCCCCATCCTTGAGATAATTTTGTCTCTCTGTAACATTTATAGCTTTTGAAATATCCTATTTAAAGCAACATCACCAGAGCTGGACTCAGTGTTCTTGTTTTTTGTATCACTGATTCTTAACGTGAATTTACGAAAAAAACCCCCCACTTCTCTATTTACTAACCTGGATCCAGGGCTCTTTTCCTTCACTCCACAGTGCTGCCTGCACACCTACGCTGTCACTCCCAGAAATACACTGATAATGCAGCTATATGTACACAGCTACTGAACAAATAATTCTTTAAGCAGTCATGTTTTTATCTACCTCCAACCTCAGAAATTTTTACAGTACAGACTAGCAGACAAGCCATCTCTCAGGAAGAAAGTTTTTGTGGCTTGGTAAAAACTGGCGTCTTCACCTTTCGCTCTTTGTTTCTGTTAAAAAGTGCTGAGGGCTAACTATATAGTTAGACTAAGCCTCATGTGGAGGACCCTACTGACTCTTGTCATTTACATTACGAGACTACAGCAGGAACTAGGCAGTAAAGATGATCGTTACCTCAAGGCAAGGTTTGTGGAGAAAAATAGTACCTTTTATTACACCAATTCCACTAAAAGATATTACTTCTCTCCACAAACCCTACCTCTTTTACACCTTTAGAGCAACAACACTGCTGATTACCTTTACGCTGTTTCCATTTAATTCTACTTCTGCCTAGTAATTTTGTTCTATCTTTTAAAGTTATCCTGCTTAAAATTTCTCACATGGCATTTTTGCTATCAAATGTGCCCAGACTATTCTCTGGCTGAGACCAGCTCGCATGGGAACAGCCCAAAGCCATGCTATTAAAGTGTTTTACCGTCCAAACCAATGTTCACGTGCAGACTGTATTTTGGGAAGAGTGTGCTAATTCCCACACTGTCTCCAGCAGTTGTTTGGGAAAATGCTAGCTGATCCGGAACTATGCCTGGGATTGTACTAATGATTTAATAGTGTGGATGACAAAGCTGCAGCTCCTGGGGACATTTTGTGGCACTATTAAATCTGTCTTGATTAGGGATGATGTTACTTAAACATATATCCATACGTAAGGCTTCCCAGTTAGGGACGTTTGGCATGCACGGATACAAGTCCCTCCCCTCCCTAGTCCTGATGAATTCCTTTGGCAGTGACTAGTATAAGTGTCATTGTAGGTTAACAGATCTGGCACTTGCTGCTTTTTAATTTAAGTTTTACTTTCTCTGCTTTTGATCTGGAGCCTCTTTTTAGGCCGGTGACCCGTTTGACCTCAGATCATCAGTTGCTTCCACTCTGCTGAGCTCCAGAACAGCCAGGGACGCCTGAGATGGTCTAACCTGGTGATATTTCATCTTGCTTTTCTGGCTTTTCCCCCGCTTCCTTCAATTTGCAGTTTCTTCAGTCCACCTTCAACACTGCCCCACGCTACTTCACTTATCCTGACCGACAACCCTCTCCTCCCTCCTCATTTTTGCTCCATTAATACAGCCACACAGCATGTAGAAGGTAGAGTTGCAGCTTACACGGACTCACCTGTACTGGAGCTAGTCTGGCCCCCACGGTGGGGGCAGAAGCAAGCGCACGATGAAGGGAAGGCTGCCCAGCTCCTGCCTTACCACTTGGGGCAGAGCCCACAGGCACCACACAGAGCAGCCTTCGCAGGGGGAGGCCTTCATCCCCTAAAACCCCTACTTTTGTGCTGGGAGTCAGAGTAAACCCCTTCCTCTTCACCGTTGCTGTTTAGTTGTATTAAAACCAGGTAGATCTGTATGTGCTGTGGTCACAGCTCTCAGCTCCAGTGCAGACACATGGTGACCTTTACCTACACCATCCTTGTAACTGAGAGCTTTCTTCCAGAGATCATCTACAGTACCCTATTCTGCCCCTCTGAATCATCTTCCTTGACATCACATTTCTTATATTTCTTCTCAAGTGGCTGAGCTCCTTGATGGAAGGACAGAAGGACATGGGGTCTGAACTGAGGCTGGCGATTTAGGCTCAGGAGAGAAACCTTGTGTCTTTGAAGTGCCTCTTTTAATTGCAGAAGTAACCAATTAATTTTCATTATGGGGCTTGAATGGTCTATCGCTCTGTCTCCCTTTCGTGTGATTATCCGGGAGGGGGCTGAGGACTAACAGATCCTCACAGATGTTCCATACGTGCGGCTCCACAGTGAAAATAGCAAGTAAGGTGAATTGTGTTGGCGTTGGGCCCTACTCCAGCCCAGCGATGTCATTCAGGGGTTGCATCTATCCACATCCCTGACCACTATAACTGAATCAGCACAAGTCGTCAGCACCAACTTGTGGCTTTGAGAGCGTCAAGTCAACCATAAAGTAGAGCAAGTACAGAGGGGAAGGACTGCCCTCTTCTGGTCACTCAGTATGGCTCAAGTTGAGATTATCATGCCTTTATTTGACAAAGCTGGTGTAAAATGCACCAAAAACTTGACACTAAACTCACATTGAGTTTAGAAGTCCTAAAGTCCAACTGACTTCGCTTAAGCTAGAAAGAGGTGTCACTCAGACACCTCAGGGGAGGGTCTAACCCCATCAGCAAGTGTTTGGTGCCATTGCATCTGGGTTTAAGACTTTGAAATCAGCATACAGCGCTTTTCTGTCTTTCTCTCATCCAATACAGTGTCTATGTGTACTGCAGAACAAGAATGGACCTCACGGGGACTCATCAGAGCCAGTGTTAAGACCTGAAGGTTAAAGGATGAGTCCCATCAGCATACGCATGCCTGATGACTCTTGCTTCTGCTTTAAACTGATGGACACCACGCTCTCAGTCTGGCCTCCCAGGCAATTACACTGGTGTCTCAGGCTTGAAAGTCTGCATATGGCAGTAACAGACAAAAATAATACAGAAACCTGCCAAAAAAAAGATCCATTAACCTTCGCGGGGCTCCAAACTGTACTGGCTTGAGAGGCCAAAGAGTGAATTTTCTGTACTTGCTGGCACAATATCATCATCTCCACCCTGATTTCTCTATAAGGCTAGCGAAGGATAGCATCCTAACTGGTGCAAACCAGCTTAGTTTCCTACAAAGGAAGTGAGAAAAGGGACTCTGGGTTGAAAAGCAGAGTGCCATCTCAGCACTAAAGAGAAACGGTCTCTGCTCTCGGAGCTACCATTTGCCTGCTGACAGTTGCCGAAGGCAAAGCAATCCCTGGGACTCTGCCAAAGCAGGATTGTAGCTGCTGACCCACAGCATTACATCTCTGTCTGCTCGGACTCTTCTGCGTTTCAAGTCATCTGACGTGTGCTCTCACTGGCTGCACGTGCCTAGCTGTACCGTAAAATCTAACTCCTCCTGCAGAAGCAGCTTGATATTAAAAATGTGATCAAGGAGAAACAATTACACAATGAGGTTTTATATCTCAAATAAACAATAAAAGCCATAAATCCTTCACATCGATTGCACCCAGTATTACTTTCCAGAATGTGCAGACATCTGGATTTGGAACAGTGTCAGACGTCTTAGTTATGAGATATCTGGGTAGAGAGTTACGAGCCAGCTACAAAACCTCTGCTATAAATTGAGCTTTGGCACATTTTCAGAAGCTCATCTGTAGTTTAGGTTACAGAGAACCTAATGCCATCAAGACTCCATCAGCACTGCTGTGAACGGAAGTCTCTAATTCTTGACAGCTTTCACAGACAAGATTTTTCTCTTTTCTGAGAGCGAGGCAACTTGAGCCTCATTACAATTCAGGCCTATTTAGCTAGCAAGGTTTTTTCCAGTTCAGGCTTATTTTCCTTCATCCAAGGATCAGGTGGGCTGAGGCTGAATGAAGCCGCTGCCGAAAGGCACTTGGGGATGAAAGATGGGATGACACAGACCTGCAGAAGCCACAGATCCTACCTCCTCTGCTCTGAGCCTGCTGGCCAGAGGTCTAACAGCAGCGTGCTGCGAGAAGAAAGCCATCAGGCAGCCATCACAGCAAGCTGTCAGGAACAATTTTCCCTCGGTAAATCTACATGGGTTGTTCCCAACCACCTTTATCCACTTCAGGTGCTTGGAAATGGCTTCCAGGAGGATCTGCTCCCTTTTCCTTGCAGGACCTCAGCTTAGGCTGCCTGATCTTGCAGGCTTGAGCAGTCCCTTCTGTCCTGAGGAAGGTTTTGGGGTCCCTTTGCACCCCTGCTGTTATGTAATGCCCTCATTTAATGCCCTCCCAGGGCTTCTCCTCCACCACTCCAGGAGTCAGCTGAAGACAAAAGGTGACAGCAGTCAGTTGGGAAACCGCCAGCAGAAGCTGTTGTCAGATGCTGTCAGAAGCAAAAGCCTCCAGATGCCAACCCGCACCACAGCAGTCCCCCGAGTCCCCAGGGAAAGCGTGTGGCCAGGCCTGGAAGCGGGCGCGCGGGACTGCAGTTGGCGTATATTTTCTGCATGATTGGGCCCAGGACAGCCAGTTCATTGCTCTCCCTCAGTCTCAGTCATTCCCCACGGCTCCTGCAGACTGCAAACTGCAGCCTTCGGAGAATACTCACAGGGACAGTGGCTGTACCTGTTGCTTTTTGGATACTTTACCTTCCAGCACTGCATACAAAAACCTGAACAACAGGACATTGTACTTTTTCAACCACTGATAAACTCATGTGAACATGAGCTGTGCATTATCGCTGTCCCAAATATCGGGGATGGGAGGGCGTGGGGGGTGGTGTGTGTGCAGAGTTTATGAGCAAACTCATGGCAGCGCCAGGTTGCTGTTCAAAAAGATTTGGACTCATCTTGAGCTCCCCCAAAAGATCACATGCTTCTCTCTATGAGAGAAAAAGCAGTCTCCAACATAATTTTAAAAATATTGCCACAAAGCATGAGCCTCTTCGGTTTTCAAAGCCACCTAATTTAGCAGGTACACCTATCAGTTCAGTCCCACACAGGAAGAAGTTACTCCCTGCCTTCTTTGTCAGAGGGTGCAGTGAAGAGACTGTCCAAGCTGAAGATGGGATTTTATATTTTTTTAGACATATTGATACAATCCAGGTGGTCTCAGCGCCTGCGCAGTGTGGACTTGGGTCACCAGAAACAGCATAATTTTCTTTTCTAGTCTAAACTCTGTGACATAAATACCAACCCAGGCGAACAAAGTGCTTAGCCACACGCATGCACGCAACAAAGTGCAAAAGTAATCTCCGCTGACTTAAATGACCCTGCTGATCTGCTTGGTGATGCTGTGCTTAAATACTTTGCTGGAGAAAACCTAGCAGATGTGATTCAGCAAGACAAAGCTCCTTCTGGCTTCATTCACAGGAATGGGGAATGCTCACCACCCTGCAAGCCCGGACCTACAGCAGCTCCCCACTGCTCACACCTATGCCAAATAGGTCTGATCCCGTTATTTTTCCCTGCAGGGGGAAAAGCTTGATGTCAAATCACCAACCGCAGGTACACCCTCGCCCTGCAGCTCTTCTGCACATCACAAGTACTAAAAATGGAATTCTGCTGGAGGATGTAAGGTCACAGTGGGGCTCTTGCCCTGGTGGTGTCATCAGTTTGAGTCCCCTCTTGGTTGATCTGTAGGGTTTAAACAAGGCAGTGAATTAGAAAAGGCCAGGAACCCCACTTTTATCAACTCCCCTGCAGAGGGCGGTCCATCCTCACCTAAGACACAGCTCCAAGAGCTGCACGACTCTGAAGTCAAAGAGACTTTTAACCAGGAAATACAATTAGAATCAAGGAATCATAGAATGTCCTGAGTTGGAAGGGACCCACACGGATCGTCAAGTCCAACTCCTGTCCCTGCACAGGACAACCCCAAAATTCACACCATGTCTCTGAGGGCGTTGTCCAAATACTTCTTGAATATCGTTAGGAATATCGTCATTCTTCCCACCTGCCCAGTGGCTGGGAAAGAGCTGCCCTCCAGAGGGACAGCGCTGGCTTGGGGACATCCTCCCGAAGGAGACCTTTGGCTGGCTGTGGTTCTGCACCCAAGAAGCCAACAGGCCTCCAGCACCTGGTAGGAGTCCCTAAATCCACCACTGGCTCCACTTCTTCCATCTGCCTGCTCAGCTCCCTATCCCCTCGGCTTCCTCTCTCCCAGGTTTCTCCCTCCACCCCTTCTTTTCTCTGGTCTCCTCCTCAAAAGGCAGATCCCGGCTCTTTTATGGCTGCTGCGGAGCAAACAGCAGGAGCCTCAGCCAGAAACAGAGACAGTACCTGGAGCACGTGGGCTGGGTGTTTGCCCTTCCCGGCTGGGCCGGTGCAGGAGGGGGGTTCCCTGCAGGCTGCCACTCAGCCCATTCATGACAACTTCACTGCCCTAAACTAGATGATCTTTCAAGGTTCCTTCCAACCCAAACCATTTTATGATTCTATAAAAGCTTAATGATTGGAGAAGAAAACCAGAAGATACCTCACTGGTTTCATCAATAATTCTAAAAGCTTTTTTTTTTTACATCTCCCATTTTACAGGTGAGGTTAAAGACCGCAGAGCGAGCCCCAGAGTCATGCTCTGCCTCGCTCCTAATCACCGAGTCGGGAAGTAAGGGTTGGCTAATGGAAACTGAGTACGTGCACAGTGACGCTCATCTGGAGATGCAGCACCACAGAGACCTCACGGCTCCTTGGGGTACAGCTCAAAGCGGTGGGAGAGAGGATGGAAGATCTTTGCGTTTACTAGCAACTGCTGTGTTTGCGGGTTTGAGGAACATCATTTAGAGCAACAAAGTACCTGCTGTGGGAACAGACCCTTACCCAGTGGAGAGACCATGAACAGGTCTTGCCCATGTCTGGTTTATAATGAACCAGTTCAGTTGGTGTGAAACGTCAGTCAGTGTCTCTGGAGACAAAGAAGTCGCAGCAAAAGAAGAAATTAAGGCTCCTGCTGTTCAGCCCCTCTGTAAATGGCTCTGTGATTAAATATTTCGGTTTGTTGCTCAGCGGTCCATGGGCTGACATTTTTGCCACCATTTCCTTCCATTTCCCGTTTGTTTTTTCATCGGAGACTGAGCGAAGGCACAGCCTGGCTGAGGATTAAGGGGGTGACACACAAATAAACTGCCCCTGCCAGCTCTCCACAGATGCACAACTCTGCGTGCCAGCACTGTCTCTACTCCCAGCCCAGCCTGTCCTTCTGCCATGGGAGGATGAGGAAGCTCAGGCAAAGCCCGTCCGGCTCCAGCGGCACTCAGGAAGGTGGTGGGGCACAGCTCCAGAATCAGATAGCGGGATGAGATGCGCAGCAGCCATGTCTGAGAGGTGGTGTGGCCCATGCACGGGCAGTGTGGGCCCGATTTGTTGCTAATTTTGGCCAGAAAAGCTCATTCCTCTGCATCCTTTTGTAGGAAGAGAATAATGCGCTATCTCGGTTAGTGGGACCACAGAGGGCTCCAGCTGCTCAGCATGCTGAATTAGTGGCAGAAGCACTCAGATGTAAGGCCTTGTTTTGCTGCCGTGACAGCCTTTTCAGCCTGCAATGAATAACCATCATATACCATCTTCTCTGGAGAGAAAGGCTTTTCTTCTTCCTTCCTTTCACAGCTGACAGTTGCATGGGATTACACAAGGAAAATCTGGAGGCCCTTCCAAATCATTTTTAACTGTTTCCAGGAGGGTTGTCTCTCATTTCCAGACCTCCCTGGAGACTGTTTATCTTCACTGGACAGATGGCAGGAATCCCCATTTCCCTCTTGCCTTGCCCAGCCTTCCTCGCACCTGGCTGTGCCAAACGATTTACTTTTGAAGCTGAGGAGACCTCCTCAGCTGAAGGTCTCCTCCTCCCCAGCAGTGACTGCTTTGGGGACTGATGAGTCTTCCTTGGTAGGGTGCAAACGCTGCCCATCCACAAACATGGTTAGGCTCATCAAACTCCTAAAAATATGGGCTACTCACTCAGGAATGGAATAACTCAAGTATCAACTGCCTCCAGCAAGCTGAAAAAGCCAATGATCGGGATGGGGACAGCTCAGCTCCACTGTGAATTTTCTTTGTTGTATCCGGGGCTCCTGCTGTTTTTACTCCTACGACAGTGCCAAGAAGCTCCCATCATGGAGAAGGAGTTCACATCTCCAGAGGTGAAGGAGGCTGAAGAGATGTGGCTGAGCTCTGTGATGAGAGGGAAAGATGGAGCTATAAGGATGGAAACAAACCCTTCCAATCCAGAGGCCTGATCCAGAGGCTCCCCCAGGCATTCAGCACATGAAACGTGCATTACTATACATGCACGTGTGCACAGACGATCTGCTGTGCCTGGCTGAGCCCAGTTCATGCACATGACACGTTTCCTTTCACCGTCCACTTCCTGCAACGCTGTCGAGTGTTTTAGAGGAGAACTTACCTGGATGACCGGCAGCATCCTGGCACCCAGCCGCTCACAAGCACAGGTCTGTTGCAGAACAGAGCAAAAATGCTTTGGGCTGAAACCATTTTCTTCCCTTACTGCACGTTATTGATTGGCAGGGGAATTTCACCACCTCTGTATGCTCACGTGCTCTCTTCCCCATCCCATCCCATCCCATCCCATCCCATCCCATCCCATCCCATCCCATTTCCCATCGGCAGTGTGTTTTCACTGTCATTCTCACATGGGGAGATGCAGCACTGAACTAGTGTAGGGCAAGAGGCTTGTTACTGTGGCTCTGTCCTGGGCGCTCTGGCTGGCACTGAAGCAGTTAACAATGACCAGCAGGATTTAGGGGCAGACAGCATATATTTTTAAAGGGAAATTTGCTTTATTAAATTGTCGTTCCACAACCTATTTCACCCCATCCATCTGACATCAACCCATCCTATTCTTGCTCCAAGAACAGCAGGGTGACTGCACAGAAACACGACGGCGCTGCCCGTCCCGTCACCCAGCCCTGTTTGCAGCCGGATGGTTACTCATCCTGGAGCTCAACCTCCCTTTATAATTGAACCTGGCTGAGTTCAAGCCATTCCATCGCTCTTCACTTCCCTCCTGATATGCCAGCAGGACTAACAGAAGTACCCCAGGATTTTAAAATAGTTACTGCAATAACCACAGAGAAGCAGCCAACCCAGTGCTGCCTGCTCCATTCCAGAGCTGTGCTGCTGCCGGAGGCATGGCATTCCGGGGGCATTCACTAACCTGGCATTGCCCTTCTTGCACTGAATGTCAACCTGCAGCAGAGGAGAAATGGTGGGGGGGGGTGTGTGGAAATCGTGAACATGGTCGGCATTGCACCCACATTTGTTGAGTCAAAAACCAAACCTGTTTGCATACAGTTAGAAACGTAGACCAGCTCCTTTTAAATAGTTGTAAGAATTACCCAGTGGTGCCTTGCTGGCTTTTGGTGGCAGTAACAGGCACCGAGGGATGGAAAAGCACAGGCCATGGCAGCAAGATGGGACATCACCACCAGCTTGTTCCCTCCTGCTCCCCGCACGCCCTGGGCAGAACTGGCGGGTGCTAATGGGTACCTACAGTGCTACGGAGGAGGTGGTGGCAGCCCCAGGTGCCCAAGTAGCGATGCCAACGGCAGAACGCGAGGCAGGCGCAAAGCCTCTGCGGAGCCTGAAGATTTTGCATTTTTAGCAGCTGGTTCTTGACGGTGGTTTTAGCCAAGCTGCGAGATTCAGGCTGCTCCGCTGTGGACTGTTTTCATTAGACTCGGCACTAGACTTAGGCTGTTCAAACCAGTTTCGAGTACAGGCCGTATAAAAATAGGATATAATGAGAAACTCCGTATTCTTCAAAAAAAAAAAACCCAAACAAATAAATCACAGTTCTTCCCTCTGATATCCCTGATCACAGAGCCGATCCCACACACTGGTTATTCTCACCTGCTCCATTCTGCAGCCTGGACTATCAAGGTTTTGTTTAATTACCCCAGATTTTCCCCCAGATATTTATGCCACCACCGGTATGACCTACATAGGATAGAGCACAAACGCGAGGACAGAGCCGGCACCCAAGCACTAGGTAGTCATCGGACATGCCCCGAGTGGTTCTCACCTGTGGATACCAAAGCACGCATTAAGCAGAGTTCAGATCACGCCTTGAAGCACCTTTACCTACATCTATTGCCATTTTCTGGGAGGAATATCTTAAGTTAAAAGCTTAAACTTAAAACAATATGCCATCTGTGTGTACGCACAAACACTTCATGCAACAGTGACCTGTCACAGGAATTAACTATATTTTTAGGTATAGTCTGTCCTGTCAAAAATGTACTTGGGTATATTCTCTCCAAAGCTTAATAAAAATGTATACAGTCTTCCTAAAACACCTTATTTTCACTGCAAGACTAATCAAAGCAACCTTTTCAATATCCTTTTGTTGCAATCTATCCTGCTGCAACCCAAGAGCCGACAGAATAAGCCCCCATGAGAAAAGGTTGTCTTTTTAAGACAGAGTCTCCTTCTTTCAATAAATAAAATCCTACTCTTTGAATTTAGCAATGTGATTGTTATAAACCAGCTCCGACAGCGGCCAGATGGCAGTTCAAAACACTGTGGCGAGCACGGTCTCAGAAAGTGAAGATGCACTTTGAGAGGACTACGTTGACCCGAGTATTGTCCTACTTCAAAATCAAACTCCGCCTTTGAAAATGTCAAAGGCAGCTATTCATGAGCAAACACCATATGGTATATTTGTCCTCTTCAATTCCTCTTACAATCAATGGGGGAAAAAAAGAAAAGAACATTTCAGACCTGAAATGACTGCATGCCACGTTATATAGTGTTCTTGCCGCAAGCTCTCCAAAATGTTAGATGGTGACATGAAATTGCTCAAATACGCGTTTGTTGGATTAAAAGGGACAGAAATAGTCATCAGTCTCCAATAGCTCCGTTTGTAATATTCAGACACAGTGCTGTGGTTTTACTTTGGGGTCTGGCTGTGGCTTGCACAGGAAACACTTCCTAAGATGTCCCTAAAACCATATTTAAAAGTAAGCTGAAGCTGATTTTTTTCATGATGCTAATGGTAAAGCTCTGAAGTTCTTGTTAATGCAGCTCTGTGATGGTGTAACAGCTGCTGAATCCCAACACGATTAAAAATAAACTGCAGTAAAAATAGTCCCATATTTGTAACTGGGGAAGAACAGTCACTGGGCCAGCAACTGAACTGGAGGAGGCATAATTTCAACATTTAAAGGTGTTTTTAAGAGGAGCTGAGGAGGCAGCTGCACCCTCGTCTCCCTGATGGATTCCCAGTCCCCAGCTTGGTGGTTGTGGCTGTAGAAGAAGGACAGACCCTTGCGTGGAGGCCACCACAAGCAGCTCCCGCAGGTTCAGGGTCGAGGGGATTCTACTCCCTCTGTTTTTCTTCAACTAAAACCATGTAAAAGGCTGGCCACAATGGCTGGGACCCACAAGGGTGCTTGCATACCTGATCACTGGCTCAACCGCCAGCCTCTAAACAACTTGAGGTCCTCCTCAGCCTGAAGTCATCTGCGGTGAAGTCCCCTGCATCATCATTGCGGTGCCTCCCCATGTCATTGCACAGGACCACATCGCTCACTCCTGAGCCTTGGAGATCACGATGAGCACCCTCTGTCCCTCCGGCCTCTGCCCAGCACACCCACGCCAGCACATCTCCAAACCCAGGACGCCCACCCATCCCACTGCCACGTGGCCTCGGTGGCCCAACACACCATCTGTATTATTAACGACAGCAACGCTCCCTTTTTTCTCTTTCACAAATAAGTAACATCGGCAAATTTATTGAAATACCTGATGGTTAATCTTGCACTGAAATCATTCTTCAAACACCTGCAAGAAGAAGTAGTTTGCAGAAGTCACCGTGTTGGTGACGAGGTCTAAATTCCCTCCCCATGACCCTGAGCGTGCAGATGGCCTGCGCCCGCCAAAGCAAAGCTCGGAGAAAAGCCACCCAACACCAAATAACCCTAGAATGCAAATATTCACGTGATGCGCGTGCTAATTCAGGTTTTCATGATCATTTGCAGAAGAAACCTAGACACGAGTGCTGTAATAAACATTTCAAGTCTCATAATAAGCAAAATAATTACACACTACCAAGCAAGGAAGGCTCAGGCCTTAAATTTTATTGTTGTAGATGAGAAATAAATCTGGCTTGTGATCGGCTGAGCACACTCAGGTAACAAATTATAGCTTCCCCTCTCGTTCCCCCCCTTTCCCAGCACGTGACGCCGAGGTTTTGGAACAACGTTAAATAACAGCTCATGAACCCAGGTGGAAAATCTGGAGCAGCAGCAATAGGCTCTGCTTGCTTCTTGTGAAGTTAATATTAGACTTCAACTGTGGGCCCCAAGCTCCCACTCCTCCTTAGAAGATAATATTCAAAAGCAAAACTGTTACTTTCATGGCCATAATAAATAGTTCCGTACGCCTCTGGTGAAGACGTTCAGGCCGAATGTAACAACCCACGGAAAATGGCTTCTGGCTTCAGAGGACGTGGCGACTGATGTCTGCCGAGGAAAACGCTGGCGTGGTTTGATCGCTGCAGGTTTCACATGTCAGCGCCTCTCCGTGTTTAACCCAGCGGTAGCAAATAGTTGCTGAATCTGTCAGAAGAGAGTTTTAAAAGTCAGCTCTCACATTGCTGATCTTATCCTTCAGCTTTAAACTCCATTGGCTTCCAAATATTCGGTTGATGCCTCCGCTGCAGCGTTTGTGCATCAACCATCAGAAGCTGGGCGTTACCTGCTCCTCCCAGGGTGGCACCAGGGAGCGACGGGGCACAACTGTGGCTGCTGCCGCCTCCTTCTCTCTGGGCACATGCTCACTCGAGCGCCGGCAATCCCAATCCCAGCCTTTGTTGGCCGCTGCCAGGTGTGCGGCGAAGCTGAGCAGGACCACGGGCAGTGAATCGTGGGCTGCCGGGGCCGCTTCTTCGGCGTCTGAATTTCTCCCACCACGTGTGAAAGTGCTGAGCTTTAGTTGAGGTATATCAATAATCTGCAACACCGTGGAAACCAGCCCTCTGTTTCTCCCTTGTTTCCCCTTTCTAAACCACTGTGGGGGACATCCAAACACTTGAAGCAAAGACCAGAGCCCAACGGCTTTGCCTCCGAGATGCCTTCTCCACCCTGCCCCAAGACATCCACCCCATCCCATCCATGCAGCCGGCAGCCTTCACATCTAAGCTGCTAATCAGCTGGAGTAACGGCATTTAAAGCAGCCTAAGGAGAGATCTTCACAATAAGAACAAGTTTTTGGGCTTGTCAATGCCTTGCACAAGCTCTCCTACAGCTACACCTGTACCTGATCCCACCAAGAACAGAAACCAGGGTTAATACAGTAAATGTTGCTGTTAGTTATCATCCGAGTCTCACATGAGTTTTCTTCGCATCTCAGAACATTTAGTAGATTGCTTGTTAAAAGGGTAGAAATTATTCGTATAGGAATAATAGTTAAATGTGGATTTGGAGTTGCGAAGTACAGTAGTTTCTCTTTTACAAAGAGAGAACTATGCTGGAGAGCACAGCAACACGACAGCAAGGAAAGCGGAGATTGGCTTTTATGACACTATTTACAGGTCTTCCATTTAAAAAACTGCTGAGTTTGATTAAATATAAGTATAGAACATTTCTTCCATATACAAACTCTTGTTAGCTGATTAATTATTAAGGTGCTCAGAAGTGTGGATGAAAAGAGAAGTTACATTAGATCAGTTGTGTTTGCGTCTATTTACAAACCGCGCTCAGTTGCCTGCTGACACCAGCATCTTCCAAAGAAGCTGGAAGCGAAGCGGCCAGTTACGAATTTAATGCCACAGGAACTGTTGTTTTCTTCACAACATCTTTGTCAGAAGGTAAAATAGTGGTAGTTTCATTCCTTTTTTTATTAGCAAAGGTGAGTGCCCTTGCTGAGTCTGCGTAGCCGGTGGTGCCAGGCAGCGTCGCACAGTCAGACACCCTGTTTGTAGCTCTCGACTCCTGCCCAGCCCTTACCACCAGAATTTGCTGGTCTGCTGGGCAGCTGCCCGAGACAGGACTCGCAGCACCAGGTTGTCACACTGAAATGAATCGTATGGGGCCTCCTAAGTACTTGGAGAGCTCAGATCTACCCTGTACAACAGAAGGGAGAATTTACGTGCGAGAAACCAAACAAGGAGAACGCGCTTGGCAAAAATTTTGTCTTCCAATCAGAAAAAATAAAATAAAATCCCAAGTGGCCCATAATTTAGAGGTCAATTTCCTTTCCCATTAACATTCTCGAAGAGTTGTTTTCTGTCTGATGGCCAGACTCTACCTCTAGATCCATTCTCTGCTGACTGAAGGCTGACCACAGACACTGCCTGGCATCGCTTCTCTCCATACCGCCTGTGCTCACACGGGTGCCTCAGAGAGCTCAAAGTTTGGTGTTTTTGGGAACCCGTCAAACCAGGAGGGTATCTGACCATAACGAAAATGCTGATTTTGTCCTTGTCATTTTAAGATGCTATAGAAAAAGAAAAGAAAAGAAGTTGATTTGACTTCTGTTTGTAAACTTATCATGTACTGTCATCTTTCCCTGGTACATTTAAGTTTCAAACAGGTCCCAGAGATTGCAAGGCAAAAGTGTTAAGGCAGTATAAGAAACTCAGTATTTCATTCACACCTCTTGATTCCCTTAAAGGTATTTCTAAGGCATCAAAAGGGGCATATGGTTTGTGCTTGCCTTTTCAGAAAAAGGCATTCAGTATGGTGTAAAAAATGGATGCTCAATGACAGACGGAAGCCACTCAGCCCCGGGCAATGGCCGCACCATCGGAGAGGAACAGGGAGATACAGCGGGGTTTCCTGGGTGTGGGTTCCTCACCATCGCTCTTTCTGGTACACCTCTGTTTGTACAATCTCACCGGGGTGCTCAGATATGCAGGCCCCGTTGATATCATTGAGCTTGTTGTCTGGAAGATCCTCGGGTTTTGTGCAAAGTTTCAATGCCCTGGAGATGAAGACGTCCAAGTCAAACTCAGGGTCTGTTTCACTGTTCACCTCCGTGGGTTCTTGGTGGAGATGGCGAGGAGAAGATGGCAGACTCCGTTCCTGAATCTCCGGAAGAGGACTGGGACACTCGAGACCCACCTGCGTGCTCTTCACCCACTGAGCGATCTCCAGAAAGAGGTTGGATGGTTCTTCTTCCAGTGAGAGCTCAGCTGCAGGTGCTATGGTTGCTCTTTTCCAGTGGGATAAATCTAAAATTAGCTTGGGCTCTGAGTAATGATGGGGCTTATTGTCTCTCCACAGCAATTTGTCCAAGTAGGAAGGTGACCCCACTTTGTAATCGCACGATTTCCCACAATCGGCATCAAATACTCGGTCCATGGATGAGTGGGATAGCTCCAAGAACCTCTCCGAGCTGCTTTGTGAGTATTTCCGTGGATCAACTTGCGCTTCTTCAGCGATGGATTCAGACCCTGCCCGGGGGTCCCGCTGAACCTCATCCATGTCATGGTATTTATCGTGCCTCCACTCCAAGTCAGAGGAGAGGCTTACGTGATACCTGCAAAAGACACACTGCTCTTAGACCCACAGATAATGGCTTCGTTAGAAACAGCAGTGCTCAAAGAGATATGCATGCTGCTGCTGCTGTTTTTACCTTTTTTTTTGCGAATATGCTGCTTACCTACAGATCTTTAAGTCCTTATTAATATTAGAGACCTTTTTCTTGTGTGTTAAAAAAGGCAAGAGGACTGAGTAATTTACGAGGAGTCTGAGGCTTGCCCAGGCTGCATGGACAGGACCATCTTGGTATTAAAACGTGATTAACAATATTAATAATCAAACCGTCCCTCAGCCCAGAGACAAGCACCCACAGTGTAAGCGCTCCTTGTTCGCGGCCATAAAAGTAAAATAGCTGAGCTTAAATCCCCCCTGAGACTGGACATCACCAGTTTACTCTGACATCGCGAACCAAGAGCATCCCTGAAGGGTCACCTTGCTAAGTGATAACTTCTCAAGCCAGTCGAACTCCCTTGATCGCAATTACCCAACAACACTCATTCTTAGACATGCTTTTCAAAGTGACGTCTAATTTACTGGCTCCTAACTGAGCTGCCTTGAAAAGATGTGTTATCCCAGCTATTGGGGCTCTATGTCCCGGCAATGAAATGCTCTTCAGGTGTCCCACAACACACATCGACTGCCATTTTCCATCTCTAAAATAATTTTCCATCTCTAAAATAATTTTCCATCTCTAAAACACTTGGCTTGTGTTGCAAAATTTACAGCCCTACAGCAGATATCCCCAGCTGGGTGGCAGGACCAATGGTTTAGGCCCCAGCTTCTTGTGCCACACCAAGAAAGCCAAGAGACAAGGCGACCTCCAGCAACGGATTTGCTGCTTTGGGGACTCTAACTGGCAGGAGTGCCGGAGCTGTGAGGATAGGCTGAAGAGAGAGATCCTGAGAAAAGCTTCCAGCTTCCCTCTTTACCTAATTTACCTGCTTGTCCTGCTCCAACCTCCACCCTGATACTTGTTTCACTCAGGCAAAGATATTAATAATAGTGAAGGCAAGGGATTTCTCTGGATTATTTTTTCAGTGCTGGTGAAATATAGTGGATTAAGAAGGTGAGGAGATTTAATTGCTATGCAGAGAGGAAAAATGCTGCAGACATCCTCAGCCAGCTCACACTGCTCAGCTGGAGGGAGCTCTATAGGAAAGTGAACCTAGTTAATTCTTAGCTGCTTGTTTTGTCCTACCTGCTCCGGTACTGGGACTGGCCTAGTAACTGGGGTAATCATCTAGGACATGAGAGACCTCAGCTCAAGGCTTTGATCTGCTCTAAATTTTCTGTACAACTTTCAGCAAACCATTTAAAAGTCAACGCAATTAAGGATTTTTTAAAAGACCCCAGATCTGTGGCCTCTGGGGCTTATGCACCTTGAAAAGTGATAAATATAGAGCTCAAAATCAGGCCCGGTCCCCAAAAGGTACAAGAATTACATTCTTTTATAACTTGTATTATAGGGACAGAGGGAAGAACTGTAGCGTCGCTTAAACAGGTGTAACTCAAACGAAGACAACATAGGCTGTGAATAAAACCAAGAGCAGAAAGATACTCAGTAACTGGAACTTGCAGACTCAACATCTACTGCCTGTGGAAATCAATGACGAACCTCTTGTTGGCTTCACCAAGGTGCCAGCTTGGCCTAGAATTACAATATGGCATAAAGAAGGAAAAGCAGGTGTCTTTTGTGGGTCTGGAATGTGTGTGACTGAACCCAATCAAGAGTAGGACAGAGACTCACCAGTCAGGTTCTGCCTAAAGAATTTAAGCCAGGATCTGGTCCCTGGCCCAGCCTTGGGTACCATACCTGTCCCAGTTAGACATCTGGCTCTGGTTGGCTTCCATCAGTAAAATATCATCAATCTCATCCTCAATCCGGAATGGATGCTGAGACACTGGTTCATCCTCGGGGCAGGAATACGGACTCATGTAAGGATGCTGCAGACCCATCTCAGCCGTTAATCGATCCATAGGGTTAAATGTCAGTATTTTCTCCAGAAAATCAATAGCTGTGAAGCAGAGAGAAACAAGCTCACTAATTCCTCAAAAGTAATAGCAGCTTCCTTTCCTCATAAATCCCCCGTAACAAATCCCCTCCAAGTAAGGAAGAAATTAAAAGTCACATCCCGAGTGCACCTAAAATGGGCACTTCTGTCCTTGCTGCATCCATCTTACCCCCGCCGGGAGCTGTGTGCTTGCAGTGGAGCAATCCCACAGCCCGCAGGTGTCAGTTCATCTAGCAAGGCAGGAGAAATGACCGTGAGAGCAACACACCTCCACAGGACAGCATCTACCTGTTACACCCGGTGCTGCAATCCCAGGCCAGAACGCTAAGCTTGTATCCCAAAAAGACCTTTGGACGGCGTTGGGATTTGATCCCACGCTCTCAGATCCATTTGACAAGCACATTGTGTTTCAGACAATTGATGGCACATCTTTATGTGCAACTGAAGCAGGATTAGATTTAAAGTGCAATTTTTAAAAGTCCTCGGCGTGACCAATGCAATGAAATTATTTTGCCCATTAATATTTAAAGAATCCTGAGTGCCTAAAATTATTTTAGAAAGACTGTGGAGCGTGTACTCTTTCTACGATGATGAAGGAGGAAATTAAGTGCAATTAAAGTGACTAGAATGAACGTTAAATGTATAGGCTTTATTGTGATTTCTTTGACGGTTCCTTTTACCGAAGTTATATGAAAAGATCAAATCCTGTCATTAAAGATGTTGCTTACAGCTGATTCTTGAAGCATGGAAGAGTCCCTTTGAGTTCAGATAATACAAATAGGAATACGCTTTCCTTCAGTTACACCTTTTGCATCGTACCTTCAGAAATATCCCCATTAAAGACTTAATTGTGTGAATGGGACTGTTTCTTTAGGGGCAAAATCACTCAGCAGAAAAGAAGGGCCGTACCTATTGCCTCAGTGCTTAAACATTAACCAATATCCAATTGTCTCCCACGGGATTATTTCATTGCTTGGACTAATTAAGTAGGAAGGAATCAATAGCTTCATAAGGTCACCGACTGTGGGCAAGAAGCACAGTAGAACGATATATTATGAGTTATATATTACAATATATTATGGGTCAGAGAGGCAGGAAAATGTCGACGAATTATGTAAGGGATGCAGGTGACCTTTCTTCCAACAGTAACGACAGGGAATAAGTCCATTCCTGCTTGCTGGAGGCTGACGCGGTCCCTGGATAACCCGGGCTGATGGGTACTGCATTGCCAAACCCCTATAGTGGACGACCTATAATGAAGGGTTACGCCAGCAAACATAAGCTGGGCTTGGTCTTGACGTCTTCCCAAAAGCAGGTGGCCAGGTCCACCAGCCCGGTTTAAGCCTTGGAAGGAGCTTAGTAGAGCCGACGTACCCTGGTCCACGCTGCTCAACTCTGGCTGCCACCCTGCAAGCTCTCACTGCCTACAAAGCTGCTCCAGGCAAAAGTCCAAGTCTAAAAGGCTGTTGGTTTGCAGCCCCCTTGCAACAACACGCTGCTGATTTTTTTTTAAGCTTTAGCCAAAGGAGGGAAGCGGCTGAAATGGTATTTGAGCATTGCAGGCTGCGACAGCCCAACACGAGTGGTGTCCAAGCACTCGGACATCGTTTCTGGCTGTAGCAACCATCTCAACTCTATGGAGTTCAGGTATGTGTGAAGTAAAAGCATTTACTTTCTTGTACTAGACAATTGCGTTCATGCAAAGAGCACAGCAAGAAAATGAAAAGGGCTTGAAAATAACCTCTGCGCTGCACCCTCACTTACAGCTCAGGAAGAGGCACAGGAAGGCAGGGACAGACCTTGAAAGTGTCTTGGAATAGTCTTGGAAGACTATTTCACCCTTACGTCTGTACGAGCTACCTGCGAGAGAGCTACTGCCTCATGAGCGCCATCCTGCAGCCCATGTCTTCCCGTGGGACGGTGAGCAGGACCTGGGGGGACAGCAGCAGCCAGGGGACGTCCCAGAAGAACAACATTGCCGAAGCTAGCGGGCGCTACGGTACCTTCACTATCCACTTCAGGGAGCAGCTTGCGCAGCGGCTTCCTCACTTCCCAGGTGCTGTTGATGAACGTGGGCATCACTTTGAGCAGCTCCTCTTTGTCTTCCTCGTGGATAACGGGGATTGTCTCCAGAATAAGCTGCATCTGTTCCAGCTCGTGACCCCCTAAATGGGTAGAAAACAGGCAGTGAGTTGAGACCCAGAAGTTAAATTGAGGGGGAGGTGGTTTTATCAGCCACCCTCCTGCATGGCCACCCCTCTGAAATGAGCCACATCACCGCAGCGCCGCATCTCCCGCCAGCCCCTCCACGCTGACGCGTCCCTGTGTTAGCCACTGCTCTTTGCTCCAAGGAAAATGTGCTGGGACTCCCAGCCGGGTCACCTCTTTTTAAGGGTGAAAGAGTTAACCTAGACAATTTGCCCTCCTGGTGTAACCACCCTGAGGCTCTCTGCGCAGCTTTTTGACTAACCTAGCCATCTATTTCAAATGGCTGTGAAGCAGAGACCGTACCCGACTGAAATCATGAGGCATGGGAGCTATTATCCATCGGTGGGGTCCATCCTGCATGATGGGAGGGGACAGATATTGGCTCTAACGGCCTCAAAACTGATGACCCTCTTTAAGCAGTACTGTGGCTGGGCTTGTTCGTAATCCCAAATGAAGCAGCCCGACTCACAGGGCTGCGGCCAGGCAGGGCAGTGCCCAATGCTGTCACCATGTGTCCCTGCCATGTGCTGTGCTACACCGAGAAGCAAAGCCCCTCCATGCAGTGGCAACAAAAAGTGCTGCCACAACCCCAACGATAACGAGATTGTGAACCCAGCTCCAGGAGTCCCAAAGCTTCATCTTTAAATGAATGCAAGTGCCTGACCTCTGCGCTCTCCCGATGGGAAAGGGGTTTTCTGACCAGGTCCCTCCCAGCTGCGGGGCATCAAGTCAAGGCTCGTATGGTGACAATCCCCACAACCACTATGAACAATCAGATATTTTTTAAATCCTTTTCCTTCAGGACATATTTATCCACGCATCCCTAAGCACCCGCTCAGGGCTGGCTACCAGTCAGTGAGACGAGAGAAGCGGCAGCGCCGGCGGAGCGGAGCCAACCGCCTCATTAATGAACGTTAATCCCATTCTTTAGCGCACTCTTGGACGCGACCAAGAGCTCCGCGGCTGATTTCCAGCTTCCTACATGTACAGAGAAGCAGCCTGGCAGAAACACTGAGTCGTGCTATTGATTTTCTGTCTTCCAGAAATGCTGGTTATAAATATTCTGTCATTAGAGGCAGGACTATCCATTAAGACAGTGAGCTGGCTGGGGTGGACAAACCAACGGGGATTTTTGGGCTACCAAGCCCCTTGCTGTCCCACTGACGGATTTTAGGCTGCTTGACCAGCAAGCAGCGCCTGGCTGATCCACAGCAAGAGAAGTGAACCTCATTTATGGCACAGCACTTCTGATCGGTCTGCAGGGAGGGTGGAAAGGCCAGCTCGTAGGGGATGGTGGAGACCATTGCTGGCTTCACGCCCTCAAGCAACCCTGTCCCTTTGAAGGTCCCTGGCACCTCGCGGAGGCAGCCCTTCCCAGCCCAGAGCTCCCTGTGGGTCTGCTGGAGGTTTCCAGACTCAGATCCACGGAGCTGACCCCAAACACGCCCACCCGAGGCAAGGGGAGGTCCAAATGTCAAGGTTGGGAAAGGGTCTCCATCCACCATGGCCTCATCACTCCAGCAAGGTTTGGTTGAATACAGTCATGGCCACTTTCACCCCGAACAGCAGAGCTCTGAGCCAGGACATGGCAATGAACTCAGACAACGCTAAACTAACACTGACATTAGCATGGCTGGTCACCGTCACACCACACATCCGCTCAGAACAAAGCCTCAGAAGATGATAGAGCAATAGGAAAAGGAAAAAAGACAGAGGGACACCCTCCTAATATCAATCCTGGGCAAATGAATTCACTTTCCTATAGAAAAAATGAATTTGAGGTCATTTAGAGGTTCACGGCATGGCTCCAGGAGAAACTAAAGATGACTATCAGGAAAGAAACACCTTGTTAGTCAGGCTAATTCCCAAACTGTGATCAAAATTACAGGGTTTTAAAGTCACAAAGGCGTGGTGGCTGTTCTCTCAGCGCAGCTCCAGCCGCTGCTCGCTGAGGGTACCAGGCAGCCGAAAGGCACCATGTTTAGTCACACAAAGAAGCTGCTAATGCAAGGCTGGAAGCGCTGAATTATGGCTCTTAGGAACCATTCTCAGGAATTCTCTGCCATTATTCTCTGTTTATGTAATTCCTAGGGACCTTCCGGAGGCATTAATTCTTGAAAAGAAAAACACTAACTACAGACCGAATAAACGCAACGTGCTGTCGCTACCCAAGGAGAGAACGAGGAGCTCTGCATTGTGTCTAGGAAAAGGGAACCCTTCCCCAGGCTTGCAACCAAGTCCCAGGCGAGCACCCAAGCCCTGCTAGTGAATCCTCTGGGAGCAAGCAGTGATCCCATGGGAAAAGCCACCGTGCCACCTCCCAGCACTCAGTCACGGGCACGGCCCCACTGGTGAACCCCACGGAGATCTGTGAGGACAGGTGGCTTTTCTTTTTCTCCTATTTTCTCTTGCTTCCACTGGCGATGCTTTCAGATATGCTTGGGAAGCAGAGGGTGGAGAATTCACTGGAAGGAGCTGTAGCTGCTCAGTTATGGAAGCTCTTCACTGTTTTCCATGCTGCTCATGGTGCAGAGCCCTCCAAAGGTCTGCGAACCAGATTTTAGCTGTTGGAGACGCTATGCTCCTGTGAGCCTTGGGTTAGCCAAATTTCCTGTGACCTCCCGGGGTTCTGCCAAACCCAGAGCCGCTCCTCCCACCGCATCGCCCAGAGAAGGGGCTGTGGGGAGGGCAAGGGGGCTGGGGGTCCCTCTCTGCTGGGTGTTCATTAACTCATGTAGGAGAACGAAAGCAGCGAGTGACATCTATTCCTAATAACTGATCACCTTGATTTAACTGCATTGCTTAAGCACCCCAGATAGACTCCTGAGTTAATTATATTGACTTATGCTAAGCACCCAATTTACATTGTGCCACTGACGCATACTCAAAAAACAATTTATCCAGTCTAAGGCAATTACTGGAGGTTTGCAACTTTCTGGGAACTACATCGCTGTTTTTTCCCATGGCGTGTTTGCTGGTGACCCAGAACTCTCCGAAAGTCTCGTCCTGCAGCGATGGGGGCTGCAGCTGGCTGGGGGCAAACTCCTTCTCCCAAGCAAAGAGGAGAAAAGCAAAAACAAAGATGAACCCATGCTGTCATGCAAGCGTTTGCCAGTTTTAGCTATTCTGAGTGGTTGGGTTTTATTCTCCTCCTCTTTGGACACCAGCAGGTGAAAGACAGTATGTGGCATGGGACACCACAGGCACCCTGCCCCACTGCCGGGCTCCCAACCCAGCTCTTCTTTACTTACTGCTATAGGAGGAGGCCAGGAAAACAGAGCACGGGGCCAATATCTTCCCCTAACAACTCTACAGACTATTTTTAAAGCAACCTGAAAGAAATACATATTTTGAGCTTTGGTTTTGATCCCCACCCATTAACTAAGTCACCTACCAGCATCTGGGGGTTTATTAAGTGATTGCACAGGGCTGGAAAGCCAAGAAGCAGGGATGCTCACAGCACTTTTCCAGCTGAGCCCAGTCTGTGATCTGCCATATCCTATCTCCTGATCTCTAACCTAATCTGGACCCTCAGGAACCGACCTGCAAAGTAGGTTCCTGTATGGCTGCTCTGGGGAATCTCACCTGGGCAGCTGGGACAGAATTGATCTCATCTGTAGCATGTGTAACACCAGCATGGGCACTTCAGCTTGTCCTCCACATGCTTTTTATGAGCAGTAGAGGAAAAATAAGTAGTTCTAGGGCACAATCTCATAGAATCATAAAGGTTGGAAAAGACCTCTAGGATCATCCAGTCCAACCGCCAACCCAACACCCCCAGGCCTCCTAAACCTCGTCCCCAGGTGCCACGTCTGCATGGTGTTTGAACACCCCAGGGATGGTGACTCCACCACCTCTCTGGGCAGCCTGGTCCAGTGCCTGAACACACTTTCAGCAGAGACATTTTCCCTAATATCCAATCTAAACCTCCCCTGGCGCAGCTTGAGGCCATTTCCTCTCGTCCCATCACTGTGACCTGGGAGAAGAGACCGACCCTCCCCTCACCACAACCTCCTCTCAGGCAGTTGCACAGAGCGATAAGGTCTCCCCTCAGCCTTCTCTTCTCCAGACCAAACCCCCCCAGCTCCCTCAGCCGCTCCCCAGCACACTTGGTCTCCAGACCCTTCCCCAGCTCCGTTGCCCTTCTCTGTCCTTCTTGTCCCGAGGGGCCCAAAACTGAACCCAGCATTCGAGGGGCGACTCCCCAGTGCCGAGCACAGCGGCACCATCCCTGCCCTGCTCCTGCTGCCCACACTATGGCTGATACAAACCAGGATGCTGTTGGCCTCCTTGGGCACCTGGGCACACGCTGGCTCGTGTCCAGCCGCTGTCAGCCAGCATCTCCAGGGCCTTCTCCGCTGGGCAGCTTTCCAGCCACTCTTCCCCAAACCTGCAGCATTGCATGGGGTTGTTGTGACCTGATCTCAGCTGAAGGCAGACAGCTAACAGAGGCCAGATGAAACACACCCTGGAGTTGGTTTTGCCTCTGCCTTGACCATGAAAGGAGCTTTAGGGAGCAGCTTGGACACCTAGGCAGTATATGGCTGGTGTCAATCAATGCAGCTTCTACCCCTGGGGTCCACAAACAGCACAAATAACCAAGCTGGGGCTGAGACGGGGGTCAAGCACAGTTTGGAAAGCCAGGATAAAGATGAGTGCTTGGGTGATCTGATGGGGATGACCAGAGAAGGACCTGGACAAGCCAGTTTGTTTTGCTGTATGAGGAGCAAGTAGAGGAAAAGAGATTGACTTAAGAGTCCCTGGGACTCCAGCTACATCCAGTTTAATACGAGGTGACGCGTTGCTCTGGTCTGGTGCAACTCCTGCACGACCAGGACCCTGCCATCTGCACTTGGGTTTGCTTCTGCTGCTCTTGGTTTACCTGGGGCTAATTCGGGTCCAGTGCCCTGGACTGGCAGAGCCTTAGTTCTGCCCTGGAAAGGCATCGTCCAGTTTGCTTCCACCCAAAAAGCTCAGAGATTCTTCCAAGGTGCAAACCATGGTTCGGCAAGGGGAGGCAGCTGGCAGAGGTGCCTCAGGAGGTCTCTCACGTGCAGCATCTCCCAGCGAGACCAGAAGATGCCCTGTGCCTGCAGGGACGAGTGGCACGTGGAGATGCCCCTGCTCCTGGAATATATCCCAAGGAGGCAGCAGGAGCAGCCAGGTCTGATGCATAATTTTCAGAGCTGAAGTCCCTGGACTTGAAAATTTTGGGGAGGGAAGACCGAGGACAAGAGGAAGGAAGGAGAGTGGGCAATTTTACCGATCTCTTCAAAATGATACCAACTGCTTAATTTTCAGCTTTTACAAAAGAAATGTGGAAGCTGCAAGCGGGAGCGGGGAGGGAGAGACAGAGCAGCTGCAATCAAACAGCGGCTGCAGAGCTCTGCGGTGCATTGAAATATTTGTGGAAAAAATGTCCTTCTCCATTATTAATGGGTCTAATTATTTATTTACGCAACTCTGCGAACAGCTGCTCACGAAACGCATTAAACCTTGTCATTCAAAACACTAACGGGCGATGGAGAGACAACCAAGGAGGAGCATTACTGCAGACCTTGGGCAGGGAGGCAGGTTGTTCAACAGGCAGAGAGCGGCTGCGTCGTTCCTGAACGAACGGGTCCGTGTTCCAGCTTGGAAAGCACAGCTTTGCTCCTGACAGGGGCATTTTTGGAATTGTATTAAATAAAGATTTGCTTCTCAAGAATATCAGAGTTGAGCTTCAAATGCTGCACTGATAATTACATGCTCCTTGCCGGTGCTTTTTTTGTCTTCTTTTCCTTGCACTGCACCTTTACAACTCCAATACCCACTTATAGGAAGATCCTGAAAATGGGTAGTGGCTTTCAAATGTCTTCCCTCAAAGAAAAGAAATACCTTGAAGACACCAATCACAATTGTCTCCACAGCAGAGAGTACAGACCTCTTGGGAGTTATGATCTTGGGCCACATTATCTCCTGGCTTTATAATCCACCCAGTGATATTTTTTAGCATCCTCCCTCCCAACAAAAAGCTCTTTTTTCTGTTGGAAACCCAGAAACAGGAAAAGGTTTTGTTGTTTCATCAGAATTGTTCTTTGGGGTTTTGCTTTCAGCAGCAGACCATCCCTGCCCGGCGAGGCTTGGCACAGAGGCACCGATGACTCCCCACTGGTGTCCATCGCACCCACACCACCACATGTCCTTCCCAGGCAAGCACGAGAAGGCTGAGTGAAAATCAAGACGGTAACTCTTCTCCATCCCCAAGGGCCTGCCTGTACCAGGGAAATTTGCACTAACCAAGGGACCCTCTAATAGGTTGTACAAGTGAAGTTTGTTCCCAAGACAGCTGTCATGTCTAATAACAGCCGTAGCATCCCTGTAGCGATGCTACAAGCGTTGCCTTGGCTGGCAAGGAGAGGGAAATTCCCCCGCCATGCTAAAAAGCCTCTAAATTGGGTAGCAAAGAAGGAGGAATAGAGAAAAGAAGTTAATCAAAGGGAGCCAGAAACCTACCAGCGAAGAGCATCCTTCCCGTCAGCATCTCAGCCAGGATGCAGCCGGCCGCCCACATATCGATGGCTTTGGTGTAGTTGTTTGGCGAGAGGAGGAGGCGGGGGGAGCGATACCATTTTGTCACTAAGCCTTCGGAAAGGTAACCCTGAAAAAGCAGAGGCAGAGACGTCGGCAACCTTGCAAGAGAGTTCCTCCGTGGTCAGCCCTCACTGCCCGCTGTGGCCCCACCACCGGATCCTAAGAGAAACCTGCCCATGACGCTTGTGCTGCATCTATGGCAGGCTGCGGTTGTATATCTTGCAGGAAGTAAAATACAAATTTTTGCTCCCCAAAAACTTATTTGCTGTTTGTCACCGTGGTATTGAAGCATCTTCTGTAAAGAACAGATAGCTTTAATAGCACAGATTCACAGATCATACCTGCAAAAGTTACTTCAGGTCACTATTAGAAGACTTAGCTGTATTATGTATATTCCAGTTTGACCACCTGAGACATTTTGGAAATGAAGCACATTATTTAAAAACTTTGCTGGGTCCCACCTATAACCCACCGGTGCGTGAAGGAAGCCTTTCTCAGCTCAGTACCCACAAGCACAGTGCTTGGATTTCCAAAAGCTACCGGTTTGCAATCTTTTGCCAATTCCATCTCCAGTTAAGCCTGTATCTACGGTCCCTCCACAGCTACCTAAACCGCTGGTTACAGCAAGCTACGCGGCGCTGAATTCCCACAGATCCAACTCCCAGCACTGATGCTGAAATTGAATTTTTGAAGGGCAGGAGCTCCCCGGAGAGCCCACGTAAGAGCAGCTGCCCATGGGTCAGACCTGGCCAGGCACAACCCCGCAGCGAGCACCGGGGGACATGCAAGACCGGAGCAGAGGTGGCACAGGGAGCACAGAGAGCTCCCAAGCGGGCAGAGGATGCGCTCAGCAGGATCTGGCCTCTCACAGAAGCCAGCCAAGCTCGCCCCGCCTGCATCCTCAGGATGCTGCTGCAGTGAACCCCGCTTCAGTTTGGGGCACGTGCTGGGAACTGCAGAGGAGCCCATGCAGCATCTCACAGGGGTGAGACGTGGGATCTTGTAATAAAGATGAGAACAAGGGGATGGGCAGAAAAACAGATTTACGGAAGACAATCACTACCACCTGGAAGGAAAGTCTGGACCAGCAGATGTCTTAAAGCATCGCTGAGTGGGTAACGTACCCCGCAAGGGCTCCTAGCCAAGACTCTTGAAAATAACACACCATGGGGTAAGTAGGAAAGCCCTTTCGGGGATTAGCTAGCTGATGAAGAGCTAGGAAACCCTGCCCTTTCTGCACTGAGCCTGAGTCCTGCCTAATAAATCACCTCCCTCCCTTGCCAGCCAGCCGCTGGGTCCCCAGCATCGCCTCCGGCAGCCGGGCGACGTGGGGCAGCTCCTTGTCCTCCGTCCTACTTTGCTCACGGTGAGGATGGTGGGTTGGGATGCTTGTCCTGGTTTTAAAGGAGATGCCCTCAGTAGCACCCCATGGGACAAAGACCGAGCGCCGTTGTCTCTTTGGACCACAGCCCTCGCTTTCCTGAATTCACCCGGGAGATCTGACAGGAGTGCCAAGCGCTCACCAGCTCCTGCTGAAATCAAGGGGGTGTGTTCAATCCTGCGAATAACGCTGGCACCGTAAGGGATGTCCCAGCGCTCCCAGCACTGCCCGCCAGCCAAGCTCCGGATGCCTGGGTGCCATGCCAGGGTTGGACATGAACGGTTATTTCATCAGGGTAATGTTGGAATATTCCTAAGTAGTATTTTCTATAGTAAATATAATGCATTAACAGAAGGAGGTAGATTGAAACACAGTCAAAAATACAAAATAAAATGAAAGTATAAAGTTGAATTGCATTTAAATGCCATGAAGCATTTGGGGAGTATCAAAATGCAATGACAGCATGAACACAGTTCACGTGAAAACTCAGTTAAAAACCCCATCCTAACGGATATAGTTTCACAAACTGTTTTCAGATGCAATATAACCACGGATGCAGTTATGCTATATAACATCTCCTAGGATGTTACAGGATATATCTCAGCCTAAACACGAGAGCAGTGCTCCATTACAAACACTACAAGCTTTATAATGCTCCTCTTCCCCCAATGCAGGTTTTTGTTCCAATTTCCAAATGTGCAAGTCGTCAAGCTTTTAATCATAAAAGGTTTGCTTTTAAAAGAACATTTTAATTTTGGTCTTCTTAAGGTAAGTTGTAATGGAGACTGATTAGGTGAGAAGTTTCAGAGTAAATGCTGTTATATTTTTGCTAATGCTGCTGAATCAGAACCAGCACAAAAGCCCCCAGGCATTATCCCATCAGTCCATCGCTTACCGCAATTATTCCCAACAATGGAGACGTTGCTATTTATTGGAAAAATCCTAAGAAAATAAACTTTGGGGACAGTGATCCAGGGCAATTCCTGGCTGGAGCAATTTCCTCCCCTTCCCACCAAAGGAATGCCACTCTCCTTACAGATTTACTGCTCGGTTCATACGTTTCTCGTCTCTGACAGCAAGATGGATTTGAATTGTCGGGGTTGTGTGCACCATGCAAAATATATGAGCAATATACCGCAAATATCTGCATGTTGCAACAAGCCAAACCTCTTCTTCCCCGAACGTCTCTCACATATCGGAGAAGATTCCCTGCAAAAACTTACTGAATACTTTGGACACATCTTCAACCCCTCCCCTGCCATGTGAGGTTACTGGTGGTAAACTAATTGGCAGCACTTCTCATACAGTCGCAGGCACAGCCGCGGGATGCTTGGGTAAGGATCCACCTAAACCTGGCTTAGGTACAGGCTCAGCTCTTACCCGAGGCACCAAGACTTACACGAGGGTGGCAGCTGTGCCAGGATGGAGAGAGCCCGAGCACTTCCAGCTGTCACCTATGCAAGGCATGGGCTTTAGCACAAGAATTTCACCGTTTATGTGAATTCAACCGGACAGAAAGACCAAGAACAGAAGCATATGAATTAGTTCTAATCAAGAGACAACATACATCTTCATGACAATATTCTGTGGATTCAGCACAGCCCTTTCTGAATTGAAGAACAACAGGAATCTCTTTAAAAACCAATATAACAGAGTTAATTTAAAAACAGAAATAGTTCCAAGTCCAAGGCTTGCTTGCAAGCCCTCCCATGCTATTTTTTTTGCAATTTTCAACTATCATTTTTATGCTTCTCCTCTGCTCCCATGGCACATGCAGGAACAGCTCAGGCAATCTATAAAGGTGGTGATTTCACTACAGGTAGGATAAGCATCGAGTCGTATCGAACAGCACAGCAAGGGAACTGAAAAGCAAAGAAAAATGAACGCTTTTTCTAATCTTTACACAACACAGATTTTTGTGTGTTGCTCGTAACACCGGAAGGAGAAACAATTTCAGGCATCCCGGTGTCACGCTGGTCACGGCACGCTGGACCACCTGCATCCCAAGCACCCCGAGGGAAGCTGGAATGGCATGGCATGGCATGGCAGCACATGGGGAGCCCAAAGCTTCTCCTGAGAGTATTTCACACCAAAATCCATCTTCCTGCACTCAAAAAGCCACAGAGGTGCAGAGCAGGCACCCACAAACTGGAAATCCAGCAGGATCCAGCCACAGCCTGTGTATCTGTGCCTCCATCACATCCAGGAACGGGATTTCTGCTGCTGCACCCACAGAAGCCGAGTCGGCTCCTGGTGCAGATGGCTGCAGTGCCAACGGGGGGGACTCAAAATAGCAACAACCCCAAGCTTTCAGAATAATCCTGGTGCAGCAGCAGGCTGGTGCCTCTTCAAAGTATGTTTTTTAAGCTTATTTTTTAAAAGGCAGGTAGGGCAGTTATAGGAGAGGCTGGAAAAGACACTGGGTTTGCAGGAACGTTGCTCCATAATAAAATAATAAAACTGCATTGTGCAAAGCTCCAGCAACATGACGGGTGTTCTCATCATTTTGGGATGACAGAACACATTTGTTTCAGGACCGCAGACCATTATGTGCTTCATCAGAGGACAGAGGAGGAGAATAACCCAGTCGGGGTCGCAGCAGGAAGGTTCAGCACTGGCTGCACAGGGCCGTGGGCAGCTGCCCAAGGGTTGAACATGGAGGGTGGTCCCCTCCAGGGTGAGCACGGAGCAACATCCCACATCCTCATCTCCTTTGAAGACCTCCACATGATGACCCACCTGGGAATTTTATTATTTTACTGGAGAAACTGGAAGCTATTACTTTTGCACTGATCTGCAAGTACAAAACAAACCGAGGACTTCAAAGGTTTGAAGATGTTCTGGAAACTATTTACTACACGATCTCTCCCTTAGTGTGGAATTTCTGCCAATGAATTCTGTAATTAATGTTGCCGATAGGCAGAGAGGGTCTCCTGGCAGGCCCCATGCTGATGCCCTCAAGCGCTTTGGAGCACCAGGCAGAGCCCCCAGAAGAGATAGTCTGACTATCTCATGCAACATGGGCAGGCTAAGGAGCATCCCACTTCACTGTCTCATCACCTGAATAAAGAGATTCAGCAAGCCTCCATATCCCCACATGGCAGGTATTTCTGTTGTCTTCTCCAGAAAGGTCCACCCAACCCAACGTCTCCTCTCTGTCCAGCGCCGGGCGACATGCCACAAGGGATGCACGGCCACGGCTGAGTCTCCCCTCTGAAACATTTATTATTTTTAAGTCCAGACATACATTGGTATTTGTCCCAATTTTTAATGCTTGAATTTGCTCTCTCCCTGCTCTCCCATCCCTCCTGCCCACCACGAGTTGAGGGTGCTCAAGGGAGGACAGCATCTCACTTTTGCAACCTCCTCCTCCCCAAATTTGGGGCAGATCACATCTGGACTCTCTTTTGGAGCCAAAGATATTTATTAGGGTGTAAGAGTGTGGATGGACAGGTGGATGGGCAGCTACGCACACCCAGGCAGCCTCTGAAGAAATACAGGCAGGGGCTGGACCACGGGGGGAAGGCAGCGAGGTGTGGGGCAGGCAGGACCACGAGGCTGCAGACAGAGGCGGCATTGCAGAGCGCTCCAACGGCAAAGGTGAGATGCTTGCATTCAATAAGGAGGTGGTTTATGGAAAGGGAAATGCTCGGCTTTGACTGTTTTGCTTAAGAATAAGGACCTCATGGAGGCCAGAGCTGTCCCTTATCTTCATCTCCAACGCTCCTCTGCTCACTGTTTGGGTGCTGAGTCGCACAGCAAAGATTTCAGACCACAAACAGCGGTGTCCAGGGAAAAAAGAGATTAATGTGGAGATGTTCTAGAGGGATAAACAGCAGGATTAGTGACTCCTGGGGATAAAAAGAGTCCTAAGAAGGAAGCAAAAAGAGCCTGAGTGGCCGTATGGTGACAGGGTGACAGAGAAAGGGGGACGCACAGGATCATCTCCCAAGGGTCTTATCCTGCTAGACCTGATATTCTTTGCCCTAAAGAGATGTTTGCAAGTACGTGAGCACCCAGGGAGCTTAGAAGCGTGTTTATCTGAGACAGGGCTAAAGTTTAAGCCATCAGGTCTAAGCAGCCTGTGAAGGTACAGACCCAGACCTGGACATGACCTGGCAGCTTGAAATTCATCTCATTTGCTACTGGCAAGTTTCAAATGAACAGATGCCCCACATAGAGGAAGGGATTTGAGTGGCAAACACCAGACAAATGGTGGGAGAAACACAGGTGAAGCTGCTCTGCTTTGAAGCTGATGAAGGCCAGCACCCCACTGTGGTTCAGGGCACCTCCCAGAGAAGGAGAGCTCTCCCTTTCCCACCAAATTATCCTAATTTAATGGTTGTTTGCTGCAAGTCATGTAAACAAGACACAGTGCAAGCAAGGACTATTATTTAGGTGGTATATATATTTCTAAACTGTGTTTAAAACTCTGCTCACAATCTACTGCAGTTATTATTTGCCTTTTTAACACTCAGCAAGATGGTTTGGGATTTGAGAAACATCAGGTCAGAAGAGCTGTGACCTTTTCGATGGACGACAACACACAACCTGCAATTGTTCATGTTAGCAGACCCCAGCCATCAGTCTAAGCATGTTCCAGACACAAAACATCATAAAGGAAAAAAATCCAAGAGTTTAAGACAACCCTTCCTCACTGCAACGGCCTGCAAGCGAAGTATCACTCTAGAGCTGTAGCTCTCTGCTGCCTTCAGAGGTTTGGATCTACTGGGTCTGTTCAGCAATTAATTACCCAGGGAGGAGGATTTCATCTGCTTTTGGGCAGCTCTGCATAAGCACCTGCTGGCAGCACCAAAATTTGGGGCATAAGGATCCCTGTTCTGCTCAACGCCCTTCAGCAGTGGGGTGGAGGCTTGGCAGCTTCAGACACGGTGATGCTCCGGTCCTCTCCCTCTTGCTGATGCTTTCTGCAAGAGCACAGACCGAAGAGCTTGTAAATCTGTACGAGCCTTGAGGAAAGCAGAGGTTGAAAGAGAAATACGGAAAGGAATTGATTTTTCTGAGTCATCTGAGAAGACCTGGATATCAAAGGCAGGACTGACCCAAGCCCCATCCAGGCCCTCCTGTCCTACCTCTGCCTTTGCAGTGCCCGTCACCAGGCTTCAGCAAACACAGTCCTCCCCATCACCAGAACTTACAAATAACCAACATTATTCACGGTGCTGGATGCTCACCACAGCGCTGCTATTTACGGCTCTGCTCTAGAGCAGTATCCAGGTCTCTCTGCACAGTGGGGATCTGCTGTTTTTTGCTCTGATGCTCCAGCCTCCCACTCCTGGGAGGAATCGGAGGCTGCTCGTGCAATGGCATCTTGCAAAGTTACGTCCTACCACGAAACTGTGGCCATTCTCCTGACAGCTCTTTCCCACTGCACTGGCTGCTATTAAGGCAATGGAGAACTGCTAAGAAATAACAATAATTCTGCAACAGACATGTACAGACGACTCCTACCCGGATCCTGCAGTCTGACAAGATGACGCTCCTTAAATCAGTGACTTTCTGCATTCACATAGCACTGCCTTGCTTGCAGGGGTTTTCTCCAGGAGTTACCCTCCCTTGGGAAAAGCCTCCAAATGCACCCACGACTTTGAAAAAAACCCAAAAAAACCCCAAACCACACACTTAAAAAGCCTCTTCCTGAGCTGGGTAATAAATAACAAGGGAGGGAGGGAGCACAGGAAGGGCAGGCAGCAGTGGCAAGGACCCCGTGCTCACTCTCCAATGTCCCTCGCAACCCTCTTCCTTTTCCCCAGGCTCCGTTTCTCCCCAAACGCCAGACTCGAAACCAGAATAGATCAGGGCTCAGCTTCAGGATCACAAGATTGTCTTTTCGCTATCCTTCTCCCTCTCCCCTTCCCTGCCTCCCCGCAACAAAGCAACGGTGGGCAGAAACCCACTGGTAAATGCAAAGCGTATTTAAATCTCGGCACAGGCTCAACAGCAGGTCCATGGGGGACACTGAACTTGTCCACACAAACATCCAGCTCAAGAAAATAGATTTTATCGTACAATACTAAAGAGTAACTTGAACCAGAAACTGGCTGCAGACTGCATCACGTCTACTGGCGCAGAGCACGCGATACTTTGCTTTCTCCCGGGACCACGCGGATCCGCAAGCTGATGAAGCCTTCGCCGCGCTCCTCCACTGCTCAAAACCTCCAGCCTGGACGGCAACCTGCATTAAACATCTGCAACTGCCTTCAAAACCCATTAGCATCAGGACTGCGTGTTATGGAGACTTCTCACCTGTTTTTCCTTGCCTGCCTCCCTCCCTCCCACGCTGCCTACCTGCTGCCAGCACGGCCACCGCTCCCATCGTGAGCTGCTCCACCAGCAAAGCCACCACAAGCTGCTCCCAGCTCCAACCTCCCTTTCGCCAGGGCACAGGAGAGCCCCAGGGCAGTCTGGCCGTGGTGGCCGTGGGATGCTGGCTCCCTCCCCAGCCCCCTGTCCCAAGAGCAACACATCCAGGGCTACCCCACCGGGAGGGTTTCGCTGCAAGAGACTGCCACACCGAATTACATTTGTTAGAGGAAAAATGCAGCTCTTAATAGCTGCATTTTTGCTTGAGTATAGAACTGTTTTCAGTGCCTGCAATTATTCTGCAGGTTTTGGCAGATGCCTAGGAATATGACCCTTCTGAGAGGAGCCCACAGCCTGTGGCTCACTAATTGCTTGTTAGAAAGTGCCACTTTGGGGGAGTTGCAGCCCTCCTTGGGCAGAGAGAAGCTGATGACAGCAGCAGGAGAGGAAAACTGAGTCAGACCCAAAGACCCCCCAAGGAGGGGACGGATTTCCCCTACTCAAGGGCAGGTATTTATTTTCCTGCATTTTGCTTCATTCCTCCTTTCCTTCCTTCTCCATCCCAGCCAGACTGCTGCGAGAAGGCGTGCACGGACCAACGGATGGGGTCGCAGGGGGTGCCCTGGCTGGGGGGCCTGGGGGGATCCCCTGCCCCAAGCAGGGCAGCGGTAGGGCACGCCAGGCTGCCCTGGGCTGCACCCAGCCACTCAGTTATTATTGCATTATAATACAGTATTTAAGTACCAAAGAGCAAAAAGTTTTATGTGTTATTTGGATCTTGACCTCAGATGAAAGAATATGACTATCTCAATGACCCACCCCTCTTTCCCTACGATTAAGTAAGTGTAATTCAGACAGAGTTGGGTTTTTAAGAAGCGGGTTGGCAAAGAGGTGAGGACAAAGACAAGCAGAGTGGCTGCAGATGAGCCAACTACCCTTTCCACGTGCTTCTGCTGTGAGCATGAATGGCACCTCGTGTTTTATAAAAGCAGCAAAGCAAGAAACAGAAAGTTTGGTCATTTAAGTAAAGCGAGCAAACGCAC
>WEKW01001568.1:228526-251224 GCA_013389905.1 Sula dactylatra | reverse complement strand
GAGCTCAGACCATGGGCTTTGCCCGGGAAATACATCCTGGCTTAGGGCAGGGAGGGCAACCACCACCAGCGACCACCCGGCAGTGCTTACAGCTCCCCAAACAGCTTCAAGGACCAGTTTCTCCCGAGAAGATCTACCACGGTCCAGCTGCTTCACCCCACATGCATTCAAGGCCTCCCCGTGCCAGCCAGCAGCTCGCCAAGAGAGCACCGGCCTCGGCGATTCGGCACCGCCTACCTTGTGCGAGTAATGCTGATCCACGATTCTGGCCAGCCCGAAGTCGCCAATCTTCAGCACCAGATCTTCCGTGCTGATGAAAATATTGGCCGGCTTGAGGTCGCGGTGGAGGACGTTGGCCGAGTGGATGTATTTCAGGCCCCGCAGCAGCTGGTACATGAAGAGCTTGGCGTGCTCCTCGGCGAGCTTCCCCTGCTCCAGCAGCCGTGCCAGGTCTGTTTCCATGTACTCCTGGACGATGTACACCATGTTAAACTTGAAAAAATCCCCACGCAGGTTGGTGCCCTTCGGCCCCAACACCTCGTACACCTTCACAATGTTATCGTGGTCCAGGCGGCGGATGATTTTAATCTCCCGGAAAGCGTGCTTCATGCTCCGTGCATCACTGATAGTGATCTTCTTCACTGCCACTTTGCGGCAGCTCTTGCTGTCGAGGGCTGACAGCACCAGACCATTGGCCCCGAAGCCCAAGGGGCGAAAATTAATGAAGCGACAGCCCAGGTCGTACCCATACATGCTGGCGATACAGTCGCACTTCTCTGCCATCGCGGGCTCCGTCCTCTTTTGGATTCTTCCTCTTCGTCACTGGAAAAGCTGGGAGAGTCGAAGAGCTTCCAGATCACAAATGTGGTTTGAAATCAAGCGCCTCATTATTACTTACAGCTGCTTGTGGCAGTCTCGCTCTGAGCCCATCACTTCGAGATGATATGCAGATGCAGTGAAAATAGATGCGAGCGCACACACACACACACAAATAAAATGTTTTAAATTGGGTGAGAAATCCAGGGGTAGAAAAGACTTTCCAAGCAGTGTGAATAAATGCTGCCCAGAGATCTCTAGCAAGTCAGAAAGGTTATTTTTCTTCAGACTAACAGATCAGTGCTGCTACATTTTTCAGCCACTTCCTTGTTTTCCTTCTCCGATGGCCCCGAGACAATGCTGACGCGTGGGGCTGGTGGTGCAGCCAGACGCCCAGCCCCGCGTCCCAGTGTCTCAGTGCCGGGGCAGCTGGCCGGCCCCGCCGTGGGGCAGCGCCCAGAGCAGCCCCATAGCCCCTCCACCACCCCAAACCCACCCTGCCCACAAGTTTTGACAGTGTTTTCCCCACCAGCGAGGTGCATCCAGGCACTGGCCGGGCTCCCCAGCAGTCAGCAAAGCTTCGCCCTTCTCGTCGCTCCCTTTTCGGTATGGGCAGACCCCATCTTCCCCATGAGCAGACAGAAATCTTGACGGCAGCAAATATTTTGCAGACCAAAACTCACTTTCTGTGTTCAGTCCAGCAAGTCTCCACGTTTGCAGTTCCAACACCTTCCCCTTGTATGCCTTTCGCTGGTGAAGCCAAGCGCCATCTGATCTTTACAGCTTGCCGGATGATTTCGCTGCGCTGCACTGCCTGGTTATCCCTCAGCAGGTCTCAGTCCCACTCCTGGAAGAAAAAAGGAGACGGATTCATTTCATACCAGCACCACCTATGCCCTGCCTATGTAATGGCTTGCTGAAGGTTAACCATGAGCAAAACTGTGACCTTTTGGAGGCTGAGTAATTATCCCCTCCAAAAACATGCATCATTACCAGCAGTTTTCAGATGGTTAATTTTTCCTTTTCAATTTGTAATACACAGAAAACTGTAACTCTTCATTTCCCCTTTGTCTTTTTTTTTATTTATTTTAATCTGTCTGAAAACGTTACAGAGCGATTTGCAGAAGGCAAAGGTTGAACAGCGCACTACTACTCCAACTGCCCATTTAAACCACAAGGAAAGCAAGGTAGCAGCCCACGAGGGTATGAACCCTCCCTGCCAAGCAGCTGAGAGCAGATACGACCACAGAGTTTTTCAGCTTACAATGCCCAAAATTGCTCGGGCAAACGAGGTGGTGCTTCCCTGGCCGGTTTTGCAAAGAGCCATAAAAACCGGCCGTGAGGGTGGGACTGCCCCTGAATTCGGGGTCCCACAGCAAACCTTGGCAGCAGCCTGGGGATGCCACTGGCTCCATCCCTGTGGTTGCGGGAGCTGCCAACCCCTCCCCTCATGCAGCAAACCACAGCATTTTAGTGCATTTATGAAGAGAGATGCTCCGGCATTGCACAGCCTGGGGCGCACAAGCAGCTAACAACACAGCTCATTCCTTCTTTCTTTCCGGGGGAAGGAAAGCATCCTTATTGAGATGGATGAGCCCTGTCATCAGCTGCGGGGATTTGCCATCGATCAGCAACGCCTGCGACTGCAGCTCAGGCACCCGGCTCCACCGAGGGCCACTCAGCACTGGCAACCGTCCCATTGCTTCTCCGGCAGCTTTCCTGGTGATGAACGCAAGGGTGGGAAAACCCGATGGGAAAACAGGAGCTGACTTCATCTCTAACCTTGTCCTTCGTAAGGATGCGCTCGGCACTCAGATGCCACGAAAATACTTCCCCCGTCTGTCCAAGTTTAGCAGCTACTCCCTTCAGAGGCATAAGCCAGCCCGCAGCCTCCCACCTTTGTTCTTTCCTCCAGGAGGACCCAAGAACTCCTCCATGCAAACACATGCTACAAGATGTCTATAGGGTCCTATGGTCCTCTTTGAAAGTACAGCTGAATAGATAAATATATATATAAAAACATATGAATGATAAAATTTAAAGTTGTGGGGTTTTTTCACTCCCTGTTAATATGAAAAGGCTTTATGACGCCCCTGGCATTAAGGAACTGGAACAAATGAACGTGGACCCATCACAAGCAAGGTGAGCAACAGCAATGAGTTGTGGTGTCTCCAGAGCATAACGCTGTATTCAAAGCCTCTTTGTGCTAACACATGCTCCCTGATCGATGGAAGAATCTTTACCAAGATGCATGGGCTTTTAAAGAAAAGAAAAGCAGCAGAGGAACCTGCTGGCACCAGGGCAAACCCCTCAGCCAACTGCTAGCAACAGCAAAATGGGCAAATACCAATGTCTGCTGGGGACGAGGATGCAGATTTAACCAGAGGCATGGAGGATCCCAGTATTTGGGGATTTTCCTGACAAAATGTCATTTTCCAGTGGCAGGGGTGGCCATGGGCAAGGGACCACCTCTTGCAGACGCTCCAGTTCGGAAAAGGTGTTTCAAAGCACTTCAAGTTTTCTAGATAAAACACTGCGATTTTTCATCCGCAATTAATTTGTTTAGAACAAATTGAACAAAAGGCACGAAGTGTTAGGAAATGACTGGGTGGTTGTTTTTTTTTTTTTCAGACGATCAGCTCATCGAAGCTTTCAACCTACCATGCCTCCCTGCAGATGTGTACGAGTCCCAGAGGAGCAAGGACACCCTCTCCTGCCCAGCCCCTGCCCTGCTCCCAAACACCCCCCAACACCTCATTTTGCTGCACCCCCTCTTTGCCATGAGACCCGCGTGCACACCAACACCCTGTGCCACCCGCCGAGGGGACCAACAGGTCCTTCTGAAGCCAGGGAGAGCGCGGGGACCAGCCAGCTGCACGACAAGGGCTGTCACCTTGCACGGGCACGTCCTGGATCAGACACTGGTCCCAGCGCTGCAGAGGAAAGGAAAAAAATAGAATTAGCCTGGATCTGCTCCTGTTGTGTTCTCCATGCCAGATTAATGACTCTGTTATAACCCTTAATCACCAGAGCTGCTCCACTAACCCGGCAGCCTGGTCCTTCACCCTGCGTTCCCCAAGCATCGCCAGCGGTACCCTCCTGCTCTCTGGCAGAAGCTACCCCGAGTAATGATAGGGAAAACATCAAATGCTGAGCTTTGTTTTGGTTTGCAACCATCAATCATTAAAGGTGGAAGAGAACTGCAATGCTTCAGGAGCAGCTTAAAATAAAGACATATGGACCATATGACGGCAGAGAGGGATGTAGGCAGGGCAGGGATACCCTCCGAAGAGCATCTGCCAGCAGTTACCAAGCAGATTGGCAAACACTGCTTGCTCCTGTAGTTGGAAGCAAAAATAACTATAGCCTCTCTTCAATTCAGCAAATTATCTAGTGTTGGCTTTTGCACACAAGGACTGAGCAGAGAAAGTCACACTCGCTATTAGGAAGTGGGGCAAGGCAGAGAGGTCCCTTGGCCCATAGCCACAGGCAGGGAAAAAAAAGATGAGAAACAAGGAGCGAAGGGGAAAAGGAAGGTAAATAAATCCCGAGACTCTGCAAGGACAGCAGGAAAGAGCAGCCTGTGTGGGCAGGTTAGTCCGGTTAACCCAGCTGCACGGCCATGGAAAGGGAGCACACGTTGCTTAGACCCCAAGAAGGCGCTGAGGGGGTCTGAGGACCACGGGAAGGTTTAAGAACAAGTTGGGACCTGATGAGCAACCAGGGGGCTGCAGCAAAACTGGAGCTTTTCCACTTGTGGTGACTAACCTGAGTTTCCTAAGCCTGTGCCAAAGACCTCACTCTCTGCACGTGTCTCCCGGATGTCTGAGGAGGAAAAAAAAAAAAAACAAACAAAAAAGTAGCAAAAATTTCCTACAGGCAAAGGGAAGTCTGTGAAATAGCGTTTGGGTTAATATGCTTCAACAAGCTGCCATGTTGGGTTTGAGATCCATCTTGGTACCTCATCTCTCAGCCCCACCATCCAGAACCCACCGTGTTTCTCAGCTTTTTGGCACTTGGAGCCAAATTCCACAGGGTTTGCTGAGACCAGGTAGGGCTGGATGGGACACAGTGCTAGCTCCCATGCTGACCTTCTTGGCTTACTCTAGATACAATGGAAGGAAACCAAGTTTTGCCTCATCAGCTTAATTATTAATAATCAGTACAGTTCCAGAAGCACTGAAAGACAAAATGAGACTCATAAGACTAAAAGGGAAGAAAGAGCCCTACTTCAACTCATAAGCAAAGCGATGGCCTTCGCGGCGCTCCTGGCTACATCTCAGTCCCCAGCTGAGTGATGACCCTGCAGCACCTTCTGCAATTAGAGGGGCTGAGGCAGAATCACCCCTAGAAGGATGGTCCCGGAGGATGGCAAGCCATGCTGCTGTCCTCGCTCTCGTGGCTGGGTCCCTCTCACTGAATCATCCAGGGAAAAGCTGCTGGTGAATACGGGGAGGTGCACTGTGGCTGAGGGACCAGCAGGCAACACGCTCCATTGGGACTGACCACCACCTCCGTTTGTCCTTCTTATCTGCCTTCTCTAACCAAGACAACAGCAAAGCCAAAGGATCAGGCTGACCAGCCTTCCCTGAAAGGCTACAGGAGTTATTTTTCCAGTGTTCTCCATTATCCAGATCAGACACCACTTCTGACCGGTTATTTCATTAGAAGCACTAAAGGAATGAAGCGAAGCGTGTACACAGCCCGAGTGCTGCTCCCGAGTTATCCAAGCAGCTGATGCCTGGAAACTGCAGCTGGGGAACAACCATCTGACTATTTAAATGCACACTTCCAGCGAAGGGCTGGATCCTGGGGCAGTACTGCAGCTAACCAAGGGGGAGTTTCAGGATGCCAGCCTCATCATCAGCAATCCCAGTTTTTCCTCTCTTCTTGGTTCTCCAAGTCTATTGTAATGAAAAAGTATTATTTCAGCGGCCTAAAGAAAATAGCTGCTGAGACCAACAGCAGTCATAAAACCAGCAGCGATGTCATTTGGCTGCAGATGACGGAAAACATGGTCTATATTCATGAAACTATGAACCAGAGTCCCAGGAGTTTTTCAGCTGATGAGGCCAGGACCTGCCACCCACTGGAAAAGCCAAATTCAATGGGAGCTTCAGGGCAAACTGCAGCTGAATATGGCCAACAAACAGGTCCTGAAGCACAACAGAGGGTCAGGAGCAGAGAGTGATAAAACTTGCAGTTAGACCAAGACGATGTCCAAAGAGAATACATTTGACTTGTTTGTACCGGTGGAGTCACCCCAATCTTTTTGCTCGTGTGCTCGACAGAAGGTTTGCTGGGGTGCTGGAAGACGGTAAAACACAAAGGGACAATAGTTTTAAGGGCTCTGAGTGCTAACTTTATTCCCATTCCCTTTCCCACCTCCTATCTATTCTAGTTTTAAAGCTAAGAAAGCATTAGGTTACTTGCAGAAAGCATATACCAAAAATTTTCTCTGTTGGAAAACTCTCCCAGTCAGCAGACCATAAATCCTGTCGGTTTAATAAATATCTGTGAGGTCAAAGTCATCGTTCAAACCTGCAGCTCGGCCAGAGGGAAAGGTCAGGAGCTCCCGTGATGCCCTGCAGACCCCCCGCTCCCACTGGCCTGCCCTCCAGTCTCCTGGGCACTGAGAGGTGACCGAGGAAGGGATGCAGTTGCTTATACAGAGAATTATGCAACCAAATTCCCAAGAAACATTGTGCATATAAGAATAACACAGGAAATGTAGAGACACGTTCCCTCTTTAAGAGCACTGAACTTATTTTACAGTTTCAATTTACCTCTCGCTCACTTTTTCACTGAGGGTAGCATATCTGTTTCACTCTTTGCACAGCATATCACCTCTGAGATTTTATAATTGGGACCCCTTGTGCCACACAACGCAAGGACAAGGGAATTAAGAAATTGTCTTTTATTACCCCATTCTTTCTCTCTCCCCCACACCACTCTCTGCACAGAAAGCATTTGCCCTTGTGTTGGTGCTGTGGTTTACTCTGACCTTTCTGCTTCCCTCTCTCCTCTGAAGGTTCAGAGGGCTCTGGGTGCCCTCGGATGGGCTCCCCACTGCCGTCTCCCAGCAGGCTCCCAGCATTTCCCAGCGCAAGACCTAACCACAAGGCTGTGATGAGCTTTTCCTTTTCACCGAATCTGCTCCAAGCAGCAGTGATCTCTAGCTGGATGAATTCATTAAAGCTCAAGTGTCATAACAAGATGTCTGTTATTAACAGAGCACCACAGGTGCTAATTAAAGAAGGATAACAGCAATCTTTCACTTGAGCACCTTGTGAAGGGCTGGATCCTGCAAACCACTACATCTCAACAGCCTTTTTGACTGGGCTCAAGATTAAACACTGTGCTGCAAAGCAAGAGGGGTCTAGCAGGAGCTGTGTTCATCGTATGGGCTTAGCTTATTGCTTCCTGTATCAGGTAGATCTGGCAGGAGCATGGTGAGATTCATTTTTTCGTTCCCTCTCTTCGCCCCAGCATCCCTCCCCCCCTCAGCAAACGCCTTTCAAATGTCCTTTATCTCTGCATCGCCGCTCCCCGCACCGCAGCAGCAGCATCCCCGCCGCGCATGGCGGAGGCCGTCTCTGACCCAGAGGAGCTGAGCAGCAGATACCCTGCAGCGGAGGGTGCAGCGGACCGAGACCAGGGCGTTTGGTGCCCGCCGCTCCTGTGATGGACTTGTATGTCTCAAGCTTTAGTCACAGTAACGGAGTTACTGAAGCAGAGGGAAATATGGGCAAGTGTCCTGTAGCTCTAAAGCTCCCAGGCCAGCGACTGCTTCAAGGCTGAAACTTAATTAGTCCTTCCCATCAATAAACACAGGCTCCTGGCGCTCAGTTTTGCAGGAACATCCTGCAGAGAGCTCCGGGGAGGGGGGCACTCTTCAGGGCTGAACGCAGGTAAAGGCAACGCTTCTGCTCTTGTCTTGGCAAACAGCCTCTTCCCTTCCCTCCTGCAGCTCAAGCTATAAACTACAGGATCTGTTTCCCTGCTTTGCAGCCTCCTGCACTCCCAGGAGTACGAGGTTTCCATCACAGAGTTGGGGGGCCCCATGCCCTGCCCCTCCTGAGACCCTCCACACATCCCAGTGCCAGAGAAACAGGAAAACAGGGGGCAAGAATCCACCCCAACAAAAGCGGTCTGACCTGAGAGGAATGAGCTGTTCCCCAAACCTCATGATGAAGACGGCCAGCAACAGGAACAGCTCAGCCTTTGAAGGATGCTGAAGAGCAAGCAGCAATGCTCTCATGCTGCGTGCCCTCAACTGCCTCGGTGCCGAGGCCTCCACCAGAGACACTGCTCCCTGGTACCCCAGAAAGCATCGCAAGCCTGTGCACAGACACTGGCAAGCACTTGGACCTGTCTAAAAGCATGCTGCAAAGTCGGAGGACTGCTGTTGTGAGCTCCTCTGAGTGAAGCTCTTGCTAATTATCACCGGCAGAGTCCTCCCCCCAGGCAGGATCAGACCCTCTTACGCCAGAGCTGCTTCTAGCAAAGAGTCAGAGATTACTACAGTCAAATCGATGAGCGCACTCCGGGTTTCTGAACACGGGTTTTATCCTCCGAGCTTCATCAGAGCTGCCAGTGCACGGCACATCAGGTACCTGAAGGGTCTGAAGTAACCTATTTTTCATGAAGAGGTTTTTTTGCTTTGGGATCCATCATGCCCCGACAATCCCGGCTGTACCAAACAGCAGCCACGCAACCCGCTCAGGAGCGGATCATATACCTATTTCCCCCAAAACCAGTATTTATCAGATGCTTTAAATACCAGGATCCAAACAGAAACCCATTGGGAAGGAGAAGAGCAGAGCTGCCACCAGCAAAAGGCCAGAAGGCACCAAGTAGCGCTGCCCCAGAAGGAAGGTGAAATCTCCGTGAGTCTGGGGGGAAAAGCTGGAGGGAGAAGGCAAAACCAAAGGAAAGAAGCATAAAAATGACCCCAGAGTCCTGGCCTGAGTGGTAGTAACACACACACACACAGAGTTTTCCCATGTATACTATTGTACCGTAAGCAAGCGGAGTAGCATCACTCAGCACTGCAAAGCTACCTCTGCTGCCCAAACCTCGAGCAGGAAAACAGGAATTTTCCTCCTTAACAGCTAGGGTGCTTGTGGCCAGGCCAAATTACACTCAAAAAAAAAAAAATTCCAGACAACGCTCATTAGTTCACGGAAAGAACAGAAAACAATGAAGAATTGCTGACACTCGCAGAGATTTTAAGCAGTGCGGGAAAGCCACCCGGCTGCCCCTGGCCAGACAGCCGGTTTTGGTAAATCAGCCGTGGCAGGGGGCTGCAAGCGGCGGAACACAGGCAAGACGTGGGGAAAGGTCTCACTTCCCAGCAGGACCCAGCACATGAAACCGCTCTGGGCTGGACGGTCTGCAGCCAGACAGCAACCAGACAGTGCCTTGAACAAACACGGTTCAGTAGATGTGCCCCGCAGCCAACCCACCCTCTCCCACCAGCCTAAATACATTTGTTTGACATGGTATTAAGCTGGAAAAGCCCAGCTCCTTCTCTATGAACGCATCCGCCTGTGTCGAGCTGTCCATGACAGGCAGACATACATCATAGCCGGCGTATTTTGCTGCACCTGTAGCCTCCATCCTGCTTCCTCTTCAGCCCTAGTCCTGCCAGCCGCGGTTTTCATGCCGCACAGGCTTTTAATGGCTGACAACACATTGATTTAAAACCAGCAGAATTATTTCTGTTACCTAAATAAAGCTATCCTAGAATGGATGACTCAGAAGCCTCTCCCCTAGCCATAAATCAGAGCAGAAACACGATACCTCATCGGGCCAAATGACTTTGCCCTTTTGGTTTGGCACCTACAGTTTTTCCTCCTAAAAAAGAGATGAGAAGATCCGCTCTCTGCTGGCACTTCGTCGGAGAGCTGGGCCTCTGCTCCCCAGGACGTCGCAGGTCAGGACTTTGCCTGTGTTATCACTGGAGGGGCTGGACCAAGATAAGCAAAAGCAGGACGGTTATTAAAAAAAATAGTTAAGAAAAATATAGAAACAGCCCTAGAAGATTTTTCTGTGACTGAGGAGCCCGCACCAGGAATTTGCCCCAAAGGAGGTATGTGCAGCATGTGCCAGCAGGCAGAGATGGCAGAGTGGCTCCTTCAACTCACCCCTACCCACCATGGGCCCCAAGAGGTCCCTCTGTGAGCAGAGAGCCCGATGTCCTCTCAAAACACTGCGCTGGGATCTTGCAAAAGTGCTTGCGCTTGTGTCTCTCAGAGCCGGTCTGTAACCTCCCTCTTAATCCCTCTGCTCACTGACAAATCTCACCAAGTTTATTTTGGGGGACGGGGCTAGACCGCTTGCAGATCTGCATGCTCAGCTTGGGAAAATATCTAAGACAGGCTTTAGGGAGAGGCAAAAAAACCTGCATTTGTCTGCAGAAACCGCTTTGTAAAAGGTTTCCACCCCCACTCCTCCCACTGCAGTCCCTCAGTGATGGCCCCACGCTGCTGCAGCCCCAACATGCCCGCAGGAGAGATGCTCCCCCAGCACCTGAGAGAGAAAAGGGGTAAAACTACGCGGTGTGGAGACTTGCCCAGTGCCCCAGTCAGAAACACCCCCCCGATGCCCATCTCTCCTCCCAGGCAGCGCCACCGGGGGCTTGGGGGAGTCGTACCTCCAGCTGCACGCTCTTGCCTCCATCATCCTCGAGATGAGCGAGTGATCGGAGACACCCATCTAGGAACAACCCTCTGGGACGGTGACGGCAGCCTTCGCCGAACCGATGCTCTCCTGAGGCGCTGGGGCTGCTGGATAGAGGGGCACGGCTGCTGAGCACGGCCAGACTGAGTACGCAGAGAACATGACCTGTAACCCACCATAAACACCACAGGCTGTTCAGACCTCAAGGAGAATGAATCATACATCCAGGAGACCGTCCAGACGTGGTATTTCACCATAAGCTCTGTGGTATTTGGCCACTGTTGAAGAGTCAATCCTTGATCCAAGAGCACAGGGGTTTAGGCAGCAATGTTGCCTGGAAGATTCACCAGGATAATCTGGTTCACTGCTCCTACAGACGCAAGCTGTCATTCATGGTCAGGTTTCCGTGGTGCACACCTCTGCCCCGCATTATCTCCCAGCACCATCAAAAGGGCAGCCCTCACTGCCAGCCTGACCCACACATCCAGCCTGCCTGCCCCCATACATCTCATCTGCCTGGGGAGCAAGGCAGGTCCTTCCCAACAATGAGGACTCGGCATCCCAAACTTCAGCCCTTCCCTTGGTCTGACTCCATAAAGGGCAGGGTGACAAGGTCCCACACCTGCAAACAGATGCTGGAGACCAGGAATCCCACACTAACAACTTCACATGGCAAAGCTTCCCCTCTTTTATGCTAGGGAGGAGGTCTCTGCTGTTTTAATTCTTCCCAGTCTCATGATTTTGGGAGACCATGGTGCATGGAATGCCAGCAGCTGGCAAAGCTGAAAGCCAGTGGCAGTGGAAGAGATGTGCCAGCATTGTCAAAAATAATGTGGGAGATTTTCCAGAGACTTAAAAAAAAAAATGTTGTAAATCCTGGTCCTAAAACAGCCCGAGCAAAACCATAATACATTCCCAGAGACTTTTAGCCATCCAAATAATAGATGGAGAATAAAAGGTTTTGCTGGACTACTGCTAAAACTTGCTCTCGCTATAATCACCTACCACTATAATGAGATTACGTGGATTAGCTGTATTTTAAGGGAACGTCAATGAACTGGACAGCCTTTCCAGGCAGGTTTTTAGTGCTACGTGGAATAATACCGGAAAGACACCAAAGCAGACAGCTATTTTTAGAAAGCATTCCTCTAAATAACCTAGGTGGAGAGAGATTGCAAGGCAACAGAGGTGCATTAATGCGGGCGGTAGCTGAATGAATGAATGTTGCAGAGAAAACCAGATTCATCCCTGGTTTCTCTTGGCCAAGCTGCACAAGAAATTAATTCAGCCAGACCCGAGCTTGCATTCCTCCAACGCTGTGTTCTGAAACGGACTCAAATGTTGCACTCTTGCTCAGAAAACCCAGAGCTCATGTACTCACTCATTTTCTCCTAACTATCCTCAGGATTTAAAAGAAACTCTTAGAGAATCCGAGATTTTTCACTGCTTTTTGGCCCTGGAGCTTACTCCTGCAAAACACCCAGCAACTTCAAAATAAACTGGACCCTGCACTGTCCAAAGCCCTTTACTCTTCTTTTCCAGGACGGATCCAAGCTGGAGCCTTGGGGACTGAAGCCCAGACATTTTGCTCCCCATGTTCTATCCAGCCACATCTCTGCGACTTCTCTCTCTTTGTGACTCAGCCAGGGCTCGTGAATAAAACCCAATTAGGGATTTAGCATCAGAGCAGCACAGCAGAAGGATGGCCCCTACCCCAGGCAGCTCACAGCCTGGGGTCTTTAGCTCCCACCCTGGTGAAGTGACAAAAATAACCCATTAAAAAGGCACTTTAATTGCCTTGCCAAACTCCAGCTACTGCTTGAGGTTAAAAATGAATTAAGCCTTAATAGCAAACTTACTTCCATTCCTCCCACTTTTACCCTTAAATTTTAATGGGGTTGTGGTGAGGGGGGAAACAGATCCAGCCAGTCCTCCAGCTCTTGTACCCAGCTCCTCTGAAACAAGGCCCAGGCTCAGTGCTGCTGGGTTTGCTCCACCACAGGCTGCCATTGCAGGCACCCAGTCTGTCTTACAGAATCTCTTAGAATCATAAAGATTGGAAAAGACGTCTAGGATCATCAAGTCCAACCCCCAACCCAACACCCTCAGGCCTCCTAAACCATGGCCTCAAGTGCCACGTCTGCACGGTGTTTGAACACCCCCAGGGATGGTGACTCCACCACCGCTCTGGGCAGCCTGTCCCAGGGCCTGACCACTCTGTCAGTGAAGACATTTTCCCTAATATCCAATCTAAACCTCCCCTGGCGCAGCTTGAGGCTATTTCCTCTCATTCTATCGTTAGTAACTTGGAGACCGCCCCCCCCCCCTCACCACAACCTCCTTTCAGGTAGTTGCAGAGAGCGATAAGGTCTCTCCTCAGCCTCCTCTTCTCCAGACCAACCCCCCCCAGCTCCCTCAGCCGCTCCCCAGCACACTTGTTCTCCAGACCCTGCCCCAGCTCCGTTGCCCTTCTCTGGACACGCTCCAGCACCTCAATGTCCTTCTTCTCCTGAGGGGCCCAAAACTGAACGCGGCATTCATGGTGTGGCCTCACCAGTGCCGAGCACAGGGGCACCATCACTTCCCTGGGCACACCATTGCTGGCTCAAGTTCAGCCGGTTTGGGGACACACCGCCCAGGCTGCTGCCTAGACTGTGGTTAAGACAGTTACAAAGTCCATATTCTCCATGCCAGAAGTGGTCTTAACCAGGATGAGAAAATTGAGAGGGTGCCACCATGCACCATGGTCCTCCAGAGTCCCGGGAAGACGTGCTCCAATCCCACACCGACTTCGTGCTTCACAGATATTGCCCAGCTCTTTGTGTCCACGTACTCAAGAAGAAAAATGTTCTACCACCACACTTTTTTTCAACAAAAGATGCAAATAGGAGGTGAATATATGTAGCAATGCCCAAACAGCACCTTACAGGAGCACAAGCAGAGTGCTGTCTGCCTGCTGCCTGGCTATCACCGCCTGCTTACATGAGGATCATCCGAACTGGGCACGATCCTGCTCCCCATCGAGACCTGGGTGCCCAGAAGGGAGGAGGGAGTGAGACAGCAGCTCCAGGGCAAAACTGGGAGGCTGCTGAAGGCTTGGGCTGGTTTGCTCTGTTTTCAAATCTGATGCTTTAAATGCAGGGTTAGAGCGTCAGCCTGCCCTATGCGTCATTGAGGGCAATGCGACTGGGGTCCTCTGCACCTGCTCGGGCTCTGGACCACCAGTGCCCAGCATTCAGCCAAATACCACTCTGAATCATCCCTTCTGCTCTGTGCAGGGCCGTAAAAGAGTAATCAGGACGGAGCAATTTCACAGCCTTAATCCCTGTCTTCACTTCTGGCTCCAGAGGGTGGTAAGATACCCATTTTGCAAAAGGAATCATGCCAAGAAAACCTGGCTGATGAGTGGTTTGGTTTGCAAGACTCGGGTCTTGGAGACGTACTCTTTTTTCCATTTCAATATCTATTGCTCCAAACTGCTTATGTTTCTAAAGCACGTTGCAGATCTTACAGTACTTTGCTGGGATAAAGGAAAGCTAACAAACATATTACGGCAATAAAGATTATTTTCTCTGTCTGAGTAGCAGCAGGCACATGAGATTTATTCAGATAAAAGAGATGAGCGTAGGAGATGAGCTTATATTTCAGGATGTAAACCTAAATCATGGGGAGATTTGGAGACTCCATGGAAACGGGCATCTGCATCCCCAACGGGGTTGTCCTGCTTTAAAAGCAGCATCCCCATACCCTTCGCAGGGTCTGCAGGACTGTCTCGTGGCACTAATGAAATGAAACGGGTGAGAAGAGCAAAAGTACTAACCCACGCTCCTCCGCAGGCAAAAAAGGAGAAGTTTTCCAAACTTTGCTGTCACGGTTTTTCTCTAGCTGTTGAACTACTGCATTAATCCTGCGGCTGCTCCTGGGATCTGCCGAAACACACAGCACTTTTCATGTACTGAAAAGATGTTGTATTATCATTGGCATTTCCTTCAAATTCCCTCCCTTTTTCCAAACCACACTCTGCCCATTTTGCCACGCTCGAAGAGCAGATAGCTCAGAGATATATTTTTTTTTCATCCTTAGACCTATCTAACAGACAAGATTATGGCATTTCTAATGACATCAGGAGACAAAGACTGTAAAAGCCTTTCCCAAATGCAGAATTGCCTCCGCGCTCTCCAGACTCGCAGGATAATGAGGCCATTCAAGTGCCATGATCAAACTCCTTTCTACCAGCCCGATTAGCACCGCTAACAATCTTGCTTGCGCCTCCTCCACCATCACCCCATTCAGCAAAGCGCTCTCTGCAGTATTTACACTTTGTTAATCAGTTAGTATTTACCAGAAATCTGAGGTCGCTTGCGCTGAGCCATTCTTGCCTGCTCACCTGCCTTAACATCAGGGGATGCAGTGATGCATTCGCTAACCCGGGGCAAAACCCGGCGCCGAAGAGGCACGCAGATGGCGCAGACGTCTGTCGTGCTCAAAATCAAGCATATTTTGGGAGTGGGTGTGGCCACCTTGTTCCTCTCAGAATTTTTGTATTCCTTTTAAATAAGCAGAATGAGCCTCCATCTAATAACAAGAGCAGACAGGACTCAGGTGAAGCTGGAACATGAGTCAAGTTGAAAAGTCAGCAATATCAACCACTGATATTGTCTGGCAAACGTAAAGCCCATCAAGATGCCATCTGAGGTTTCCCTGCCTCTTATTCATGCGAGAGTCGACTCAGTGACAACACCATCAGGACCCCCTCGCAGCCACCGGTTACGACTTGAGCTTTGTTTTTCTAAAAGCGTCTTGTCAAATTTCCTTGTTCACCTCTGTTACCAAAGAACACAAAACTGACCTCAGGTGTAAAGAAAACACAGGGAAAAAAAAAACCCAAGAGAGAAATGCCCATGAAATTTCAACTTTGCATTAAAACTCATCTCACTGAAGCTCAGCAAACAGTGGCACAGGCGTGCAGGAGCGAGGAACACGTGCCAGCTGCCGTTGCTGGCACAGCTGTATGCACATCTGGCCCCAGTCCTGCAGCATCCCCTTCAACCCAGCAGCGCTGGGAGCAACAGGAGCTGTTCCTTTCTACCCTGCAAGCATTTTTTTCTGCTTCACGAGGCTTCCCGTCTTGGCTCAAACATAAACCCGCTTCCCCGCCAGCTCCCTGGCCACCCATTTCCCACTCCCAGCTTTCCTTAGCAAGACGACAAGCCTTGCCTACCTTTACAGAAACAGCAGCAGTCTGCTCCGTGCTTTAGTGCCTTACAAAAAGCACGTAATTATTTCTAATTTATGGCATTTCTGACCATACTCAGCCTGAGAGATATGTGGAAGGAAACTAAGGCTGGCCTGCTCATTTCAGGCTCTGAGGTTGATACAACCTCAAATTAAAAAAACCAGGGAGAAAGCAGAATTCCCAGAGAGCGAAAGAATTTTAATTCTTGAAAGAAATTATCTGAAATACTCTCCAGGTCAGATTCATTGCTTGTAGAAGAGATGCAAACCAGTCCCAACGTTTCAAGCTGCAATATTGACAAAAATGCAAGGAAACAACTTTTTCTCTTTTCTTCTTCCCATTCTCCTTGATCTCATTTTTAATTGGAACGGGTCCCAGCTGAATCAGATCCCAAGAAGCCCAGCATCTACCCTCTGTCCTTGAAGTCATTTTAAGCCAGGACCTATTTCCACATTCATGTTTCCAGCCCTGCCTCCTCCCAGCAGGCCAGGGTTTAATTTACCTTTCCCCAAAGGCACTTTCTAATAGTTCAAAACTTTCCGTATTTCACAGGACGGGGCAGGGGGAGTTAATGGAGCACACAGCCCCGGCGAGCGGCCGGGTACAACCAGTGCTGCTGTGGCGCTGCCAGCCTGGTTTGCTGGGGTGCCGAGGATGGGGCATCCCCCCAGATCCTTCGGGAACAGCCCGGGAGGATTTAATGCCAGGTCCCCAGGATGCAGGCACTGAGCAGCAGCATGCCCCGCATGAGGAGCAGGCTGGGGACAGCGGCACGTTTGGGTCCCCTGGGAATAAAAAAGGGACTCTGCAGTCAGTCACGACGCAGGCTGCACCCTGACTTGTGTTTTGCATCAGGCACACTGGAAAACCTCCCAAAGTGGAGATTAATCACTGGGAGCGATGGCTGGGACCGGCTTGGAGGCATGCGTGGCCACTGGTTCCTTGCCTCTAGCAGACCTGCCTGTCTGCTCATCCTGGAGCAGCACTGAGCAGGTCAAACTGGGCAATTCCTCCCCATATCAGCAGCTTACTTTGCAGCAGTAGGATGATATTCAACCTCGTTCACAAATGTGATCCAGCCTGCGTCTTCTTCCGCCTCCTCCATAAACCCCCAGACCAGAAGCGCGCGCTTGGGGCTGGGGATACCCCCAGTTCCTTCCGGAGGGACCGGCAGTGTCGCAGCCACAAAAGTGAGAGATGGGGAAGGGGGAACAAGTCCTTCCAGAAAGGCCCATGCCCCTGTAGCTGATAGGCTGCATTCTACCTGCCCTGCTTCACTTACACATAGGAACAAGCCTCTGCCATGGTCCGGAGATGATCTGCAGAGTTTCCTTTAGGAAGGGATTTTGGAAGGTGGGCTTAGGAAGCCTCCAGAGGGAAGCAGCCCATACTCTGAAACATGAAATTTGATTAGGCTTTTTATCTTAGTTTACACAGCTAATTGTTGCAGGTGTATCAGTTACCATGTAATTAATACTGTTGTAAAATCAGGTGTAGCCAAGAACTGACTTGTGCAAACAATCCAAGCAGCTGGGACAGATGGACACCGACGGGTATCAGCCCAGGGGGGTTGTCTGGTTTTCCCTGAATCTGGAGGGATTCTAACATGAAGCCGAGACACAGCCAAGCTGAATCCCTGGGAAATTATAGGGACTTGGAAAGCCTCCCATCGCTCAGCTTGGGAGTAAGACAACAGCTCAGGGAGCGGAAGGTACCTTTTCATTCGCAGCAGGTCACAGCAGGTGAGAAAGGCATTAAGGGTGCAAGAGCAGATGCAAGACTAAGGGCACAGGAGCAGAACGCAGGTTTCCCACCTGCATGCAGTGGATCCACACCAGGTCGCAGGAGGGAACTCTCCCCACTGCAGAGCGGCCGTGCAGCTGGAACGACGCATGAATCCTTGCTGGCGACCCGACAGCCACACGCATACCTGGGCACTGCTTCTCACGCCCTGGGGAACGCTCACATCAGCGTGCTGGAAAGCTTTTTCCTCGAGTTCCCCAGCTCCCTCCCTTCCTCCCAGGAACGCCCCGAGGATAAGCATGCTGAGAGCCATGTAGCACTGGGCTGCTGCAGCAGCGTGGGCTGGCCAGCTTCCTACAGAGATGACTGTTGTGTATAATATAGAAACTGAGCTGCTTGTTCCAAGCACAACCACGCTGGCTGCTTTTTAAAGACAGGCTTAGCTCAGATGGAAAGTGCTGCAGGAACAAACAGCGCTAATTCCCCCTGCAGCCTCCAAGCCAGGGGATGTTGTTGGTCGGGAGATTTGGGAGCTCATCCCACTCTTGACCCAGCCACACAGGCAGGGAGCGCCCGCAAGGTCATCCTGGCACCTTTCAGCAGGGCTGAAATCAGCTCCTGTAAATCCTCGCGTGCAATTCTGCCTGGAAAGGCCTCGAAGGAGATCCCTGTTAAACCTCACCCTAGCACGGATCACGGGAAACACACAGTGGCTTCCCGGTGCCAAGCTTGGGCTGCACCAGTCGGCATCGCACCTGCCTGGGGAGCGCAGCTGGTGAGGTTTGAAAGGTGCAGCCGTCAGTCAGCAGTGGAGTATGAAGACGTCAGGGCACAAAAGAAGAGATTCAGCGCTTAAATGCACAAAAATAATTCAAACAGTATGCGGTATGTGATTTTCCTCCACAGTGGTGTCAAAGACACTCGAAGACCATTTGCCAAGCATTCGCAGGGCATAAGCACCAAATTTTACTCTCTTCTATGAGCTCAGTTGCACCGATACAAGGAGGACAATATCTTGCCACTATTCATCACACACATACACCCAGAGAGGCAAATAAAAGTACCACAATGCAAACAACTAATGAATAATCAATACCAAACCCAAGGAGCACACCAGTAAGTGTTTCAGATGAAAAGCTGCTGGTGGCACGCGGAATAGCTCACGGCTCAGAGCTTATTGCCCATGGAGCAGCAGCAGAGCTACGTGACAAGGATGAAGCCAAAATGAACTGCCATGTCTAAGGCAAGTCCTCTTCCATTATAGCTTCTTTCCATTTCTGTGCTAGCCACAGAAACTATGAGCCCAAAACAATGGCAGCAGTGTCTAAATTTAAAAGGGCAAATTTAACAAAGCCAGAAGCAATTGTTAGCATCACTGAGAGTATGGGACTTGTTTAAAGCATCTACCAAAGACCCCAAAAAGTTACAAATCTAGAAAAGCTGCAAGAGTTAAATCAGGCGAAAACCGTTCTGGCAAAAATGAGATGTGGAAAATGCGTGGAAACATGGCCTTTCTGAAAGGCACAGAAAATGAAGAGGAAAAAGAAATGTCTAGGGTCAGTGATGGATGAGGACATCTAACGGAATCCATTAAATCTGAACAGCCAACAGAATTAATTGTAAAGTAAGGGACTTTTTAAGCACGCTAAGAACAGAGAATTAGATAGCTGCTAGATTCACTATTAGGTGAATTAGTAAATTAGTAAAACTGGAAGTGAGTCCTGCGCTGCCAAAGGGATAAAACAGTTTCCAAAGAGGACGAGAGAAACTCGGTCTACAGATTAACCATGAGCACCCCATTGTGCAAAACAAAGGTCTTTCCCAACAACCTCCTGGGTAGCTTGCCTTAAAATCCCTTAACGACAGAGGTTTCAGTATTGCCGAACATCTGCTAAAATAAAGCGCTTTAAAATCAACCAGTGAAACACAGGGAAATTTTGTGTAGTTGCAGTATTTTAAGAAAGGACGAAAGGTGACAGGCAGGAGCAGCAGTCAACCTGGGGTCGGCTCCAGCTAGAACAGCAGGACAGAAATTTCAGGTAAATACACGAACTGGAGACTAAAAATACAATTCCAATCAGCCAGCTGAGTTTCCTGGAATTAGATCTATTTAAAAGACTTTTTTTTTTCTTTGACAGCCAACAGGGCTGCACGACGCAGGCAACTGCCTCAACACAGCGTTTGCCCAAATTTCTCCAAAGCATGTAATATTTTGAGGACAAATCTCACACCGGGTGAAACGAAACCCACACACCTTAGATGCGTGCTGGCACAGCTCCAAGTGTGGCTGTTGACAGGGCGAGAGCGGGGATGGAAGCCAGCACCCAAACACAGTCCTCAGGGATTTTTGTCACTGCTCAGTCTCCTCTGTGATTCCTCTGGGGGATTATATTAAATATAAACTTATAACACACAAAAAAAGCAGTAGCTAATGGATGGTTGGTTGATGACTCAGTTGCATGGAGACCCGAATCACCTCGGTGGAGGTCACAGTCCAACAGACCATGTTTTCGTGCAGCAAAGTGATACACGAGGCTACAAAAGAGATCTCTACCCGAGCCAGAAAAAGATTTGGGACGAGCGTGGGGCGTCTCTTCTGCATACACTGTCAAGGCAAAGCCAGAGCAAAAGGAGGTGGTCCTTGAAGGTGTGACGGGAAACATGTCCAGCAGAAGTTGGAAAGCAAGCTCACACCAACGCGCAGCATTGCTAAGGTCACGGCTGCATCCAGACCGGCACCTGGACGATGTGGTCACACCAGCAAAGTCCCAAGGGTGGCTGCAAAAACCATATGTGATGGGGCAGGAGCCTTTCAGCGTGACGTTGTAGCACCTGAAATACTTCAGTCTCCTGAGGAGCGGGTGAAGAGGTGACCCGATCACTGCAGACGAGGAGCTGGGAGTGACGAGTCACCTTTGTGACAAGGGCACAACAACATCCCCCCTCTGCAAGTCAGAGCTAGATAAGTTTGACCTTGAAATGAGATAGCATCTCCCCAGAGTGAGAGCAATGAAATGTTGGCACAAGTATGGGAGGAAGGTGTACGTGGGGGGAGGTCACCATTGCTAGAGGCATTAAAACAAAATTAACAGGCTGGATTTTAACCCAGCCTTCTGTGTCTGCAGGAGGATGAGCTGCAAATACTTCCCTGCAGTTGCATTTCTGCAACACCTCCCACCTGGGGCCGTGGAAAGTTTCAGAAGCATTATTTATGCCTCAAAAAAGGCCTGAGTGATAGGAGAACAGCAGGATCTTGCTAAAAAAGGAAAGATCAAGGCAAAAGGACTAAAACCAAGGTTTGCAAGCGTTGGGTGAGATTCATCTTACTTAAATTTAGACACCTCAAACTCAGATATCCAAGTCAGAACCAGCACCCCGAAAGGCATTTGCCTCTGAGGCTTACCGCAGGGTGAAACGAATCCCGTTTGGGAGGTGCCTGTCCCCTCCATTTGGTGGGGGGCAGCTCAGACCAGACGCTTTCAGATGCCCAGGCAAGGGTAAATTAATCGCATCCACCAAAACAGCCCCAAATGCAAGCGAGCTGCCTCGCACTGCTTGGAAAATCGAGAGGTAATTTCAGCTTGTAATGCCAATTCTGGTGATTTTGCCTTGCTGAGTCGCTCAGCACCCAGGAAGCAGAAGCAGGATAAGAAGCTACTCCAGCACCTGGAGGCATGTTTTCATGTCTCTCTTCTAGGTATAAAGAAGAGATAAACGGAGACCATCTGCATGAAGCAACCAACCTGGAGAGCTTGAGGTTGGGCGAGATGCTCACAGTTCAGCATCCTCCTTTCTGAACATGGGTTATTTGACTGGGATTTCAGACCTTATCAGTCCTCACTAACAGGCTGGGCTCAGCTTAAGGAGGGAAGGGACTGTGGTGAGCCTGACTTTTCTCTGCTTTGGCTTCAAGGCCAGGCAGAGGCTCGTCTCGGAAGCCCAGGGGAATCGATGGTACACAGATTATCACATCCCTTTACGCTCTCCTCTTTTGCAGGGAGGGGGAACGCTGATGCTCACCTGCTGGGTGGGAGATTTATCCTCAGAATATTACGTGCAACTCCAGCCCGGCTCCTGTGATATCTTCGCTACGGTCCTGGTCTCTCTTTCCCTGCAATCTTTCACACACACACCTCCACGGGGCTTCGACCTGATGGATGTCTGTCCATCCAAAAGGAGGAATCTGAGTTTCAGTTGCATCCCTTGATCATGTCCAAGGTGGTGAAAAGGATGTCACCATCCCCAGGCCTCGTTCTGCAGGGGAGGGAAAAGCACTGTGTTTCCTGGGAAGTTCCCAGCACCAGGTAGGATTTGATGTACCTAATCAACAGCAAGGAGCAAGTGACAGAGAGCTGAATACAGGGACCAAACCCCCTCTCAGCAGCATTCAAGCATTCTGTCTCCAAAACCAAGCAAGCTGCTTCATCAAGAGAAACCCTCAGTACCCCACATCACCTTCTCTGGCCACGACATCCCCCAAGCACGCAGGCACGAGACAGACTTGAGGGAGAGGTAGCAGAAATACCCAAACACCTCCAAAACCCAGAAAAAGCTGAGCCCTGGGTGCACACTAGACCCCGGGGAGACACCTCTCCCCTAACCTTCCCCACACCTCACGGCTGGGCAAAGTGCTGTGCGGGGACAGGTCGGGTTTTTCCCCCCCCCCCTTTTTGGTACTCACACTACACCAGCTCAAGATGAATCTTCCCGAGGTGCCGTGCCTCCCAGCGCCGCAGCCAAAGGCGCCTTCACCGCGCATCAAGCGCGTTTGATGCCATTAAAGCCTGGACTATCGCCACCTGCTATCTCCAGCGCACGCTCTCAGACCCGAGGGTCTAGTTCAGGCGAGGAGTAAATAAATAAGACCGAGAACAAACGCAGCCTTGATTTGGAGAGAGGGTGATGCTGGTTTCCCTCTCCGGACACTGGGAAGGGTACTGGGGACCTGCTGGGCACCTCGGCTGTGCACAGATTTAGCTGTGCAAGCCCATAAGTCTGTATGTATATACACATAAAGCACGTATAGGCACACAGAACACGTACATACACATAAAGCACATACATACACATAGAGCACGTATAAAAGCAGGGAGAACCAAATGCATATGTACTCGCTCGCCCTCCTGGGCAGCAAACGGGCGCTGCGGGCGCCTCAAGGGTTTGCAGCCCGCCGTTCCGAGGAGGGGGTCTCCGGCAGGCCCGGCGGCGGCAGAGGGGCC
>WEKW01001568.1:185783-228067 GCA_013389905.1 Sula dactylatra | reverse complement strand
CTCCCGCCACAGTCCCTCTGAGGAGCCGCCTGAGGGGATCTGGAGTCCGTTTCCCCTCCACTCCCGCCACAGTCACTGCGAGGAGCCCCGAGGGGATCTGGTGTCCGTCTCCCCTCCACTCCCGCCATAGTCCCTCTGAGAAGCCGCCTGAGGGGATCTGGTTCCGTATCCCGTATCCCCTCCACTCCCGCCACAGTCCCTCTGAGGAGCCGCCTGAGGGGATCTGGAGTCCGTTTCCCCTCCACTCCCGCCACAGTCACTGCGAGGAGCCCCGAGGGGATCTGGTGTCCGTCTCCCCTCCACTCCCGCCACAGCCCCTGCGAGGAGCCCCGAGGGGATGTGGTGTCCGTCTCCCCTCCACTCCCGCCACATTCCCTGCGAGGACCCGCCGAGGGGGTATTCGCAGGGCCCCCCAGCTCAAGGCATCCCTCTCAGCAAGGACAGGCACCTGAGGTGAACCCCCTCGCTCCAAACACCAAGGCAATCCTGGCTGGGCTACCTGCCCTTTTCCCCCTCGTAGCCAACCTGTATTACCAGTATTACCGTGTGGGTTTCCAGGTCTGCACCAAGCCAGCGACCCAGCAGCCTGTGAGACCCCAGGGAGCCCTGGAGCATGGCAGCGTCCTTCTGTCTGTCCGCTCCTGAGGTCTGTCCTTGCTGAAGTGGGGTCTCTCCTGAGGAGAAAGGTGTCACAGATTTTGGGTAGTGCCCCACGGGGCTGAGGTCTTTCCACCCCCAGGTGACGCTGAGCAGCGTTAATGGAAAAAAATTCACCCTACGCTGTATTTACAGCGTGAAAGAACAATTAAAGGAAGCTGCTGCAACAGTCTAAGTGGAGGAAGCACGATAGTTCGATAGTTATTGATCCCCTCCAGACAAGCGTGCTGCTTTGATAGAGCCAGAGGGACTGAGCCTCCCTCATCTTCTGTGGGGGAAAATGGTGAGAAAAAGTAAAAAGAGAAAATGGTCCGGTAAATTAAACTCCCAGGGAATTACACAGGAGGAAATGAAGGTGTATAAACCATTTTTGGTGGTTTAGTACTCTGTAACAAGACCACTCCATTGTTTCACTAAGATTAAAATGAAGGTACCCATCTCTGTGAGCCCAAAGGTCTCAAATTGTGCCTATGAATGCAGGGGGACAAAATCAGAGAGAAGAGAGAGGAATAGGACCGTTAACAGTTACTTTTAAAACCTCCCAGGGAAATGGATTTCATCTACCCCGCATCACTGTGAGCTTCGGTGCCTCTTCCCGTTCAAAGCCAAGCATGGAGGTTATTCCCCCGGTTGACACAGGTGACATACACAGCCAGGGAGAATGAAGGGCAAACCGGGGCCCTCCGGGGAAGAGCTCAATGGTGCAAAATGGGGCTGTTTGGGCGAAGGTGTTCTCAAATGTGACTATTGTCTGGCATCTTTCTGCAAGGTTTTATTACGGCGAACCGTGCGGTGATACCCCCAGCCCCGGCTTGATGGTCTTGCCCCGGTGTTCAGCGGAGAGGTTTCTGCCACCGGAGCGGCTGTCAGCTCGAGTGCCAAGCACCGTATAGGAACGGAAAATAAATTACCATCCTGCCCATGGGGTGAGGCTGAAGCACACAGACCCTGTGCTGTGGGAGCATGCTCCGCGTCCGCGCTGGCTGGGAGCGATCCAAGGATTTGAGGACTTCTCTTCCGCAGCTCTGGTTTGTGGCACTGCTGTATACTGAGCCGTTTTGTTTTAACAAGTAGGCAAGCTATCTCCATCTTGCAATGAAGCGATAAGTGTATGCCCACACACTACGCATTTATGTTTTCTTTTAAAGGGTGGACACTGCTTTGGCTGATATCGGTTTGGTTTTGGTGAAGGGGCTGGATATTACTGGTGCTTCCGAAAACCAGGGCAGCAGCGCTCGGCGTCTCACAGGACTTTGGCGGCCATCCCTGGAGCAGCGCCACGTGAACAACAAACTCTGGCAGTGCCGCGAATGGCGTCGCGGAGTAGCTCTTGCACCACCCTAGCAACAAGCGTCGCAGCTTGGCAGGATCGGTCCCGAATGCCAACAAGATAAAGGGGCCTCCATTCAAACGGGGTGATTAAATGGCAGTAACTCCAGGCAGCTATAATTAGCTCATCGTCATCATGAAGCTGCCAAGCGTAATGAATGGAAATACCATCTTTACGGTATGCGGTGTTGGTGCAACTTGACATGTACCGCATAAATCGCTCTCCGGCGTGAAGTGGGTGCAAGGGTGCATGTTTCCAAGCAGGATGAAGAGAGATGGGATGATAACATGATAAGAGACTTAATTAAACACTATGGAGCCTGAATAGATAATCACGGGCCTGTGCTGCATCTTCACGCACGAGGAATTGTGTCTCTTTTGAAGTGAGGAGAAGCAAAGCTCTCAAAAACCTGCCTGAGTGTTTACTTCAATTTCCTGGTGATTGGTGAGGAGGGACCCAGTGCACTTGATCAAAGCAGGCAGCGCTGTTGCCTGAAGCGTGTGCCAATAACAGGAGCTGGAAGAATCACTTTTTTTCCACCCTGCCAGAAATGTGGTTTTTAATCCAGGCTCTCTCCCTTCCCCGTGTGAGACAGCCGAAAGTGGAGGTAAGGCAAATGCAGAAAGGCTCGGCATTAGTCCTGCCTGAAAGCTGGCAATTCAGCCTTCCCACTGCAGGCTTGGACTATCAGATGCCTTCAGGAAGAGGGTGCTTTTCTCTGCTGTCTCCTTTTCCAATGCTTATTTTCATTGAGAGAGGGTACATTTTTATTCTCAAACCACAGCACATGCAGCATTTTATACAGAGCCCGAAATTCAGCCCTTCCACAGGCAATGAAGCCGAAACCCACATGGGTGGGTTTTTCACCCCAGTTGAATAATGACGTTGTTACACCCACTACAAAATGTTTGTCTTGCATAATATTATTCTGTCTCCAGTTACAGGACTTATCCAACGTATTTAGGAAGTTAAATCTTTAGCTGCTGAAATAAATGGGACCCGAGTGTCTAACAGCATGACTGAGTTCCAGAAATCCCCTGCCAGATCCAAACTCGGCGACATCAGTGAAGCGATACACGTCAGCCCGGCGCCATCATTTCCCGCTAGATACAGCACATTCAGCGTGTCCTTTTTGACACACATAACACCGCCTTTTCCAGACGCATCCCTGATGTTTTATCAGCCCTTGGGACAAGACACAAGAAAGTCGGTAGTTGCCCTGACTGTGAGTGACCTGCAGTAGCACACCCTGGGATGAATTGTTAATGCTTTCACAGGTACGCAGACAACAGGCAGAGAATAAAAACTCATTTTTTTCATACCAAATTCCATAAAATGAAGCACTGGTGTAAAAGTGGCCACATTTCCAGAGGTGCTAAGCCCAGCTGCTGGGCTTTGGGGGCATCTCAGTACCCACGCTTTTATTCATCAACACTTTGCAGGTTGCCTTTTCTCTACATAGATGGGAAATACTGTTAGGAATTGCTCTGTTTTATAAGAATTTCCCACCTTACAATCGCTGTCATGTGCTTGTGGGGAACCACAGGGTAATATAGGTGGGAAGGGACCTCTGGAGTCACCCAGTCCAGCCCCCCACCACTTGGAGCGCATCTCCTTGGATCAGGTTCCTCGCAGAGTTTTCCAGTTGAGTCTTGACCGTCTCCAAGGGTGGAAGGTTGTATGGCGGGGTGGAACGAAGGGGATTTAACAGAATTGGGTTTCGCGTGTGAGGCAGCAAAAAAGAAAACAGCGTTTCTTGCCTTGGCAGCCTCCTCTTCTCTGGGCTGCAGGCTGCCTACCCCACATTCACACGCTGCTCACCAAATTTTAGCTTTCCTCAGCACTTTGAGCTTGCAGCCCAATTTCGTTCCATCAGCTGTATTATTAATCAGCAGGCTGCAAATTATGTTGCTATAACTCACGTACTTTTTATATTTTAAACTGAAAATAAAATCATTGGGTGTGTAGTAAACAAATCCCAGCTTTCCAGGAGAAGCACGTGACTGGCGGAGCAGAGCAAGGGGAGCCACGGGTGCTACAGGGCCAGGACAGCCGGGAGCCCATGGGTGGGAGAACGACCTCGTCCAGGACCTCATCAGCAGATAATTTGGGGTGCTCGTCCAGACAGGCTCTGTATGGATCCCGGGGTAGCAAACACACCTGCGAGACCGTCTCCCTTCTGCTTCTCACCCAAGGCGCCACTTGGTCTGCTCAGCTGCGGCGGGTTGAACCCAAAGACCTGGGGTTTTAGCCCAGCTGAGCAGCCACGCAGAACCACTCGGAGAGCCAGGTACGGCACTTACCTCAGCCATCACCCAAACCCAGAGCCGTATTAAGTGACTAGCTCTCTGAACAGAGGCCGAAAAAAGGACAATAGAAAATATTTTAAAATCTCCTTGACTTCTTAACCTTTCGTGCAGAAAAAGGACATACAAAAATACCAAAAAAAAAAAAAAGACTGATTAACAGCCAGGCCAGAGCTATTCTCCCATGTCCACGGTTCCTATCCAAACTAAGTTTGCCTTTGTAAAGCTCAGCTGGTATTTCTAGATTCAGTGCAGTACATGCTAGTTGGACTAGGGACAGGGAAAAAAAGTGCCATTTAATAACGCACAGGATTTTTTTTTCCCTCCTGCTACTAAGAGTTGCACTGCTTAGCAGAGCTCCAGTGCTGGAATAAATGCCAGTGTGGGGCATGGCTTGAGCGCGGTATGGCCGCGCGAGCCCTGGCAGCTCCGCTGACTCCACTGAAATTGCGTTTGCACTGATGCCATCAGGAACAGATTCATTTCTCCGTGGGTGGGGTGTGACAGTAAATGTGTGATCAGTCGCCCCCGAGTAGTATTAATGTACAAAAATAAAGTGGAAATTAAAAACAGCAGGACAGGAAAGTGCTGCGAGTGTCAAGCTGGGAAAATTAAACCACTCTAAGTCACCACGTGCACCATTCGCTTCTCCGTGCATGCTCTCACTTCTCCCCAAAGTGTCATAAATCAAGTAGATACTTATATGTTGGTGTCTGCAAAGCAGCTGAGCGGGTGAGTTCTGGCTGGTGGGGTCAGGTCAGCAGAGCAAAGCCAGCTCATCCTGCAGCCTGTACCCATCCCATCGCAATGCTCCAACACTGCCGTCGATGCACGGTGCCCTTCCCCTTCCTGCTATGACTGAGGACATCAAAAACACGGACACAAGCTCTTTGGCGCAGGCACCACACCTTCCTCTTTTTTTCCCTACCTTTAAAACACCAAAGACAGCTCAAGGCTTTGAGTTTACATCTCTCAAAAGGAAAGAGCCCTTTATTCTTGCGTAGCGAAGCCGGCCGTGCACGGAGCTGCCTGGTTTGCCCACCTCGCCTTGCCTGCAGCAGCAGCAAGACCCTGGCTTTGGGCATAGACCGTTGCTGGAGGCCTGAACGTTGGCTGAGACACACTGTTGAGTTGTCCGCTAAGGAAACAGCCCGTAACAGAGCCTGCCTCTTTGAAAGGGGAATGATGCTTCACGGAACGAAACGTCAGAGTACAAAATCTACCAGGCGCAAGTGAAGTATGACCCGAAGTCCCTGCCGGCTTCTCCAGCGCTCTGCGAGGAACGGAGAATTAAATGGAGGAGGAAGGGTCTGAGATACTTCAGAGCCGCACTGAATCCAGGGCTGGATAATGTGGCAAAGGATGGCACGGTGCGACCAGTTTGAAGAACAACTGAGTGGCCAAGCAGATGTGATGCCCAGACATCGAGCTCCTGGGGATGAGTTCACGGAATGAAAGTGGCATCGACACCACAACCCCTTTCTATTTATTGCAAATAAAGAGGCCGATGCTTGTTTGCCGCCTTGTGCCCGCAGATCCTGTCTCTGCCGCTCTCCTCCCTCATCCCTACCCCACCACAGCTGCGCCCAGGCCTCAGCACCCTCCTTGCATCCTGAAATAACACCGTTTATTCACTTCTTCCTCCATCTTCCCACATCGTGTTTGATTTAATGCTGGTGTCAGAGCACCCACTCACCAAACTGGGGTGAGAGCAGCGACTGCTGCCGCTCGCCGGCTGCGAGGGATCCCATCCTGCTCCTTCCATCTCACTGGCAACAAAACTAGTCAAGAGCAAAGCTTTTGATTACCCAAACTGTCAATGATTTGGCATCCACTTCCTTGAAGGTTTCCTTTTTTTCTTTTGTCTGATTAAACTGACCTAAAACTGCCAAAGCAAAGAAAAAAGATGAAGTCTCTCTCATGTTGTAGGCAGCCACCTTTGTAAATCCTTAGGAACGAGCTTGTCACAACTCCCAGTACAGGGGGATGCTGTTAGAGCCATCATTCTCCGCACACCCACATTTTCCACCTCCTGCTATTATTTTTCACGTACGCTATAACCAGCCATTACAAACAGTGAACCTCGCACCTGGGAGTGGAGGCACCTGCCGGAGTGATGGCAGGAGGAGACCCCCGAGGAGGTGACATGACTCCCAGCTGTGTGTGCCAGGGGGTTCCCAGGATGGCCTCGGAGAGACCAAATTTTGCCACAGTGCTTCCCAGTTTCTCTCCCAACCCAGAGCCAGTTTCTCATGAGCAATTAGTGCTGGCATCAGTGCACCTGGGCAGAAGGAGCTCCTGCACGTCTCACCATTGCCTCCCTTTCCCTGCCCAGCGTCTTTCCCAGCTTACCTACTTACCACACAAAGCGTTTATCCTGGCATCTTGATCATTAATAAAGTTGCTAATTAAAAGTGCAGTCCCTGCCTGCCCGTAACCCCCAAGGTCGCTGGTTTAGTTGCTGGTTTAGCTGCGGCTACTGCAGCCGTGATGGGCGAGGGGAGCCCAGGCACAGTGGGAAGGGACCACGCAGGGTCTACGTGGCACTGCAAGGAAATTTTAGAGACTGGTACCTTGATTGCTCTAACCATTTTGTACCCATAGTAGAAATCCAGCCACAAGAAAGAAACCCAACAGAATTATTTTAAAACTTGTGTTTTCCTTTCTAAAAGCAGCTGCCTTTCTTTTGCTATGGCTGTCCCCAGCACACCACATGCAGACAATGCCTGGATTAAACAGCATCACCTGCCATTCCCCACCCTTCAGGGCAAATCCCTTGGATCCAGGCTTGGCTTTAAGCAAAGGAGCTACCTCAGGAACAACTCACCTGCTCACGTGGGTATTTAAGTGTTTTACCAGCTCCCAGCATTTGCATTCCTGCTGGTTTGCAGGACCGAGCCTGCAGAAAACAAGCAGCCGGGTTACCTTTTGCACGGACCTTCACAAAGCGTCGCTCCAAATTACCTGGGAGAAGCACGGGAAGCAAAATGGAAATAGAAATGAGAGTTAGTCAAGGTCTTCCTATTCACAGATTATTTTATCTGTTAATTAAAACAGAGCAGGCTTCAGAATGGGAACAGCTTCGCTGAGGTCCCAGTTAAGCAGGATGGCTTTGCCCCAGCTGCAGTGGGTATCCCAGGGACCAGGCAAGGACGGAGGGATTGATGGATGATAATGAAGGAGCTGTCTGAACACGTGCAAGTGAAGTTCTCAAATGACCTTAAGCAGCCTGATTTGGGAAAGTTGTGCCGCCTGCGCCGGGAGATGCTATCTCCTCCGAGAACAACCCAGCTGAGGCATCATCCAGCCCTTTGTATTTTAGATCAAACGTCTGGGAATATTTCAACATGAGAAAGAACCAATGCCAAGTGCACAGCAAGAGGATTTTTCTTTTCCCAAGACTGGCCATTTCCCTGCATTGCCATTCTAATTGCAAATAGCATTTTTAAGCTTAAAAAGGTGTTTTGGAAGTGATGCAAACTGTCCAACCCCCCAGCCTGCAGGACTGCTGACTGACGGGGAATGGCTCGTGCTTTGTAACCGCGGTTTCTGGCTCTTGGCCTGATGCTGGCCGTCACTGGAGACAGGTTCCTGCAGTAACAGCCATTGACCTGGCTGAAACCCGTAACTCCCACACCGACGCTTAGCACCTCTCAGATCCCGTGACGTACTGAAGCCAAGCAGTATTTAGCTGAGTTAGCCTTTTAATAGGAGATCAGCTTGAATTTATGGCTCAAGCCAAAACCCTCCAAAGCTGGGAACGCGAAGGGGTCAAGGAACAGACGCTGCCAACAACCTCCCCACAGAAAAGGCTCCTGGCCCAACACGTGGCTGGGATGTCACAGGGGAAGCACATTTGAGATAATGCCCAAGGTAGTTTAGAAAATGAGCTTTTAATTAATACCACTGTGCCTTTTCTAGGGGCTCTTAGCTGGGTGTTCAGCAGGACGAGGTTGGCAGCAATGCTGAGCTGCTGTTTTCCAACCCAACATGAGAAGATGCAAAGTACCCCATATCTGACACGCTCATGACAGCACATGACCGTTTGGGGAAGAACAGCTCAAAAGACGCTTGTTTAGCCCAACTTTGCTTAAACCCACCCTCTGACGGCACCCATGTTATCGCACACCGGTTCCATCGATGCTCCAGGTTTCAGTGCGCCTCCAGCAACGGCCAACGAGCAGCCCGAGAACGGGAAGCGATGCTGCAGCTTGCTGGCACATGGCAGCCAGTGACACCAGGACCCGGATAAGGAAATTTGGCTGCTGACGAGGCGCTAATGACGCCAGAGGCACGAGCTCCATCTTCCCACCAGCCAGGTCTCCTCTGGCCATATGGTGCTGGGCAAGCCTGGCAAGCCCCATCCGTCACTGGAGGTCTGCAGACAGGGCTTAAGCTCTAAAATCAGACATGGTACCTGGGGCAGGGCAGGATAGCTGAGGGTCCCCAGCTGTCCCCATCACCCCCTTCCTCCCAGTTCCCCCGGCTTGGACTTCACTGGAATTGTTGTCCGAAAGGGATGGGGAGGCAACCACTCACTTCCCCTGCTCGCATCTCCCCGCTGCCTTCTCCCCTGGTGGGCTCTAGGCGCTGCTTTTGTGCCTGGTATTAGCCAGCAAGCCTTGCATGTCCTTATTGACCAGGGGGTGATCCTGGCAATGCCACTGCTGCGCAGGACATCAGCAGTTGCTGGCAGGGACGCATGGACTATCTCTGCCGTCCTTTCTTAGGTAGCCGCAGACAAAGGTTTCACCGTGCTGGGGTGGAAAGCTGAGTTTAGGGCTCCACCCCTCAGCCTGCAGCTCCCATGCCCACATTTTTCCTCTCAGTGGCCCCCAAGAAAAGGCGAGGACTACATGATTTCACCATCACATCTGTTTCATGATGCACACCATGGCTCATCACGAGGAAGGAGTCTGGATCAGCCAGACCTGCTTTTATGAGTCAAACAGAGCATCAGCCTCAGCTCACAGGGCCCTGCAGAGCCCTGAAGGCATTTCCAGTGCTGGTTTGACCTCCCTGGTCCCCCCAAGCTTGCAAGATGGGGAAGAGGTTTCCAGCTGAAGAACAAAACCAGAATAACCAGCTGGGCCACCAGTGCCTTGGGACTAGGGAAGACTCCAGCTGCCAGACAGCTTCTACAGAAGCAAGCCCTTTGATGGCAAGTGGACCCTGGGCAGGGTAGCAGCAGCAAATGATGCTTGACCTTTGCCAGATCAGAGGCAAAACCTGCTCTGGGCCAAGTCACGGTGGCCCCAAGGAGGATGATAGCTGGGTGGAGAAAAATCAACATTCTGCTCTAGCAGCGCCAGGTGAAAACACAACATTACTTATCATAAAAAAGGAGACAATTTTCTAGGGTGATTTCTCTTCCCAGAAGCGCGGGGTAAAGTGCGGCAGTGCACATGCAACTCCTCGGCCCCAGCCTCCATCGCAGCTCCAGCAGCAGCTCTGGAAGCCCATCCTCTAGCATCAACCAGCCCTGTTCCTCACACCCACCCAGAGGACTTTATTCTTCCAGCTTCCCTTCTGTGATACCTGGCATGAGCTCAGAGGCCAGGAGCTGGTATCACTCAAGCCCAAGGAAGCTCTGGATCAGCTGCCCTGTCCACCTGCTAGCCTCTGCTCGAGGTCTCATCTTCGGAAGGTTGTGGTGGCCTCAGCTCCATCCACACATCCAGAAGTGCACCTCAACCCCAGCACAGGATCTGCTGCTCCCGCAGCCCCCAAGCAAGGCACAGCCTTTTTTTTTTTTTTTTCTTCATGATATAGATTGAAAACTTCCATCCAAATGACATTCACCACGGGCATGTAGAGTCAGGCCAGCTCATCCCAACTCCTTTCCTCCACCAAAGAGCCGGTTGGCATCACCAAGACGTTTTCTGGAAACCCGTCCCTGTCGTGGCAGGGACGTAGGCTGGGGAGGCGAGGCAGGACAGCAAAGGAAAGGTGATGCTGAAGGTCACACTGCAACATGGGAAAAGAAAAACAAAGTTGGAAACCCCAACTGAAAGGGCAGGACAACCTGCAGAAGGCACGGAAGACATCACGCATCAAACCCTGGCATCGCTGTTGCAAAGGCTACCAGTGTCGATGACAAGGCGTGTGGAGGAGGAGAAGGTGCTGCAGGATTCAGGAGACCTCTAAGATACATGCAACAGATTAACCTGTAATTTGATATTTGCAGCCAGGGAAATTTTGTTTATCTCATCAGCTGAGAAACTCCATGACCTATTAGTAAATTATGCGTTTGTGGGTTGTACGCTCCCACCAAAGAGCTGAGACAAAAGCTTGGCCATGGCAAAAGAGAATAAAAGACTATAAACGCTCCCATGGAAAAGCTGACTTGAAGAGGCTGAGGAGCTTTGTGTCTGGGCTCTGTCATTAATCAAGCTGATTCAGATAAGCGAGCCATTCAAGGCCCAGCAAGATATTTTGCCCAGAGCAAAATAATCAAGGCTTTAGAAGAATGAAGAAATCTCTTGAAAATACAGACCAGATTTCTGATGGCTGCTGTGAGCACATGTACAGAGCCAGAAAACCAGACGGGCCGAGGGCCTGGAGGCCCAGGACACGCTTTTGAGTCAGAGCACAGAGGGTTTGGTGGCCACACCAAACCAGAAAGACCCTTCAGTGGCTGGACCTAGATGATGTTTGGTTCAATGGCACATCCCATCAGCCCAGTTAAGAAAATGAAATGGTTGGGCTGGAGACTTCTAAGCACCCTTTTTCTGTTCGTTGGAGATTCCTTTGCCTGCATCTGAGTTCAGAAAATAGGAATAAATTATGATTCACCATCTCTGAAGCACCTTCGCAAGAAACCCCCCTGCAGCCACCACCCAGGTCCCCCTCCAGGTGTTGTCCCCCAGCTGTGGGTGCAGAAAGGAACCAGCATTTCAGCCCCTTCCCTCGCTGGTGCTTTTGGTGTGAGGAGAAGTTTGGTGGAGCTTTTGTATCACCCCACACCAGAGAGAGAGGATAGGAGGTAAAACCAGCAGAAAGCAAAGGATAAAAGGTGCTGCTCAAGCCATTTTATGGTCCCTCTGTCACCTCCATCCGTGTGCTTTGTGCCTTGAAGTGGTATTTTGCAGAGCTGCAAAAAATAGGAAATATCTTCCCCAGCCACGAAGGGAACATCTCCCTCCATGAGCTTCCCATCCTTCACGCAAGGCGGCCTGGCTTCTCCCTGTACTGCCGAGAAGCTGGGACCTCAGCTTTGACTGGATGAAAATACCCCAGCCAAAGGCAGATAAAGGGAAATATTGAAACCGGCATCAAAAAGGCTGTGCTACCATCACGGCAGTGGCAAGCTGAGCTAAACCTTCAAAAAATTGCGTTTTAATCTTGATCTGCTCTGAAAATTGGCTCTGCAAAGCCCAGCGGCTTTGAATTCCCCACCACCTCTACACAGCATCCTTCTGTCTTTAAACAAAAGGGTGTTTTGCTGCGTTTCCTGATGCTTCTGATGCAATTTTGTAGAGCATTTCTCAGACGCTCTCCATTTCCAGGCAAGCTTCCCAAGGTAAATAAAGAATACAGTCATGGGACTGGAAAAAAAAAAAAAACCCATGCAAGGGAGCAAATCTGATGCGCAGGTGGGAGAAACACGGATGCACGTGCCTTCATGCGAGGAAGGGCTCCTGCAGCATCGAAATGCGGGGCCAAAGCTTGCAGCAAACAGCTCCCAAGGCTGTGCACAAGGACAGAAGGCTTCTCTCAGCTGTGGCTGGATTTAAGCTGGATATTGAGAGAGGTTTCTTTCTGATGAGGCGCAAGGGTGAAGCCAAGAGGGTTTAATGCGGAGCTTGGCAAGTCAACGAGCAAAAAGCATCGCTCCTCGGAAAGGGATTTGCAAGGCAAGAGCTCAGGGGAGCACGGGGAGGCGGTGGCCAGGAATGAAGCAAATTGCACTGTGATCGTAACTGTCAGCTCACGGTGTGGCCTTGGGAAGTACTTTAACACCCTGATGACTCATTTTCCTTTTGTACAATAGGGATAACAATACTAATCCACGCTTAGGAACCACTCCAGACATCAACATTAAGGCATAATCACAAGGGAACCCCTCCTGGTACACGTTGCAGCACAAAATATTAATAACAGACAGCTGAGCCCAGCCCAAAGGAGGAAGAAGCCCCTTGAGCACGTCACTGCAGGTGAAGGAGCAGCCAAAGTAGCTCAAAACCTTTAAACCCCTCCAGGAGCGGGGGACAAGCGGCCGTGGGGCCAGGCAGGGATGGAGGAGCCCCAGGGCTGGGCACTCAGCAGCACAGAGACATCCCTTCAGTGCTCTTATACTTTATTAATAAAGCAGGGGTCCCGCCGCACGGGCTCGGCTTGCTCTTCGCATCAGAGGCTGTTTAAATTTTAATTGGCATGTGCATATACATTTATACCCAACCAGCTCCTGGCTGAGATGTTGCTATGGCATCTCCCAGGCCCAAAGCACTGGCATTTGGCTGCTGGATTATTCGTGCTCGGCCCTGCTGAGGGATAGCAGGGCGGTTCACAGCTGGGATGCACCAGCATGGGGAAAAACAGGCTGGTTTTTTTACATTCATGAGGCTTTAAAGAATTAAGGTAATTGCTGCTGTTCTGGCTAATTACCTACTTCATTATCGGCGGGGGAAAGCAATGCAACTTCCAAATTTCCCAGTTGCTGGAAGAGGAGAAGCGAGCAAGTTGGTGGGGCTGGTTCACCAGGAGAGCCCCAGTGCCGGGTTTGGGACGCACCCTGCGATGAGACCCTACAGCAGCTCACCTGTAGGGTCAGCACTTCCCCAGCTGCTCATATATACATTCCTATATATCGCATCCTTCTGGGTGCAGCCTCTGTGCAGGGTCCCGGGGCTGCTGCCCAGCGGTGAGCAATCCTGAGCCTTCCTCTCCTTAAGCAACTGAGCGTCAACCAGAAGGAAAAGCTGCTGCAAAGAATAAACACAAAATTCAACATATTTCCAGCTTGTAACAGTCAGCACGTCACTTAATTAAAAAACCCTATTAAGATCAGCACGAGTTCCCAGAGAGAAAAACATATTTGAATTACTTTGGCGGCTGATGCTCGCTGCAGTTATTGTAAGGCTCTGCCCCGGACCCCTGCCACACCCAAGAACAATGAGGAGGAAGAATACTTCTAATGCTAATTCCCCGTGCAGTCAGGTTACGGGGCCACCTTGGTTTTGTTGAGTCTTCCCGGGAGGTTGCATGACTGATAATTTACAGCCTATTTACTTGGACACATTTAAATAAGGAGCCTTTGCACCCTGTGTAAGTTTTTGGGTGTTTTAAAAGCCTTCAGACTTCTAGCATATTGCAGGAATACGTTACTGGGCACTGCCAAAGAGCTAGAAAATGTTAAGTGTAATTTTGATTTAAGCTTATCTGGAGGCATCATCTAGAAGACCATTCTTCTTACAAGGCACCTGGAGCTCTGACCAGGTAGAGGACACCAGCTCGAATTACGGATTCATTTGAAGGCAAACCTGGTTTATCCACAGCAGGTGTCATCTTCTGATGTGGATTTTGGGCAAAGTATTATTTAGAAATTAGAAGCTCACAGGGCAGCACCAGGGAACAAAGGGGCCCATTAATTAATTAAATTTCCTTACTTTTTTGCAAGGGTGCAGAATCAGGCCATAAGACCTTCGATCCAGGTTGCCAAGACGACCGACACAACCACACTCTTTCCAGATGGAAGCAGACAAGAGACTAGCGATAAACCTGCTCTTAATTAAACATTTGTCTTGCAATTACATACTTCTGAGTAATTATTGCCATCAAGACAAACACCAACTGGATTACACAGAGAAGAGACAGATGGTAAAGGTTAACAGGTCTTTTTCTCCCTTTGCAGTTTTTCCTGAGCAGAAGGAAGGGCAGGACATCTGTAGAGCTGCTGCCACTACAAAAGAAGAACAAACCCATTCAAGGAAGAGTTGGTTTGAACTGGTAGATTTTGAAGTTACAGGACTGAGAGGGTGGATGATCGAGGGCTTGGACCACGTTTGGTGCAACCTAGACCATGGCCAACAACCTCCCACGGTTGTGCAACATCTCTCCATAGCACCTTCCCATGTTTTATCATCCTAAAGCTCCATGAGGGTAAACCTGAATCCACCGTCAAGGGCGCACGGCTTCGCTGCAAGGTTTTGGGCTCTGCAAACACTGAGGTTGGAAATCCCCAGGGGTGGCTTCAGGTTATCCTTCTTGTCCCTCCTATCCCATCCTACCCCAGCCCATCTATCCCCACAGCAAGGTCAACTTAATAGCTGCTTCAAACGCAGACTTGTCTCCCCTCAAATCATCTCCTCCTACATTAAGTAACTCAAATTCTTATCTTTTCCCTTACATTAAACGTTTTCAGCCATCGTCACTTCTATCTTCTGGCTTCCCTTTAACTTATCCTGAGATGCAACCAGGCCCTTGCAGAGAAAGGGTCATAGAATCATAGAATAGAATCACAGAATCATTAAGGTTGGAAAAGACCTCTAGGATCATGAAGTCCAATCCCCAACCCAACACCCCCATGTCTTCTAAACCATGGCCCCAAGTATCACGTCTATGTTTTTTGAACACCCCCAGGGATGGTGACTCCACCACCGCTCTGGGCAGCCTGTCCCACTGTCTGAACACTCTTACAGTAAAGACATTTTCCCTAATATCCAATCTAAACCTCCCCTGGTGCAGCTTGAGGCCATTTCCTCTCATCCCGTCACTGTGACTTGGGAGAAGAGACCGACGACCCCCTTACCACAACCTCCTNCCCCCAACCTCCTTTCAGGCAGTTGCAGAGAGCGATAAGGTCTCCCCTCAGCCTCCTCTTCTCCAGGCTAAACCCCCCCAGCTCCATTGCCCTTCTCTGGACACGCTCCAGCACCTCCATGTCCTTCTTGTCCCGAGGGACCCAAAACTGAACCCAGCATTCGAGGGGCGGCCTCCCCAGTGCCGAGCACAGGGACACTATCCCTGCCCTGCTCCTGCTGCCCACACTATAGCTGATACAAGCCAGGATGCCGTTGGCCTTCTTGGCCACCTGGGCACACGCTGGCTCATGTTTTGGTGGGTCCAAGCCAAGTCCCCACCTGTAATTATACACTGCCTGCCTGCCTTCCATTTCTGAACAGAGTTTCCACTTGGCAAACCCAGGTTTTTATATATGTATATTTATTTTTAATTGGCTTGATTTGCAATAACCACACATGATGGATTCCTACTTTAATCTGTGCTCCACTGTGATCATCAGGTCTTCTCCAATATATCCGTGCTGGCCCTACCTCGATTTCTCCTTACCGCAGGTATCTCTCATCATCCCGAGATGCGGCATGAGGAGGTGAGACAGCACTGCCTGGCACCCTTAGACAAAGGAGCTAGGGAAGCAGAATTATCTGCAAATCAGATTTTAACAAAATTCACCAACCCAGCACCTTGAAGTCCTGTGTAATCCATTGCATCCAGCTGTAACTGAGAAGAGAAGAAAGGGATTTCCAGAGGTGAGGCCTCCCTGGAGAGATCGGGGCGAGACTTAAGGAAGGAAATACCGGACAGAGGTTTGACACCCGCAGGCTCCTGCAGCAGGTATCACACGACTGCGGCAACTCTGCAAGTCCTCCCGACATCCCCATGCAGCTCAAGACAGAGGTCCTCTGGCATGGCTGAAAGCATCACATAAAAACCCAGCCTACTAAAACTAAATAGGAAAATACAGATTATTAAAACCAGACTTCTTAATAGCTTGAATAAACCTCAGATGCTCACAACAACCGACTTGAAGTCATGCTTACTCACGGCCGTCTCCCCAGACACACCATCCAGAAGCAAGTTGCAGGTCTCTTCCCTGCTCTGAACGAATCACTTTTCTACTTTGAAATCGAAGGCTGCACAGAAAAGCAACCTCAGTGCGTTCCCGAAGGTTAATCTGATTTGCTGAGCCACAGCTGAATTATTAATGATTAGTGCTGCAGTTTCTATTAAGGAACGAGTGTACAGGTAGCAACCATTACGCCAGCAAATCTTTTAAGCCAGCGCAGCTCATGTCTATGAAGAAGCTCATCCGACTCCTGGCCTGCTCAGGCCACAGGGAAATTTAATTATTTAGGTTTCTCAGCTGCTGCATAAATATCAAAGATAAAACAGCAGATCATAATTGAAATGCTGCTGCGCAGCGCATGGTGAGAGAAGCTGCGTCAGCAGGGAGGAGCAAGACGAGGCTGGCCAGCGCGACGAGGTACATGGGAACGGGGGCCGAGCCGCTCCCATCAGCGAATTCCCCTTGAAATGAAAAAAAAAGGTTAATAAAAAAATTGAAAAATGCAAACTTCAGAACAGATCAATCCACAAGGCTTTTACTGAACGTGAAACAGCCTTAAAATATTGCCAGGAAAGTCCAGGCAGCTCCAGTTCAAAGTGACTTAAAGGCCTGGACTTATCATCACTTATTAATCTCACGTCAACTAAATAAGAAGCACTGCTGAACTGGAATAGAAAAAATTTTAAAGCCATCACATTGCTATTGGCTGCTGGGATATTCCACTACTTCATCTGCATCCAGTAAATCCATGACGAATTGAGGAAACGGGAAAACCTATTTTCCTAGCGCAAGTCTGAATACGAGGAAGGAGAGGCTACGACCCAATACATCAAAGTACAACTACACTTAATTGGTTTTGATCAGAGCTTTCCAAAATACTTGATTTTATTCAGCTTTGAAAACAACGCATGTAGGAATAAACTTGTTTCATGTTTCTGTCTATGCGTATAAAACGCGTAAGTGCTTCTGCCAATACATAAACCCCAGCGTGTTTAAAGTGGTTTCATTTAAACAAGTTTTTCTGCATTTTAATTGCACCCCAATTCCCAAGAAATTCCCGGTGACACAAGTTAGACTAAAAAAAAATTAACCATTTAATAAGCAACCACCATTTAGTTTTTGTACTTTCCTGTGGAAAACAGTAAGCTTAATTATGAGGGTATTAAGCTTTGTAGCCGCTTAAATATAGATTCTCCTGGTTATCACCCTCACGGGTTCCAAATTTAGCCCAGCTCTTGGCTTTGGTTGCAGTCAACATGTCTTCAGGGGTCTCATCCAGCAATGACCAAGAACTCAAGGAAAAAAAACCAAAAACCTGTAAATGCAAAACTGGATTTAAAATTATTATTTAAATCAAGGTTTCCTGGTTTTCCATGCTGGTCCTCAGCAGAGGATTTCTTTGGGAATGGCTGAATGGTTTTGTAGCTTGTTTGGAACATGAAGCCACACCGCTCCTCGTACACATGCTTGTACGGGGCAGGGGAAGGTTTGCCTCTTTAACGAGCGATTGCAATGATGACGGTACGTCAAGATTTAGTCTCTTGAGCCACTGTAAGCACCACCCTAAAGAGATGTTGTTAAAATTTGTTAATTTTTAAAATTTTTTTTAATTAAGAGAACAATTCAGAGAGTCACTTGATAAAACTGTGCATGGGAGAGATGCCTTTCTCAAATCAGAGCCTCCTCTGTCCCTGATATCAATTAGCTTCTTTATCCAGCATTCCCTTGCACAGTTGTTTACCGCCTCTGTTCAGTATTAACTGCCTATCAGTGAAGATCCAGCATGAATGACACGAAACGCTCGTTTTCTCTTCTCGTGGGCACTGTGAGAGGGAACATGTGCTCTCACAGATGGAAATCACTGCCTCCTGAAATAACATGCAGCTAAACACCCTCAACTAAATACTCACGGGTAAGATCGCTTTGAGCATTGATTGCAACAGATAATTATTTCCATCAGTGCCTCTTCAAAAGAGGAGTGAAAGGAAAACAAAAAAAATGCTTTTTTTTTAAACCAACAAAACAGCAAAGCAACAGGATCAAAGAGCATTTTAAAAAGCATCTTTGCTTTGTCTCAACTTTTCAGATGCACATGTGGGTCCCTGACAGGCACAAAACCCAACTCCCCTTGGACCGCGCGCATCACTAGCTTTCTTCTTCCACGCAGCACGGCTGGGCAGTTCGTCAGCCCTCTTCCTGTCAGGCTCATGCATCGTGTTCTCACTGTCAAACGGCCTCTTCCCTGTCCTCCAAACCCCCGCCCCCCACCACACACAAGGCAAGAGGATTCAGTTTGATTTCTGACCATCAAGGCCAAATCCAACAGACATTTCTTCCCGCCTCTGCTCAAGACATTTACCGCATCACATCAGATTATCACAAATGTTAAGTTCTGTATTTTGTCTAGACCAGCCCGAGGAGCTAACTTTGCTCACCCAATACATACCCATCAGCTGCTTCCCCTGTTCCTTACGGCTCCCACTATGTCAGGCGGGTAGAGAGCAATGGGTACGAAAGCATGAACCCACCCATGTCCTGAGGAGAACAGATTCAGGCTGTGGGAAGAAGGCGATTTACTTTCTCGTATATCAGGTAATTCAATTTGTGTTCCCTTAGTTTTATTTCCTCGTTTTCAGAAGCTGAAACATCAGAGAAGCTGACATTTGGAAGAGCGCAAGTTAACACTGGAAAGCTGCAAGTTAGCTCTGTTTGGAGGAGTATTACATTAAACCATCTGGCAGAAACGCTCACTGCTATCCAGCGCTACTGCCAATTGTATGCTGATGAAAGGTACGGGGAGCGCCAGCCAAAGAGAGAGATAAGTAAACATGCAGCAGAAGAGAGTCATCTCGAGGCAACGCCTGGAGACGACCATTTTATCCCCAAAACACTTTGGAAACACCAAAAACTCATTCAAGGGAAGAGACAGGAACTTGCTGAGCACCTGGGACTCCAGTTCATTCCAGCACGAACTTTTGGAGGAAGGAAAGTGGAAGGGTACAGCAAGCGACCACAATCCATGGCTCGACTTCCTTGTGAGAAGAAAGAAAACACAATGTTAGGGATGGGGGATTAAAATAACGAGCACATTTGTGAGAATCTGCCTGAGGGAAAATAGTTTAGAAAATTAAAAACTCCATAGTAACAGGCTGAAAGCTGTTAACCAACATCTAATTAATCACAAACTGCAATCCCCACAACAAAACATTAAAAGGAATTACAGGCAGGAGAAAAATATTCCTGCAGCAACCAAGCTTACCCAGACCAAAACAAGTAGTAAGGAAAAAAAAGAAATAAAAAAGCACTACAGCAATGATACCTGAACAGAAAAAAAACCCCCAAACTTTTGACAAAACTGACAGGACTTTACTGTGAATAGCCAAAAAGAAGGTTATGGCATATACTACCCAGTTTTGCCTTCTGCTAGATATTAAAAACCAATCTGTAGGGTCTCAGCCTCAACCTAAGTATAAAACAAAACAAAACAAAAAAAAAACCAAAACCCAAAAAAAACCCCAACAAAACCTTTTGGCAACAAGCAGCAATCAGGCCGCGGCAAGCACAAACACGCTGTGTGCTGGCACAAGCAATGCTCGGCCATTTTAGAAGCACAGGTTAGTCTTTGGCTACAGTTTGCCGGTACACCAGCTGTCAAAGGGCACAGTTGCTGCAAGCTGGCCCAATTTCTGCTGCTCTCGCTCTGCTCCAGCCTTTAAGTCTGCTAGTGCAGATTTTGTGCCCGGCCAGAAGGTCCCGCAGAGCTGCCACAGCTGCGTGTTTCCTGTCCCCGGTGCTATGCAGGGATTTCACAACCCAAAGTCCTGCTAATTTGAACAGCAAGGAACCAGATGTTTTGAGAACAGCAATTTTTAAACAATCATTAAGAAAGGGTCTCTCATCTTTCCCTTATTATAATAATAATTGAAACATTAGACGCCTTTGTCTCCATCTCATTTGCCCATCAACAGATTCCTTTTTAAGCCTGCCATAACTGTCCCATAAACTTAGATCTCACCTTACAGCAGAATTTTGACTTGGACACGGTTCTTCTGGGTCCATTTGCGGCTCTTTTTGCTTCTTCCCCACACTTTTAAAGTTAAAACCATATAATCACAAAGTAAATTGCAGAGAAAGAAAAGTTAACATGCTGTAAATACTGAAATAGCCCCATGTCCAACAGACCAACCTCCCTCTAGGGACACCTACACAACGGGATCTCCTTCTGCTGCAGGCTGGAGAGCTGATGAGTCAGATGGTCAGAGAAGAGCAGAAGAACCCTCCAGCAGCCGAACAAGTCACCTAGAAATGTCAAAACCAAACATGAATATTAAGTAGAAGGTTGCAGATCCTGAATCTCGAAGGACACTTAAGAGAACATGAAGCTGGGCAACACAAAAGAAACCCAAACCAAACAAAGCAAAAAAAGGATGTGATGATCCAAGGACTCAAGCCTCTACACTTTAATAGGCTTTGCAAAAAACAGATGGACTCAACTGACACCTACGGAAGCTGATTTTGCACATCCTCCTGTGCTGCGTGTTTATCTGAACATGAAATATATTCCAACAGGACGCAGAGTAGAGACCTCAGCTTGGATCTCAAGCTCCTGGGGCAAAAGANAAACAGGAATTCTAGGATTATATAGCACTCATCAGCACCTCTTTATTGAGAAAGTTCAAAGTTCATTCAGGGTCTTCTGCTCATTAAATTGCCCTCAACACTGACAGTGTACAAGAGGGGGTATTTTAGACTAAATGTTAGGATAACAGCAGATACAGACTCGTGGAAGAAAAAGACAGTAGCTTTTCTTATCAAAACAGTTTTGATTACTTGCAGAGTTGATATTGATCACAATAATTCTACTCAGGAACTTACCAAACTAATAGGTCATTTGAAAACAACCTTATATAACAAAAACTGTGAGGAATTTGACCAGTATTTTCAAAGTGAAAGTCAACATTTTGACTTAAAAAAAAATGCCACTGCTTTACTGTTTGAGTCTAACGGGTTGGTCTGAGGGAAAAATCTGGCTGCATGATCAAGTATGAAAACCACATGGCTAACGGAACTACTGATCATCAGTCTGGAAATGTTTAAACCACCTCAGATCTTCCTGTTCAAGCGATGCAGGAAACTCCAAAACATACAATTAGGATCAGAAGAAAAAGATTAAGAAAAGGAAATCTGGAAATTGGTTTGAGGCATTAAAAAAAACACACAATCAAATGCTTCCTTTGAGTAGCTACAGAGTCTTAAACACAATCTCCAACTCATAAACACAAAAGGAACATTATTAACATGCAGAGATTTTCACTTCCAAGTGCTGACCTGCAAATGTGATTAAAACCTCCTGTGACCACAGGTGCACCAATCGCCTATCTGGTTTACATCTGTAATTTACCAAAAGACAGTAGTTCCTCTCAAGTTTTCAAAACAAAACTCAAATCCTTTAAGGCCATTTGATGTTGCCACTCCTAATTTAGGATAGATGTTTGAAAAAACACTTCTTGTTCCCCACTTCTGCCTTTTAGAAAATAAGGGAGCTGAATAGGAATGTCCACACATAGAATCTCTCTGCAGACAACAAAATCTCTCTGCTCAGTCTCAAAACACTTCTGCCTTCTGTATCTTGGGTAAGCAGAATATGGAAAGCTCATTAGCAGATGACGTAGCGGACAAGTCTCGAGCCACGAACTTCTCTCACTCTCTGGCAGTGGCGCAGGATATTGAGGATCCCATGGAAGCGCTTATCCACTTTCAGTTGGGTGAACTCTCTGATATCAGCCTCCACAATAAAAAATTCACCTGGAAAACAAATAATGACTTCGCTGTAGAAATTACTATGTCATAGGATACACTTAATGTTTCACAAGTAACAATACAACCTCTTGTTAACAATTCCACATGCTGATAAGAAAATGCAATTGACAGTAGGAGGGCCTCACATGATCAAGAACTTTGTTCTGCTTTCTAAATTTGCCACCAGAAAGAAGAATTACCAGCCTTCCCATTAAGTTCAACTACCCTGCATTGTCCGCAGGCCCCATCCAGTGAGCTCCGTCTGTTGTCAGCTGTGTCTGCTAACATCTCTCACACCATCCACTGACCCAAGCAAAACCAAAGAGATGCTCAGGGTCTGGATAAAGATCATAGCACAGCTTTGCGGAGGAAAGCACCACACTTCAACATTTAAGTCATGGAACACAGCTGAGTAGCTGCGTTATTTGAATCCCAAGTAATTGCTTTGCAAGGTCCGAAATAAGCTGTGGCCTGATGATGTTCTCTCAGCAGGCAGTCAAGTTCTGGAATTGGCCCTTTGCAAATAAAAAGAAGGAGCCCTGCATATGTCAGAGCTACGCAGCCCACCATTCCCTTGACTTTCATCAGATTTGGAAAAGACCAATTCTTTCTTAATTAAGAAAATGCAAGAAAAAGACTAACCACATGGAAAGGCATCTTCCCTGCGTCTCTTTAAGAAAACAGCATAGGAAGGTCCTGCATCAGAGCTGGCAACCCATCCCTCCTTGTCCTTGATGAACTACTTTGAAAGGAAATTCTTATTATCAAGTGCTTGGAAGAAACCAAGGCCTCGACTGGAGTTAAAGCACTTAAAACACCGGCAACAGAACCCTAAGAGAAAATCCCCACAAGCTAATAGCAGACACAATGAAGGAAGGAGTTATTCCAAGCACTCCATAGCTATACTCACTAGCTGTGATTTCATGTTCAGTCTTTATATGCTGCTCAGGTAGGAGATAATTATAGATCTAGTAAAATGACTGTATATTTAATACTTCCTGTAACACGGCATAAGGTTTTAACCATGCAACTTCACAAAACTGTAAGAATGAAAGGCAATCTGAAACCAGGAAGATGCTAATCAAGGTGTAAAGAAGAAATGTCCAATTATCTCTAAGGAGAGTAAGCAGAAGGAAATAACGTATTCTTCTGTGCTATCACGCTTCCAGGTCTTATGAGAAAGGAGTCACAAGGCGAGGGGTGTTCTAGCATGTAGAAAGAGGATAGCATTCTCCCTCCTCCTGTTACCCGTAAAGTCAGGCAGAGGCAGCAACACCTTAGATAAGATGGAGCATTTCTTTTTGCTCTTAAATTATTGGAGAGTCCTTCCAGTTTAACCAAGGAGAAAGTAGCTGATGCTAGCTGGACAGCTGAAGATGCCAGGAAAGCTTTTATTTATTAAAACAAGTACAACGTAGGTTTACACAGGGAAATATTTTTTTTAATGTAAACATTTCATCTTTAAATTTCACCTTCTGAGTGATTTCACAGGACATGTGCTCCGCTGTGAAGGAGCATCCAAGAACTAAGGTCCCAGAGTGCTGTTTATAGGCACAGCGTTCCCCAAAATATTGCTCAGAGCTGAGGAATAACAGGCAGTGTTTTCTCACTGACTGGGCCATTTTGAGAGTCAGTGACACAGACATCTAATGGGAAGTAGAATCTTCCAGAGACGGTAACTTGCAAAAGCTGGAGGTCTTCCCCCAGATGGGAGCTATCCTGCAATCCCAAAAGAGCTTGCAACACTGCCGAATTCACATACGGGTGAGAAGGGGAAGGTTTGTTTACTAGTAAAAGAAAAACAACACCTGCATAACTGCTTAAAATGTAACTACAGTTGGATACAGACCATTTGCAATTGCCAGTAATAGGGCAATACTCCTCCCTAAATGGCATTATGATAAACCCGCATACTGGTTTTGCAGTCCGTTATATCTGGGGGAGCAGCAAAACATCCTGAATCTGTGCAGAATAGGATTTCTTCTTATATTTGCCCAGAATTCAGGGCAACAACATTCAGCACAGCAGGATCTTTATTTATGAAGAAACCAGAGCTGGCTAGAGAGCAGTGGTTTGGTTGGAAACAGTAGGTCCATGCACTAAATAACTAGCTAAACTAACTGAATCGGCTTACTGGCTGGAAGTTACCCTGGATAAACCAGGCAGCATCTTTTCTCATCTTGAAATGAGAGGAAGAGGTCAACTGGCAATCAGCCCAGGCTGAGAAACTGTGGGAATCCTAAGCAGAAAGACTCACAGCAGAAATTTAAGCAAACAAATCAATGAATGCACCACCTCATCCTGAAAAATGCAATGGATAAAGACATTTAATCATTTCGTGCTGGCCAGATAAGAACCATCTGACAGCCTGCCAGACCCTTTCTCTAGATTTTCTCGTCACAACAAACAAAAAAAATCTACCACACGCACACTCTCTCAGATGCTGAATGCCCTGGTTTCCTAACTGAACTTTCCAACATAAACAAGAAAATAAAGACTGTTTCTCAGGTACTTGAAAAAATGAAAAGCCTCAATTTTTCAGACTTAAAAAAAACCCCAACAAGACACTTTATTGCAGAAAATTCTCTGACTAGTTGTAGCTTTCTCAAGTTGCTAGAATGGCTCCTTCACTGCAGCCAAGGGTGCCGTGGATCACGGTGCAGACTAAGCAGCATTCCAGGCCTAGGAGGGCCCTTCTAGTGTTCAGCCTCTCCTCCATAGCCACGGGCTCAAACTCCTTACTATCATTCCTGAAGACTGTAACAGTTAAACCAAAAAAATATTGTAAGTTAAACTTGATGAAGCAAGTATTTTAAGAAATCCCAGATTAATACGAGCCATTGTTAGACTGAAGCAGAACTTGTCTGGGAAAAACCCAAGCTATCCAACCCCAAATCAGTGGCCTGGTCACGTGAAATAGTATAGCTGCATGCCTTTAGCATGCTTTTATTAAAGTCCTTTACAACACTGACTTCATATGACATGTTTATCCTATAAGTCTCAAAATAAAATGCCAGGCATATCCATCCTGTCAGAATTCCTTCCCCACAGAAGAGATGCAGTTAGAATCTAGAAGTTCGTGATGTTATCACCATACCATAAATAGTGAGAGTGCAACAAATTCGAAGGAAGGAAAAGAAAGTCATAGTTTGTCACAAGGTGACTCCTGAGTACCCAGTGAATTGCTTAGGGCACAGTGTTCTTGCATTCTGGCCAGGGCAAAAATCGAGAGGTGGGTGCCAAAAAAGAAAAAGAGTTCTGCTTCTGTGAGACAGAAGAGAGTTTGCTCCACGCTTTATGTCGACGCTTGGAAACATGAGGGCATTCTAAGGTCATCGCCAAGCTTGATATGCAGTGCACCCCTCCAGGAATAATTACATACTTGTTCTCAAAAGGAAAAGGAATGTCAAAAAAAAGGAGATTTTAATATTAGAGATTTACTGTGCCACATATCTTTGGCAAATCTAACCTGTGATTACAATTCGCTTTTAGATTGAAACACAGACATTTTGGTGCATTTCCACTCCCTCTATGCTTTTAGGAGGAGAAAACTTCTTAAGGTTATCAGACGGCCCTGTCTCTTCCATAAAGTCACTGCAGCATGACCAGTTACCCAGATTTCCCAGCTTCAGAACAAATTTTTAATAGTTTGTGTCCATTCTAGCTTAAAAACTGAAAATGCAGTTTATGCAGTTTGGTTATCAAACTAGGAGTTTCCAGCACTTGTAGCAATTCCAAATTAAATCTTTGCACACTCAAAGTTTTTGCTAAAACACACCATGAAAGTGACACATTTTCAGTGAAGACATATAAAAAGTAACCAAAACAGTTAAGGGAAAACTCTTCAGTCACAACAATAACCCTTGGTACTACACTAGAGGACTTTATCCAGAAGAGGCGACTGGATTTTATACCGAGTACCCAGTTCTGCACAGTAATTAGACATTTATATCCCTCATGGCCTAGAATCTGCTCTGGAGATGGATCTCATTCCTGTTCTCCTCCCCTTACAGCAAGGGAGAGCCAGAACTTCCATTGCTCCAGGCTGTCAATGTGTTGTTCGCCCCCTATAGTGGAAAAGAATTCTTCAGGGCCAAACCTGACCTCAGCTGCGGCACCCCGTGCTGGGAAGGGAGGGAAAGCCCTGCTAAATCTACAGATTATGACTTCCCCCCGTCCCCCGTCCCCGTCCCCCCATCCCGTTCTCGGTCTGAGACTAGGCAATAGCAGGTTTTCTAAAATTTTTCAGGACCGATGGTTTTAAACACTCCCACAGGTTAAACCATTCCACCAACAAACAGAGTGCCTGGATGGACTATTTTCTGAGAATAAGATGCTACAAGTTACACTATAAAATGAAAAGCACGTGCTGTCATTAATCATTCAATATTTTGTCCAGTGTTTTTATACTTGTGCTGCAATATCCAAATGCTATGAGTTTGGTACTAACAACAGTAAAATAAATACCCTTTGTATCCTTAGTTTCTTCTTCCAGGAACCGGTGGTAGAGATTTCTGGCTGCTGCATTCATCGATTTCAAAGGCTGATGCATGATCTTGTACTTGCCCACCACAGCCTTGTTCATATCTTGAACAACTGAGTTAATCTGATCATATGTTAAACGACCTTTCATGTACCTGCAAATAAAAATAAAAATCAGTAACCAGGAAGTCACAAATGAAGTTCCGTGTTTATTTTTCTCTTCCATCAGCCGTAATTGAACATGCTATTCCTAGTTAGAGGCGGTTTCTTCTGCTTTGTGTTAATGAACAAACGTAGTAGTTAATTTTGTTCATTTCCTTGATTGTTTAATAATGTTGAAAAGCCAGGAAGGTGAAACATTAGAAAACTAAATTAACGAGTACAGAAAAATATCCAGTGCTTAAGCTGTAACGAGCTTTTCAAGATGGAATAAAGGTTGCTTTTGTAGCATACCACCTGAACTACAAACACAGAAAAAAAATCAAGCAACTCTGCAGAAAACATAACACAAGCCAAAACTGAAATTAAGTGTATCTTCCTAAGAGTGCAATTTGGTTCATATTATAATCATAAATAACCTGTGTTTGATCTTACAGCCATTCCTTCGGGTTTTTTTGAAGAAACACCAGTTTTGTTTTGTTTTCTATATTTTATTGTGCAGCCTACTGAGCTATACAGACACAGTTCTGCACTACCAACATCCGCTTCTGAACTTTCAGAGCATTTCATAAGACCAGCACTAAAATAATAAGATCTGTTGATAACAGCCTAGGGGTACAGGAAGCACAGAAGATAAAAAGAAAGTGATGTGGAAATATTAGAACACTGGAATATTTGCAAATAAGGCTATTCAGCATTTATAGATGTAAAGGCATGCATTCAGGGAAAAGGAAACATGGTACAAACTGAGAAGCCATTACATAAAAATGAAATCTGAAACTCGGAGGACAAGCAGTAAGCTAAATACAAAACAAAACCCCAGAAAACACCGCAGTAAAAGCCAGGGCGACCTCGCAGCTTGAATTACCCTGTGATCATCAAGCTACAACAAACCAAACTTTGCTGTTTGCATTTGGTTCAGTATCAGTTTGCAGATGTGTGGAATTGAGTGAAGTGTTACAATTCGTTTTAAGAATGAATGGGCTTCTTCAGGTCAGGACAGCAGGTGGCTAAAAGCTGTAGGACAAGACGACTGAAAATGTCAATGAACAGGAAATTCTTCCCTCATTTTAATCTGAATGGAAGAAACCTCAATCTTTGGAAAACACACAAAGAATGTAAAGCACAAGTAGCTGATCAGTTACAAACTGAATATTCCAAACCAGAACGTGGGTGGGCATTATACAATTGCCAACTCAAAATTAAATGCTTGCTGTAGCTTTTTATAATAGCCAGTCCCTGCTGGGGAGACAGGTCTGCACCGTGTGCATAAAACCCCCTGAAATCAAGCCATTGCTCTAATTTCAGACTGAACTGCTACTAAGTTATTTGTAGCCGTTTCCAACTGTATTGATATTTTAATTAATCCAGATTCAAAGTTGGAGGTGCGGCCATTTTTATAAAGACCCTCTATGTGGCACACATAACATCTTTTCAAATAACAGGAGCACTACCGCCCCTGAAACGCCGTCACACTCGGCAGAAACAAGTAACACAGCGTCTAACCACAGAAGTGCTCTGCCTGTATACATTAACTGCTATTTATGGCTATCTGCATCCCTTAGCCCACTTATAAAGTCACAGGGGAATGTGCAAAGCAATCAAAATTAAGGCCAGAGGTATAAAATACCCATATTTTAAGTTCATGTGCTTCCGCTATCAATAGACACACAGTGAATACATTCGCTGAAGCCAAGAGAACACCTCAGCTCATCCTAATGCAGGAACAGAGAAGCAGCATTTGGTTGCCTAAACCTAAGAACCGAGTGCTCTTTGAGAGGCCCGCAGGCATCCAAGATGCTCACACAGGGCCAGATGTGCCAGGGTTTACAGAAAATTCAGTACCTAAAGATCTGGTGGTACACACTAAAGCAACTCCAATGGCACCAGGCAGTTCTGCTTAGGCAGCCACGATATGCCACCAGCAGCTAGGCAGGTAAGCCACTTTCTGGTTTCGCCGACTATACCGACAAGCCGTTCAGTGACAAGAGTGGGAGTGGGGGCACTCGGTGAGCGTGGGGACACCTGTGTCACAGCCACTTACACGGAGGCACCTTAATCTGAAACTGAATTCTGTTCAAGGCAACTGGAATTTTTCTTCTGTGCGTAAATGTAAGGGTTGTAAAAACTCCAGCTGTTCCACAGTCTTCTCACGTTTCTATCCAGCCGTGGCTAGCAAACCCATAAATGCTGACGTTTATTTCAGTTCAAACAGACACTAATATAAAAATACAAAGTTTGGAAGTTCCAAATTAATCAATTTAATTTAGATTTAAGAGAACTTTAAAATCTGCTTCGCTACACCAAAAGCAAAAACATTCAGAGCTTTTTTTTAAAAAAGCATGACCCAATTTCTTTTTTTAACCCACAGAAACCCTTTTCAAAACATTTTTTTCCATAGGTATGAAAACCAAAGCACAGTGCTACATTCTTCAAAGAAAATAACAACATCAATATATCGCATATATACCACTGGAAAAAGAGATAAGTCTCCTAATGGCCAACTCTACTTCCTCAAAACCGCTTAGGCTAAAAGAAATGCATATATTCTCCCAAGTTCCCATCTTCTGAGACTTTAGAGTTATAATGAACGTGCAGATTCTAAAAATATCTTAAGTGGTAAGAATTTTAGAGACCAAATAAAGCAAGCATTTTCCTTTGCCTTGAACTGAAAGTTAACTGAGACATCTACCGCGCATTTTCCTTTTTCTTCCTCCAAAAAGTGTCTTTCTGCAACAGATTTGAAGGCTAAGATAATTTGAAAGTCTCTTACTGCATGAGAGTATTCTATTTGATCAAGGCGCTCCGTATCCGTGCCTCAACACAGCATGCACCTTTGTTAAATACCCGCTGCAGAGTTCCAAAAATATGAAGTCGTTGAAGACTGTATATCCCTTTCAGTGCCCTAATGATGCCGAGGATAGATTCTTCTTCACTTTGAGCACAGAGAGAGTGAAAACCACCTAGATTTTTCAGTTACACCCTACCACAGCTGTGGTAGGAAGCAAGAGAGGAATGAGAGACTTGGCTGATGCAAAACCCACCATACCCAGCTGGTAACGGATTTAGACCCATATGTGATGCATTTGCACAGTTGTGCTTTATTAAGTCCCTCAGACGGGCTTAGCACATAGGTAGTCTTGTACGAGCACAGCCACACAGCTCCGGGACCGGAGCTGCCTAAAAATGCAGTAGTATCCCTTGTTACTACTGCCAGCAGGTATGAAGAGAACCTACATCAGTGCTGACCTGGAGAACTGGGATATGAACCTAATTCTCATTCTTCTAGGAGAATATGTTAGGTGTGAGAAAATTTGGGTCACAGACATTTGCTGCTTAGATTTGATTAAATAGTATGCGAAATTGCAGGCTTTGCCGACTCCTCCAATCTTGTATTACAACACTGCCAGGCAACAGAAAAAACTGGTAGATTAATAGATCTATTTAAATTCACGTAACTCTTCATCCGCAGAACAAACATGCTTTCCCCATCTGAATAAAAATACCTCTATAGCCTCACAAGCACAGTCTAAGATGCAACCTTTCTGTAAACCAGCAATGAATAGAAGAGTAATCAGCTGGCCTCTGTCCCCATTCTCCCCACCAGCAATCGTTCCACTTTCAAGGATAATGGAACACTTTAAGGGGTTATCAGGGAAGATCATAGCTTTAACAGGAGGTTAAAACAACATTTGGCTGGAACCGGTTACCTCTACTTCTCTTGCCTTAGCTAGATAAAGACTAAAAATTCCCATGATCCAGCTTTACCTTTCCAAAATTTTATCAGGAGAGAAGTACCTAAGGGAGTAAATCCACCAAACATGAGAGACGACCTGCAGAATAAAAATACCAGGTGCATGCACTCTTAAGAAGTAACCAAGAGAGTCCGTAATTATTAGCTCAACATTCAGGCTCCTTCATGTTTTGGATCGAGCAATTTGGTGGAAGAAAATGGACACTGCTCACCTGAATGTTTTGAAGGCTATAGTAAAGATGATTTGAAAGCCTCAAGTAAAACACAGATTAAAAAAATTTCTTATTGAAACAAGTGTTGTCAGGGAACACAAGGAATGGAGAACCTAGATAACAATTTAGCCTTAGGCAACAACAGAATTTTCTTGTTTTTGCAGAAATATTTGTCATTGTGCCCAAAATGCCATTTAAGAAAAGTTATTCCTACATGACAGACTTCAGACAAGGACACCTATTAATCAGGTCCTGATGGTAGGGGAAAAAACCCACAGCTTTCTATTCCAGAAATTTGGGGTGTTTCAGTGGGAGGTGTGTTTTGCTTTTAACAAGTCTGATTTCTTTTCCTGCCTCAAAACAGATTGATAAGTCAAGACTTGAAGTTTTCAGAAACCAATACTCGGGTCAAATAAAAACAGCATTTATCATTATTTTTCCTTTTAAGTGTAACCACACCTTTCATCTTATGAAATGATGACTTTTTTTTTTTTTAAATGTCAGTTCTCAAAACCCATCTGTTAGCTAATATATTTCTGTTCATACAGTTGAAATAACTTTTGAGATAAGAGGTTTGGGTTTTAACTGATTAGTTCTAATCTTCCCAACATATACATAAAAAAAAGAACCTAATTAGCTCTATTCGTTTCATTTTCAGGTTTGCCAGTATTGCATATAAACTATTTGCAACTATCATCAGGATGTTCCATCCCGTGCAACATTTAAAACCTCAAAACATCTCTGTCAGCCTCAGTTCTGCAAGAGCTACGTTTGCCATCCAAATTGGCACGACAGGGTCTAAGAAAAGCCACGCTTACTTACGCAGGAACACTTTCAAATTCTTCTGCAGTTATTAAGGCTGCTTCTTTAATAAGCCTTGTCTCTTTTGTAGGTTTCTTTGCACGTTCGGGTTCTACAACTTTTGTTTGTTCTTCACATTTCACAGTTAGCCCACTGATGCTGTAAAATGAAAGAATATTAAGTGTTATAAACAGCAGATAAGTAGTAAGGAGAATACGATGATATTATCAAGCCTGCTTACTCACAGGCCTAAGTTCCAACCCATCTGTTAGGCTGGATGAACACAGTTCACAATCTTTCCTGAAAGAAAAATAAATAAAGCAAGCCTACTCCATTTCAAATTGCATACTTCAGCTGACTTCGTTATAGCTCTTCATTTCTCTGCTTGAGAGGCTGCTAGCAGGTGAATTGGCAGGAGTCCAAGCACAGCACAGAGCAGTTAAGAATTCAATGTACCATTACATTTCACAGAACATGAGGCCTCGCTTTTCATCAGATGAACCACAGCACAGAGCTGCAGCTTAACAGGCAGATTCGAAATACTTCACAGCTCTTTGAAAGAAGTTCACATCTTGGGAAGCCTGACTCATCCATTAATCTTCTGAAGCACAGAAATTCAACACCATCCAGCAGGCTAAGATTTTTTTTTTTTTCAGGCAAGATCCCAAACGCCAAGGAATTTCCTGCTTTGAGTGATTATTAGAACATTATTTTTTAAAAATTTACCCTCCCTCCAAACCCTCGGTTTAGAGCCTCAAACACCGAGTTGTCTGCCAGCCACCCACCTAGCTGCTCTCCTACTCATTGGCAGAAGGACAGCAAAAGTGATGCATTTGGCCAAATTCACTGTCATCCGAATACAAGGACATTACCGGGCTGCAATGCACAACAGAAATAAGTAAAGCAGCACGGAGCAGACCTGTCACAACTGATCCGCTACTTTGACCTGACATTCCCACAACAAGAGATCTTTGTTTGACGCGGGGCCCCGCAGCCAGCGAACGGCACAGCAGTGCCTCTGCTGTCCTGAGGGCCGGGATTTGATATGTCACTTGATGTGACACCCCCAAACCCAGCGTCCCATTTCCCAAGGAAGACGACTGCAGTGGGGAGGAGAGCGAGTGCCACCTGCTGGGCTCCCAAACCGTCGGGTCCATGACACAGTGACAGGGGGAGCTCTGCTCCCGGCCACACCACGAGGCAGAGCCCTTTGGAAATCCAGGACACCAACAGTTAGACTAATTCAGATGCAAACATCTGAAAAACAAGGCGAGGCCCTGCACAAAACTACTCCTGGCACCCTGGAGCTAGCATTAGTCGCAGGGAATGTCGGCAAAGAAGAGGGAAAGGGAAAAGTGGGCATTTTTGGTGGTGTTGGAGGTGAGTTTGGAATAGAAGGATAAACACAAGGACTGAAGGAGGTGAATTTGCATCTTAAAACTTTTCTCCTCCTGTGCGCTCCACTCTCCTGCCACCCTCCTCACTGCAACAAACCTCTTATCTTTTCTAGATGATTCCCCACCCCCGGGTACTTCTGCTTTGGGCTCCTACCCACTACCTTGCCTGTACATCGCTGCAGTCAGATGCTATGCGTACACCTCACTGCTGACCAGGACCACGAAAACAAAGAACCGAAGCTTGTGATTCAAAATTTGGGTTTGGTGTAATGAGAAACTGTGCTTTCAAACAACATCTGGAACACAAAGGGCTTAGATACCTTGAACACGCTTTTTATTTCAGTGAGATTCCTCTAGTAAATAAGATCAAATTCAAGAACATGGGAGAGAAACGACAGTGAAAGCCACAAATTGTTCAAGTCGTCCGTGTGGGCATTTTCATTCTTTCTGATATTTGAAGGCCTGTCTCACCTGTGCTCAAGTGCTTGCTCTCCTTTCAGCTTGACTTATCTCATGATATTTGCACAACAGACAATTAGTACTCAGCTCCCCAAGCGTTTTGGGACATAGAGGAAGAGAAATGGCGAGGGTCAACAGACGCAGGTTTGAGGAAGAGGACTGAAGACCCATTTACACCAATACAGACGGGTTCTGACTGGTTGCGGTCTGTCGGACACTGACAGGCACTGACACTCTCAAAGGCAGGTGGATGTCATTGCTAGCTAAAATAAATGCCAGGCTGCAGCAGGGAAAGGAGAATAAAAATACCACAACCATAATTCAAATGCCCACAGAAAGATGATTGAGTCAGAGGATTTTTTTTCTTAAATTATATTTGGAAGGGCAGCGTTGAATTTCAGTTCTAGTGACCCAGCATTTGGATCACTAACCTACCCTCTGATCCTCAGGTACTGCAGCTATCAAATCAGCGCGTTCGCAATTCTAAAACAAAGAACCCTCAGCTTTATCGAAGTACTCTTCTACTGTAATGTCATGCCTGCCGCTGGAAGCTTTCGTCTGAACAACTTGGTATTTTATAGGTTTTACATGAGGGATTTGTTAGGGTGCTAGCACAAGCCTGGAAGCGATCAGTCAAGAGCAAACGCCAGAATCAATACATATAACAACCCTGGCTCCCAAAAGTTCACAGTTAATATATGGTAAGAGGAGTAGAGCTGTACCACGCTGCAGCTGTATGCTGCCAGGAGCAGCCCAGTACCTCCGTACTCATGTACTACCTACCAGCTCTGAGTTGGTTTGGGCAGATGGGGAGGAATGTTTTCACGGAGGTGCTGTGCTTCATTTTGATCTCTCTCAGCAGACTTCTGGAGCTCCTGAAATTAATGTTAGACTTCATCAGAAATCGGAAACTTAATGTCAAGCAAGTAAAATTAGTTTACTATTAGGGCGACGCTAAAATAATTTTTTAACCTGAGAGGTGTTCTTTGCTCTCTCTCCATCATCTTACCTCTTTACCTCCTAATTTCCCCAAGAGCAACTAGCAAACCTCAGAAAAACAAAGTTAAGAGTGAGAAAACATAAGCTTGTCTGTCCTTGCTCTCAAAATGTCAGAGAAATTTGAGTGGGCAAGAAGTCAGTCTTTAACAATATACCCTAGCAGGTCTGGGCAGGGAAAAGGCAGTGGTGATGAAGAGATACTACAGGAAACTCATCTACATTCACCAAACAACACTTTCACAGAAGACTTAACACATCAAGGCACTGCAAACACACACTAAAAAAACAAATAAATATTCTAATTAAATCATTTCCATAGTTATTGCAAGGATGTAAAAATAGAACTGCTCTTTAGATCACAGTATCTATTACGATAAAGACATGCTTTCTATGTATAAAAATTTTATTTTTTCAAGGTTTAGTGTTCGCTGTGCTGGAGAGCTGCTTAATAAACCACCAGCAAGCCTGTTCCGAGTCCCAGTTCCATTTATAAGCAGCCTCATGCATCCAAATATTTCACTTAAGGTCTAGAAAAGAACAACTATGCACTTAGCAAAGATTCCTTTGAATCTTTCAGTATTTTATCAAATGGGGAAAAAAAAATCCAAAAGATTACTTTTAGCAAATTCTTCAGTTTTTCTTGCTGTTGAACTTCCATTTCCATTTTATTCAGGAGATCATGCAAGAGAACCATCTCATGTCCTATTTTACAGAGCATAGATTTGAGGGATGGTTCTTGACCTGTCAAAGAGAGAATGTTAAGCCAAAAAGCCAAAACACCTCCAACACAAAACCAAAACCCCATTTCCCTCCTCTCCACAAGCAGCGATTATCCACAGACTCCATGCTCCCCAACCACCATATCGTCCCAGGAGAAGCAGCAATATTTGCTGGTCTAACAGTCAACTTCCTACTCCACAGAGCTAAGAGTTCCAAGCTGCTGCAGGAATAAAGGCCCCACTCCAGCACAATGCTGGAAAGTGCTAAGCTATGCCCGCTACCGCTGCAGGTTGCAGGTGGAAGGCACAGCTTTTTAACACAGCCTGGCTTTCACAACTGCTTGGCTGCAGAATCTGTTCTTCATGATCTCCCTCTGTTTAGGGGAGCTAGAAAGCTACTGCCCTCTTCAGAAATGGTTATAACCCCTCCTCAAACAGGAGGTTAGCCTAGATGACACTCCCAATCAACATTTCAATGATCCTGTGTAACATCCATTTGTGCCTAGCAAAGGATAAGAGATGAATCCGAAACATTCAGATCGATTTCAGTACCTCAGTTTAAGTAGGTTTGCTAACCACTGCATGTTTACATCGCAGCCAGGCACTCCTGGAATGCTACAACAAGACACCTGTACAAACCTCCATCTGTGCCTTTGCAGGCTTAACATACTTGCCAAGACATTTTTTCTTCTCCCATCTGGAGCTCTCCCCACCAAGTATATAGAATATAGGGTGCATTAATGACCAGTCTCCAAGTCCTTCAGAGGAGCACACTTTCACTTAGCTCATGTTCTCTGCTTGGCACCTGGTTTCCTGATAATGCTCCCATTTTGCCAGCCTTGCTCACATTTTTGTTGTTGTTCCCTATATTTTACTTAATTTCACCTTTATGTTACATTCCTTGTCTAATTAGAGCATTCCCATTTCCTGCAAGGAGGTGCAAACCAAAACCCTCTCTTAATTTCTTTTACCTATGTTTCTTAATTGAAGGGTCTTTTTAATAGTTGAAATCTTCGTGTTGATGTGAAAACATAAATCTTCCAGGTCTGAGGACGCCATATTCCTCTATTATGATACTGAGGGGAAATAAAAAAGAATGCAGTAATTTAAGAAAGACCTAAGTTGCAAACACTAAGCAGAATTTTAAAAAGGACCTGATCCGTCAAAGAAGCAAAGGGAACTTAAATGAATCAGCAAACGTAGTAACTGCCTCTTATTTTACTAAGTTGAAAATGAAAAAGTACAAAGTGGCTGTTGTAAGACAAGAGAAAGCAATTTCCCTGAATTCTGGGGAGAAATGCAGTGTAATATCAGTACGATGATTCCTCATGAAACTGGATAAGTCTTTATTATATTAAGGCGTTCACTACCACAGCAGTTAGGAATTTACTGCGATACATGAGAAATACCTGGTTTATTTAAAAAACGGCTATAAGGCTCTCCCAGGGAGCTTGGGTCATATTATCAATATTTAAAAAGGGTTTTTTGAGTGTTTTCTTTTTTTTTTTTTAAAAGACCAATAGTTAAACAAAAGAAAATGCGCACTTGCTTGCTAACAGAGTACGGAGGCACAAAAAGTAGGACTATATATCAGTTGGTCTTGTTTAAATATACTTATTAACGCTATTATAGAAGCTAATTGATAAAAAAACGTTGCTGAAATGTATCTTATCCAACCGCAGTGTAACAAACCTCCGTTTAATGCTATCGCCTGACAGGCCTTGCGTGCACAGCGCTGACGCGGCTCCCTCTGGTGGTTACCTCACACCCAAAAACAAGCTTTTATTTCGCTCTTAGTTTTAAAACACTACTCGCTAACCGTGTTACTAGAGATTCGCCGATTTCCACACCTCCCGTACCTCCGGAGAAACCGTTACAACCCGCTGCAACCCCCGCCCTCCCTTTTACCTCACGTCCCAACCCAAGACGAGCTCTTTCCTCCCCCAGCGCCCCGCTCTCACCGCTGAAGCGACGGGAGGCGGCTGAGTGGGGGGGGATGAGGAGGAGCGAGGCTCCCCGTGGGAAGAACCCGACCGATCCCGCCGTCCCTGGGCAGCGGCGCTGGTTCAAACCCGCCGCGCTCGGCCGGGCCGTGAAGGGCGCAGGCGCTTGCGCACGCGCGGGAAGCGCCGGTGAGGCGGTGGCTGGGGAAGGGCGGGAAGAAGGGCGGGAAGAAGGGCGGGAAGAAGGGCGGGAAGAAGGGCGGTGCTGAGGGGAGAGGGCTCCCGCCCCGGTGCCCTCACGGAGCGCTGCTGTCAGGAACTGGAATTCCACCAACCAAAAAAAAACCAAAACAACAAACCAAAACACAAAAACCAAACCACCCACAGCATTTATTAATTGGTTATATAAATTAAGTTTATTTCGGCATTCAACAGAAGACAAAGCCCTCAATAAAAATTAAGTCACTTTTCAACATATACATACTCATACTGGTATGTCTCCTATAGAACATAATCATCACGCATTGCTTTTTTCTCAGGGGGCGGGGGGAGGATAAATAAAGAGCTTACGTTTACTCCAAAGTCCTTTTCTTCTAATTAGATACAGCTATAAAAGGTTTATTGCTAAGGATAGAGGGCTTATCTCTCCAAAGAAAAAATAAGCAAATACACTATTGCTTTTCCACAATTCCCTAATAAAGAATAGCTCCCAGTTCCCTCCCTCCCCACATCACAGCTCTAAAAATAACCCCCAAAACCCCCGAAGAACTGAGTAGTAGATTAACATACAAACGTGTTAAGGAATGTCCATTTTTAAAGTAGCGATACAATCCAAGAAGTGATCACATTCAGCAGACCTTTAAGGAGAAAGGAAAACTAGCAAGCAAGGAGTTGCACGACACCGCCAGACAACAGGTTACTGGAATTTCTTGGGCCAAGAATGCATTGCCAACATTTTTAGCGGTGAAAAGCAGTCAGGCCTTCAGTGGCACGGGGACAGCTGCACTAACCCCTCCAGCAGTCCTGTCTATGGAGCCACACCGAGCCAACACGTCCTGTGACTCCCGTCTTCCAGCCTGTATTCATCTCAGTAACTCTTGCAACTTCTACATTAAACGGAGAGACATAGTCTGTCTTTTAGTCAAACCATAAAAGCATCAGTAAAAGGAAGAAAAAAAAAATTTCAAAAGCCCTGCTTCATAAGCGATTTTAAATGTCAAATAATAACAATTAAAAAAAAGACAAAAAAAAACCAAGCCAAAGAGAGCTGTCCTGAGCCCAAAAGCTCATCCCCCTCCTAACTTGGGACTGTTCACATTTGCTAGCTGCTTCAAAAAACAACTCAAATGTCTGTTCTAGTCTTTAAACATGGGGTTGTCTTGCACTAACAACCTCTGCAGTAAACTGAATTACAGCATATGACCATAAGAAGGAAAAAAAAGCAAACAAACAAAAACGAAACACCATCAGATATAGAGAAAATATATTCTAACTCCCCGTGCTTACAAAGAATATTTGAACCTGGCATTCAAAACTTTCTTTGCTGTTTAACCACACCAGGGGACTCACCTGATGTTTGTGCAGACAACTGAAACCCTTCCTGCGGTCTCAATCGGCTGAGTGATTAAAAAATAACATTTCTTCTGCATGTTTTAAAGGTAGAGGAAAGAACTGCAGAAGAAAGATTCTTTCTGGAGTCTGGAATACCATCTGGCGCTATCTAAAGTCACAAATCCAAATCGATAATAACCTTACAGAAAGCTGTGGCGTGCAAAATAAGGGTACGTTACTGTAGGGCACTGAATATTGAAATTGCCATTTCACATCACCCGCAAGAAACTTTCTCAAGTCAATACAAAATATTGTTTCTGTTTCATGTACATAAAATAAAATATTTAGCGAGAAGGTCATAAGTTCTCCTTTAGCGTCCATCTTTACAAGTCCATTTTATCATCAGGAAGCAAAAAAAAACCCACACAGTGATCTTTGCATTTTATTAAGCAAACACCCCTGAGTAAAGAGGCTGATATCCACTGTCTTGTCTCTTGCAGGTAAGCACGCAGACGCTCAGCATGCCAAAGAACTGAAAAAGAGAGAGAGAGAGATTTAGTTCTGCTGTATTTTGCTTCATCGGACCCAACACCAATATGTTCATTAGACTTTTTTATCACAGCAAGGACATTCTTCTCATATTATAAAACACTTAGAAAATACATCTACAGAAAGTGATTTTTTTTTTGCATATCAATTTCCAATAATAGTTCCAGCTCAACTTTTTCCTCCCTTGTTTCTTCCATTAATTTACACATCCACATTAACTCCTAGTTAACTTACTGTGGGAAAAATTCCAATGAAAGCATGGGATTATTCTGGACTTAAACCAAGTTTTGTAAAACATTTAAGCATATAAAATACACAAATAAAGATAAGCAGAATATGCTAAGGCAATCTTTAGAGATGATCACAGGAGAGATCCTGGTATGAGGGTTCATCACAAATAGTAACTGGACATGTAATGGGAGTGTAGAACTCATCGCTTTTATAGAGGGAAGGGAAATGATGGAAACAATGTTGCTGAGCCATTTAAGCCCATGAGATCAAATGCTGTAAATGATCACCTCTCTGCTGGGGCCAAAATTAGGAAAAGGAAAGTTTAACTAAGTCAAGCCCCAGTCCTGAGATGACAACTGGACAGATTTTGGCTTCTGCATTTAGTTCAGGAGTGGGATGTTAAACAGTAAGTGTTCTGCACTGGCTCACCTTACAGCCACTCTTCTACAGAGAGCAGGTATTCAAAGAAAAAAAAAAACCACTTCGCTGTTATTAAATGGTTCAAATCTCTGCCAACAAGGAACAGGTTAGAAGAGGTACAGAGAACAATGACAAACCACAAGGCTAAATGTATGGGTCAAAGCTTCGAAGAAATGCCTACACAACTTTGTGATGTGCCAATTGCATCAGGGCTTTTCAAATTTAGTTTTCATACACAAGATGATCTGGTTTCATATTTCATTTAATTCAATCTTATAAGCCTATAAATAGCCCTGCTGGTTTCATTCCTAGTCATATTTCTAGTCCATTTTGATTCCAGGTCTCTAAGCACAGGACTATTCATTGGGTTATATCTAAAAAACAAACTTCGATGAGCTATTTTTTAAACCCCAGTTAAATATAGCAAAGCTGGTTGTTTTAATAAAGAATTCTAGATCTAGGCCTTTCAGCACATCCAGCTTTTTGTACTTCCTACCAAGATGGATTCTCCATTGACTTGCTATCCCAAATCCCCTACTAGCTTTTTGGATTCCTCCCCTTGTCAGGCAGATGAAATGGAGAAAGTTGGATGAAAACAAGCGGGGAACAGAGGACTACGTCTGCTTTAGAGCCAGGAAAAGGCTGTAGGCTAATAGGACATGGTAGAAGAAAAAGGCCTGGGATCAAAGGATAAACAGTATCATTTTCCATGGGAGAAGAGATAAAACATTTACCTTTACAATGGCAAACCCCAGGATTACAAGCATAGCATAGCTGATAACGCTCTGCAGCCCAGACTCCAGTTCCCCTGCGCAGCCCTGCCATGAAACAGATGGGTGAAAACAAATCAGAAGACGTAATTCAGCTGGATGTTTTTTGGCTTTTTTTCCTCCCCGACACTTAAAAGGAAGCAGGACCTAGTAAGACCTGTCTAACCAACCACTCCAGACGTGAGGGCTTCCATTCTTGTCTCCCAGACCCAATGGCTTGTTGTTCACCTCTTGCTTGGGGAGAGGCACTGACGTTTGCTGCTTCTCCGAGTCTCCTCTGGCTCGGGTCACTTAAGGAAGTGCCCAAAACTCAGAGCCAGGAAGACCAGCAATGGTATCTATAAAAGGCAATTTATGGGTTTGTGCCACAGACTGAAGAACCTGGTATGCAATTCTCCAGATTCATGGTCAGTCCTAGAAGAGTCTCTTCTTCTACTCCAGGGAACAACTGCATGCCCATAGCTAGTGCTCTGGCCTTGTCACATTGCTTCTGTAGCAACAGAAAATGGAGGACTTTTACCAGCAGACAGACAAGACCAAACATCCAGACTGGTGCCCCTCCGTCATCATCTAGGAGCTTTTATAGAATAATCAGAGAAGGAAATCAGCTAGAGGAAAGCCATGGGGAGAGAAAGGTTTGGGGGACAAATTGCTGAAAAGGATTGGATGAAGTTATCCCTAAACCCTGTCTAAAGGGCTTTCCTCATTGGTTCTGGCTGGCTGAGAATGATCATGGCCCAGCTGTGAAACCATGCCCTTCATCCTCACCAGTGTATTGAGTTCCTGTGGCTGATCTAGACGCCCCGTGCAGTTCTTCATATCTTGCCTGCAGCAGCTCAGAGGGACGCTGTTGTTACCGGTGGAGTTAAACCACTGCGTGTTTGTCCAGTCGCTGTAGTTCTTTACCCCACAACAGTGAAGCTGCCAAACACAGAATAGTTACAGGGATGTAAGGGTATATATGAACCTTAATGCTAATGTTGAGTTGAACCTCTCTTATGCATAGTGGGCAAGAGCTGCCTGTCATACGCAGCAGATTTACAAGGAGCAGTATTTCAGGAAAACAACAGTAGATATAATAGATCAGCTTCCCTTCATACGCTATTACCTCCTCCTTAGTTTATTCCTTGTGAAGGGTCTAATATTAAAGTGACAGGTTGCAGGACAGAGTCGTCTGTCTTCTTTCTGTTTTATGGTACAGGATTCTCAGCAGCAGTTATTCATTTGGTCTAATCCAAAGGCCACTCGTGTCAACAAGATAATTCATCTACATGAACTTCACACCAAGAGCCTGAAAACGCTAACTGTGCAAAGTGGGGAGCACCCTCAATTGCCCTGGAGAATCAGATGCTAAACTCTGCTGCAGAGCCAAGTTCCAGGATACGACCATACTGACCCTCTTCCCCTTCCTTCCCAGCCCACATTCCTTGTTTAGGACCCAATTGTTCTTTTCTAAATAATTCTCAGGACAATTGAAATGTTTTCTTACTTGTGCTTGCAAGTAATCCACAACAGCAGACTCTGGATTTTTCCCATCATACTTCTCAAAGACTGAGGACATTGTGCCTTGCACATCAGTTTTTACCTATTTAGAGAGGAAAAAAGAATACATGCTGTTTTAACATGAGAGCTAAGAATTTTACCTAGTGGAAACTGCAAAAGATCTGTATCTCAACTAAGTCGGGGGGGAACACTTAAAAAAAAAAATAAATCAAGCAATGTTTTAGACAAAATGGAGGTAGCACTTCACCAGAATCCCATTCCTGGATAGAAGCTTGCCTCCCCTGCTGGAAGAGCCCTCCTTTGTGAAGCATCAACAACTGTTGAGCCAGAAGACCAAGCAAGCAGAAGCAAGAAGGCCAACAGCGTCCTGGCTTGTATCAGCAATGGCGTGGGCAGCAGGAGCAGGGCAGGGATGGTGCCCCTGTGCTCGGCACTGG
>WEKW01001568.1:159703-185593 GCA_013389905.1 Sula dactylatra | reverse complement strand
GGCTGCCCAGAGAGGTGGTGGAGTCACCATCCCTGGGGGTGTTCAAAAAACGCGTAGCCATGGCACCTGGGGCCATGGTTTAGGGGCCATGGGGGTGTTGGGTTGGGGGTTGGACTGGATGATCCTAGAGGTCTTTTCCAACCTTAAAGATTCTATGATTCTATGATTCTATGATTCTATGTTTAATCCAACTTAGAGACTGTTGCAATGCCTGTCAGGTACTTTATGTATTCACCATGTTCCCAATAAAGACTGATCCACACAGCGGATGGGGATATCCCATTCCTGCTTGCCCTGCAGATTGCAGGAGGGGGGATGAAGTGCAAGAAAACTGCATACGGTGGAATGCTCTAACAACACAAGATCTATTCTTTACTTTTAGGTTAGTATAGAGATACTAATTCTTTGCTTACCTTTTCCCTGTAAACAAATCCCAGGACAAAAGCGGATACTTCTGCAATAAAGATAACCAGGATAATGGCCAAGAACTGAAATTAAAAGAGAGAGACTGTAAGGAAGAATCCCACAGCATTTGAGTTCAATTGCACATTACCCATCACATTAGTTTATAGCGGTAAGTTATTGTTTTCTGTTGTTGCCTCTCCAGTCAAAACAGTTTCCAGAAAATAATTTAGAATAAGATTACTGTGCATGGCTGGGACTATGACTGTGGTTCCACAGGATCTGTGCCCAATGCAGGCAGTTTCCTCAAGACTGCCATGATGTGATCTGTGTGGAGAGCCTACGAAACACTTCACTAGGCGGCTGTCGAACAGGACACTGCAGAAATAACCCAGCAACTTAGTTAGGTATGTTAGGCACAGCTTGCTGAGGTCATATTGCCTTCAAGGCATGAGCTGAGGGCCCAAAGTTACTCAGCTTGAGCCTTTCTGGGTTTTTAAACATCACTCTAGAAGAAGTGCGGGCATACTTTCAGGATTCGGAGAACTAAAGTCTGCAGAAAAATACCTTTTTCTTTTTTTTTTTGCTTGCTTTGGAAGTTCACATCTCCTGTTCTCTTACCATCACCCTTCTTCTCAAAACTTGCTGCTCTCCACACTTATCTCCAGCAAGCTAGCTGAGGCAGAGCAACGAAACTCCCCATGGCTGTAGGTATTTGTCTGTTCAAGGCAGCACAACTAATAATTTAGCCTGCACCTCGCTCACCATCAATCAGCGCGTCACAGCAGCACATAACTCCCACGACGGAGCAGTGCTTCAGCAGTATACTTCAAAATAATATTTTACTTTCTGTTCTGTATGTGCTGAGAAGGTCTAGTGTAGCACCTCCCATACCATGCAACAGGGTGAAGAAGAGGACGTGCAAGAACATGCAACACTCACCAGCCCTAGGCCAACTCGAGACTCCCGGAAGGTGGCACAGCAGCCGATCAACCCAATGATGAACATTACCACAGCAACACAAATAATGATCACGGCTGGCAACAAAGCATACTTGTCCTGCATAAAGTTGTCGTAGCTCTTGTAGGCGTTAATGACATATGCCCCAACATAGCTGAGACCAGCTGCTGCTGCCTGAAATGCAATAAAAAAAGTTATTAGCCGTTATTTATTACGCATCTGCCCAGGAAAGTAAATATGGACTTTTTGAAACAGTGCAATTAACATTTCAACTTTAGAAGCAATGACTGTAGTATGCAAGGATCTGGAAAAAAAAATGCTGCATCTGAAACGAGGTACCCATTCACACTTTGACACAGAGAAGACAACATTCACTTCCCGTGATTCACTCCTCTGCTATTGAGGCACACTTTAGCTGAGCTGAAACACGGGAGTCTATCCACGTGCATCAGCCAGTATCTCTGCAGAAGTCCAAGTTCACACTTCCTACCCAAGATCACCTACGTCCTACCCAATGCTGCATTTGGAGGGATCAACTTTTAAGATGATCACCACAGGGGTGGGTTGTTGGTTTTGGGTTTTGGGTTTTTGGGGTTTTTTTTTGAGAAAAACTCATCCTTTCCGCTCTCACAAGAGCACTAACCACTAAGACAGGAACAAATGTTCTTGATCTCAGCAAAACACAGTCCCTCCTTTTCCTGGAGGAAAGGGATTTCTGCATCCTCCAAAAGAAAGTCTCCTCCAAAAGGATGTTTTGCCAGTTGAAGCCAACATACAGTGCACCAGTGACAGCTGCCCAACTAGCAGCCCTGGAGACCAAAGGCTTCTATCTGCAGAACTGGGTACAGCCCTGGAAGTAACACCGGCAGACTCAGCAATGCCTTGCCAATGCCTCACCAATGGCATAAAAAAAAATTTAAGTTACAACAGCTCATCCACCATCTATAACCCTGCAGCACAAGACTACGCCTGTAAAAATGAAGCACTGTCTGTACTTATGTTCTGGAAACTTGAGGGAAGCCAGTCTGTTTGTTTTCAATAGGCTACGGCTGGATTTCATCATGTAGCTTACGAACAGTTCATTACTTCCCCCAGTGCTGTACGTTTTAATTAAATCAAATACTCCTTGCACTGGAGCTAGGACTTGCTAATTCTTTTACCTTGTTTGGCTCCTTCCCCTCCAGCCAAGTCTGGTGCCTGCCCTTCAATTACCTCCAAAGTGCAGGGGACAGCCTTCATTTCAGACAGCTCTCATCCCACACTACTGTCACATTCCTGGACGCTGCCTGTACCTAAAAATTACTGGAATCAGATGCACCAAGCAATGAAACCAGGATCAAACTAATCCTTAGAGACGTTTAGCAAACATCATGCAATATCTGCCGTGTTGGGGCTCTACAAAGTGAGATATTGGGAAAAGGAATAGGATCACCAGTTCTCAAGAGGTTTTTTTTCCTTCTCCACATGCATTGGGTTTTCAAGGGGTGCTAATGATTAAAGCAGTTCCTAAAACTTCCTTTAACTTTTCCTCTCATTGAGGAAAATCTCTTTTCCATTTCCCTGTTGGCAGGCATACAGCGACCAGGGCTTCTTCCTCCCACCCCTTTTTAGGGATGCAAGGAAAAGATGAGACCACTTTAGCTCAGAGCACCATTGCCTTCTCACCTCACCACTGTGAGCAACCTCACCTCTTCCTCCTCTGACACTATGGTCTTGTACTGAAAGTGGGAGAGGAAAAGTCCCTGGAGCGGTAGCAGCACTAAAGCTGGGGCTGGGGCCATCACACCTCCATCCTGCCTTGCCTCCAATTGCACAAAAAGAGCGAGGCGCATGACTCAAAAAGTGCATCCTGCATTTCTGGCCTGGAAAGCTGGACGCACATGCAACTATCCACCTATTCTCCATTCTGGAACAGCATCATCTGGGCTAGGGCAGCTATGGAGAAGGAAGCAACGCTCCTGGGCTAACTATTCATCATTGTGGAGAAAACACGATGATGGGATTTGCCCAATATAGCCTTTATTCCTAATATTTTCTAGGACTATTGAGCACCGTGATTGGCCATGTTGGCCTCAAGCCCAGTGAAAACAACACAGGATTACTAGGAACTTTTAAGGGCTTTTTCCAGGCTCAGAACGCTACGGTACAAGCAGCTCTGCTCCCAGGTTTAAGATGGAGTTTGCAAAGTGTTTTAAGGTAATCTACAATGGAATTAGCTTTTTTGTTTTGGGGTTTTTTTTTGTTTGTTTGTTTCTCATTAAAAGAAATACCTTAATTCCATGTTCTTCATCTGGAAGAAAGAAGAAGCCACTTTTCCATTTGCTGGACTAAAAGATATATTTTATTTGAAACAGATGCTAAAAAATGAGCCTAAAAGTTACCCAGATAGAGAAAATTCATCCAAATTAAAAGATTTCTAAGAAAAAAAGAAAAAACAACCCAGTAGCATCTTCCTGAAAGTGTCAGTTTTAGCCAAGTCTTAACTTGTTTGTTTTTAGAACAGTAGAGAAACTTGGGAGATTCAGAGACACCCATGAGGAAACTGGGCTTCCCGTTGCCATCCCTAAAACTACCAGAAGCAAAACCAACTTACTGCAGCAAAGCCAAAGTGATGGAGTTTTCTGTACCCTTCCTCCAGGCGAGTTCCCTCTGGGAGGCTTTAGGGGTTTGCAGGGGAAAACAGAGCAGCTTCCTACAAATGTGTACTTGACATCCAGTTGATAACTTTTTGCTTATTCCTTCATAGTTTTTGTGCAGTGCTAATATCCCAAACCTAATGAACACAGCATTGTGAATTCTGAATCAGATCATGGTCACTCAGGACAAAAGATTCAAGATGGGATGAAGGAGCTTTTATTAACCACGTAAGCGCTCAGCTCAGCTGGGCCAGCACCAGCTCGGAAAGCAGCAGCTCATACAGTTCCTAGAACGGTTCAGAGTTTGGCCTCTGCTCCCATGGAAGAGGTGGAAAACATCCAAGTGACCGCAGGAGGAACAGCCTGATGCTCTGGGTTGACTTAAAAACTTCTCCCTACTTTTGCATAGCAAAAAATATTACGTGAATAATGCCACAGTTCTTGTCACAGTCATTCCATCCTGACTGTAACCCTTGACTGCATTTGTTGCTGGATTTTGAAGACTTCCTGGTGAATGTAGGTATGGCCAGAAAGTAATGGTATTCTGGTTTCTCAGGTTTTTCGGGAAGTTTCAGGCAGGCGCACCATGACTCCTCAGCATGCACCAAGTCATAATCCTCCACCACGAATACAGACACAACATGGTGATGCTCTTGGCCACTGTGCTTGTACCCCAAAATCACCTCGTCCTTGGTCTCTCTGCTGCTGCCATCACCACAAACCTAACACAGAGCTAAGTTACGGCTTTACAAATTCCAGGCTAAAAAAAGTACTCCCAGGTAGTCACCCCATAACAAAGGAGGAGCTGGCCACTAGCAGCATGAAGCCTCCTGCACGTGCACTTTTAAATCAGGCGCTTGCATCTGGGCATGGCCACTAATGAGAATGTTTTTCTTGAGGCCATCAGCCTTTGGTGCAGCTCAGCACCCAGACTGGGATGTCCCACCACAGCTGTCATCAACTGCTGAGTGCCCACAGCCCCAAGAGAAGACCAGTAGGACCACGAAACCCTCAGAAAGCTTCATGATGGAGGAAGGCAGTCCCTGGGGAAATGGAGCAGGGGTGACTTTACTGCAGGAAAGGTGGCACAGACTGAATAGCCAGGGTACAAATAAAGCATAAGCCATGTTTTTGGCAAGTAAATGAGTCATCCGCATTCAGCAGCAAAGTCATGTCAAAATGTGCACAACGGAACAGCCTTGTGACTTAGTTAATGTGTAAAAAGTTAATGTGCAAAGTTAATTGTTCATCATATTTGGAGAAAGCAAAGCTCTGCTCTTTTGCGTAACTCCAGTCCCAGCCTTTGCAAGTAGTTCTGTACTTCTAAAGACAGTCTAGAGACAGTCTGCTTTGTAATTTAATCTTCCTATAGGATGTTTTACACAAAACAATATTTCCATTATACTTCTGCAAGCAATTTAGACAACAGAGGTGTTCTTCATCTCTCCTCTCTACTTTATGCCTGGTTTTCTACTGATTTTCCTCAACGCACAATGCAAAGGAAGCACTTGCAGGAAATGCTAAATATCGACCAACTGTGGGAAACTAAGAAAAACCTTGTGGCTAGTAAAGGGCTACCAGAAATTCAAAAACACATTGTGAAGCCAATTCACAGAAGTCCTATAAAGCCAGGACTAGCAAAACTCCACGACAGTAAGCCAACAGCAGCGGGTCCAGAGTTGAGTTCAAGGAGATTCTTGCCCAAACTTTATCAATGCAAATACAGACTGGCACTAGCACAGTAGGTTTTATTGCAACATTCAGGATCGTCTGAATTCTGGTCAGAGATGAAACACAGCCAGCAAGAAGTCTGTTATAATTTCCAAACTTCTGCTTCTAAGCAGAAAAAGGAAGCGTAATGAGGTAAAAATAAAAGACTTTGGGTTAAGACCTAGCTTGAAGGAAGTTCACATTTTTTCCCCACAAACTGAGATACAGCCACGACTTCACCCATAGTTTGTAATTCAAAGTGAATATTTTGAAGCCTGAAGAGCAGGGTCACTCAGGAGTGGATGGCATTTCAGGTAACGATATGTTCCCTGTTTTATTTTTCTAGACAAGTCCCAAAGCCAAACTTTGAAAGCAAAGTATTTCGGAACATAAATTTGAGCTCTCCCCTTAAGCCTTCCCAGTACTTAAGGCAAGTTCAAAATCCAGCAGAGGGATTTTCCCCTAACGTTGCAAAACCTTCAGCCCATTCCTAGATTTACAATGAAACTTCTCTAGAAGAGTACAACAAGAAATGTCCTTTGCACTGTTGAAGACAGACCTTAAGTCAAGAGTTAGAAGTGTAAAGTACACCTGATCAAACAGGTTTCTGTTGGATCTCAAAAAAAAAAAAAAAAATCTTTGACAAATGCGAAGGCCAGTTTAAGCAATTACTTTTGGGGAGGAAGAGATCAAATAATTCCTTCTTCATGACCCGTCAAACACCTTCTCAAACACATCCAAAATTATATACAAAGTTGCCAGGATTATTCTGAGAAATTAATACTAGAAATTGTTTGTGTTCTTCAGAGTTTTTTTTAGTCTCCTGCTTGGAAGTTTTCTTTCAGAAGAATTCAGCGCAGAATAGGATCACGCGATGCATGTAGAGGCTTGGCACAACGCAGCTGGCACAAACCCCAGCGGAGGCAGCCAAGGAGTGATGCAAGGCTGATATGGGAGAACCTGTTCACCTGGTCCATGGGGCTGCATCGCTGCCTGCACATTGCTGTGGTCTGCCAGCGACGGCAAGCAGAACATCCTAACCTTACCCCTTCCTCCCCAAACATCCCCAGCTGACTCACTGGGCCTGCAGGAAACGCTGCTATTTCCTTACAACGCTGACGATACACATAAGACAAGCTGAAGAGATGAGGTAAATGGAAATTCTGCAAGAAAGCCCCTTTTCACAGCTAAGCGACAAAGCTGCGACCGTCTCTGCTGTCTCACCCCCCACAGTTTGCATCATTCAAGGACCTAATGCCAGCATTTTCATTGCTTTTTCATATCCCATGTCCCTGACAGAAAGCAGAGATGTCAAATTGTTTGAGTGAGAACAATGAACTCCTTGTTGGGGTTGAGCAAAAAGAAAGCAAAGCCGTAACAACTGGGTTTTCCTAGGCTGATGTTTGGGCAGGACCTGGGCAGGGCTACTCACCAAGTTGACTTCACCCACCTCTTCCATACTTAGCCCAGCCGACTGAGCCAGGGAGGCAGGTATACAGTGACGGTCTGCTACAGGAATGTATATAACAAGCTGGAGCTCTCTCCAGCCACATAATGCACACACAGCACCGTGAATATTCAGTCCTGCCGGTGAAACAGAAGGGGATAGGACTGGATGGCTATGAGGAGCCTGAGCTGTCTCACTGATGCAGATCAGGAGAGCCACTGGAAAATAGTAGATTTTAAGATATTTTTTAAAAGTACAGCAAGTTTGCTGACGACAGTAGGCTGTGTGGTGTGGTTGACATGCTGAAGGGAAGGGATGCCATCTAGGGGGACCCAGACAGGCTTGAGAGGTGCGCCCATGCGAGCCTCATGAAGGTCAACAAAGCCAAGTGCAAGGTCCTGCACATGGGTTGGGGCAATCCCAAGCACAAATACAGGCTAGGAAGAGAATGGATTGAGAGCAGCCCTGAGGAGAAGTACTTGGGGGTGTTGGTTGATGAGAAGCTCGACATGAGCCAGGAGTGTGCGCTTGCAGCCCAGAAAGCCAACCGTGTCCTGGGCTGCATCAAAAGCAGTGTGGCCAGCAGGTCGAGGGAGGTGATTCTGCCCCTCTACTCTGCTCTGGTGAGACCCCACCTGGAGTGCTGCGTCCAGCTCTAGGGCCCCCGACATAAGAAGGACATGGACCTGTTGGAGCAAGTCCAGAGGAGGGTCACAAAGATGATACGAGGGCTGGAGCACCTCTGCTGTGAGGACAGGCTGAGAGAGTTGTTCAGCCTGGAGAAGAGAAGGCTGCCAGGAGACCTTACAGCAGCCTTCCAGGACCTGAAGGAGGCCTACAAGAAAGCTGGAGAGGGACTTCTACAAGGGCATGTAGTGATAGGACAAGGGATGTTGGCTTTAAACTGAAAGAAGGTAGGTTTAGATTAGATATAAGGAAGAAAGTCTTCACTCTGAGGGTGGTGAGGCACTGGCACAGGCTGCCCAGACAAGCCCCATCCCTGGACGTGTTCAAGGCCAGGTTGGACGGGGCTTTGAGCAACCTGGTCTAGTGGAAGGTGTCCCTGCCCATGGCAGGGGGCTTGGAACTAGATGATCTTTAAGGTCCCTTCCAACCCAAACCATTCTATGTTTCTATGATTTTTACCTTGTGTCCCACTGTCAGAAGGGGAATCTTTTATATGCTAATGACTATGAGCCCCTGCCTTTCTAGAGAAACTTAGGGCCATGCAAATACTTCATAACACTTTTATCAGTGTCACAGCCATAGAAGGGGCCCCTTAAACTTCCCTCTGTAGAACTGCTCTGAAAAAGAAAAAAAAAATACAAAATTTGCATCTATCAGTCAGGCAGAACAGATACTTTTCCACCTTCCCTTCTTTGCTTTAATCAGTTGACTTTACTTGATGGCAGGAAACATAAATTTGTGTTTGTTTGCATTTATCAGCATAGGCTTCTTTCCTCCTCCCTCCAAATCTAAATACAATACAGTAAAAGAGCCAAACTACTAGCTATGAAATTAAAATATAGTGTTGGTTGGATTGGGGTTTTGTGGGGTTTGTTTTGGAAGGTTTCTCCCGGCATCCTCCAATTTCAGAGTGTTGATTTGATCATTTGGTCTGTTAATGTGGACCAGTACAGGATTTTAGAAGGCTGGTCAGTTAAATACAGAATAACAAAGCTATAGTGTTAAAAGGAAAAGCTGTAAGAACAGGTTAAATTGCAAATCCACCAAACAAGTGTGTTGAGCAAGATGCATCCTCTATACAGTAAAAGAACTGAGACAATGAGACTTGAAGGCATTTCTCCCACATCAGATGGGACTTTCCCAGGGCCAGCTCTAATATCTGCCACAGCACAAAACTGATTTGACTTTGTCCCGAATCATTAATTTGTTATGGGCAAAGAAAGATATGGTAAATAATACTGTTTGTCTTTAAAGAGTAATAGCAGTTTTCTGCAGCAAACTACTACAAATACATACTGGAAGAACTATCAATATCCACACAAACACTTTCTGAACCATTGCCTTCTAGTTCTTCATTAGACAATCAGCTCACGGAGGTGTTTTAGTTAAGTTTAAGGCTTGAAAACCACTTTTTTCAGCAGTATTTTTGCATAGCAATGAATTAAGTCAGAGCACCTCACCCAATACAATACCTGATACTGATGTTTTGCCTTCACATCCAACAACTACATTCACTGGGATGCTATCACCTTTCCAGCAATTTTAATTTGCCAGAGGAGAGAGTAGGATATCATCTTCAATTATTAGTTTGCCAAGTGTTTGCCACTACTGTGCTGTCCCCATACCTCCCATATCTAGAATCAGGCCCCAGCAACACTGGTCTCAATTACAGCTGCACACCCTCTCCTTAATGCAGAAGACACTCCTTGTCTTTGTTTTTTTGTGTACAAAAAAGGTTTTTGATTCACCTTGAGAGGTAAATCCTTGGCTCAAAAGTGTTTGCACAACATTTCCTCCATAAATAATTTATTATTACCCAACAGCCAGCATGAATGGCAAGGGGAATTACTCTTTCTGGCTCCCTCGCTGCTTTATTGTACTACAAGTTTTATTCTTCCCATTCGCCACCAGATTTTCAAGTTTTCCCTAGCTGCTGCGTTACTCCATTTCCATGGAGTCAACAGGTTTTCTAGTGACTTCAGGGGAAAACAAAGGCACCGAGCACTTCCGAGAAAGCCTTCTTCACTTTATGCTCACTTTAACGACTTTACAACTCCTGTCTAAAACTCCACTTAGCCCATACGGACCACACAGCTCTCCAGACCTGACAGTCTCCCGTGGCCCGAGGTAGACCTGGGTTTTCCCCAGCAATTAGGGCAAGCCAGGCTCAGCACTTCCCATCCCACTCGCACCATTTCCTCTCCCTTTTCCTGTCCTGGGTTTAAAACTGCCAGCTGGGAGGGAATTCCTGGCTTCAGCTACCATTTCCTACCCTACTTATGGTAATCATTTCTCTGAAAGATAGATCAATTATTACTGCACTTGTGTAATCTGGCTTCATGCAGGGCAACGTGGGACCCTCCACCTGTGGCACAGAGCAGCAGGCAGGCCCCGGCATGCCCATCAGACGGTCATGAAGGCGACAACTGCTATGGAGGGGATGTACCCACCATGTGCTGCAGCTCCTGGCCACGCATAGCTCATGGCCACTGCTGGACAGGCTGGTCACGCACCGGTGCAGTACAAGGTCACAGAAGCATAGAAGGGTCAGGGTGGGAAGAAACCTCTAGAGATCATCTGGTCCAACCTGCTGCTCAAGTAGGGCCACCTAGAGCTGGTTGCCCAGGACCATGTCCAGGTGGCTTCTGAATATCCCCAAGGATGGAGACTTGAACACCTTTCTGGGCAGCCTGTGCTGTCACTCTCACAATGAAAACGTGTTTCCTGATGTTCAGAGGGAACCTCCAGTGTTTCAGTTTGTGCCCATTGACTTTGGTCCTGCCACGGCACTGCTGACAAGAGCCTAGCTCCATCCTCTTGGCACCCTCCCTTCAGGTATTTATGTACATCAGGAAGATCCCCTAGCCTTCTCTTCTCCAGAATGAAGAGTCTCATCTTTCTCAGCCTTTCCTCACAGGAGAGATGCTCCAGTTCCCTCATCATCTTTGCTACCCTTTCTCCAGTTTGTCTGTGTCTCTTCCACTGGGGAGCCCAGCACTGGACCCAGTGCTCCAGACATGGCCTCACCAGTGCTGAGCAGAAGGGAAGGACCACCTCCCTCCACCTGCAGGCAATGCTCCCCCTGATGCAGCCCAGGATACCCTCCTCCTCCTCACAGCAAGGGCCCATCGCTGGCTCATGGTCAGCTTGGTGCCCACCAGGACACCCAGAGCTTTTTCTGCCATGCTGCTTTCCAGGACACGTGCAGCTCTGCTCCCCACTGTCCTACAGGTCCTTTAGTTTCTGAGGCCTTGGAAGCCCATAGCTTCAAGTCTTTCTCCACTTTTTTCTACTGGAATAAAAAAAAAAGCAATCAGCAATTTAAAAACCTAACTCACACATTTCTATGTTCCCTCAGACTTTCAAGTTGTGAAAAACATTGATTTGCAAAATAATAAAAAATACTGAACTCAGCAAGTTGGCTTTGGATTGGAGCAAAAAAGCACCAAAGCTGTGAGCCCCTACCAAGTTGTCCTCAACTGCCAGCAGCACCAATAGCCCCAGGAGAGGCTCACCGCTGACCTCGTGCCAGTCATTAGCCACAATTTCAAAACCTTTATATCACAGTCTCATAGGAGGTACAGAGGTGGGATTTAACCAACAAAATTGTACTTTACTTATACAAAGCCATGGGATACTCTTCAAAGTACATTTTATCCAAATATTCAGCTGTGATGTACAACTTTGGGGCATGTTTCAGCTTGCCTTCAAACACACTGCAGGGCTCCTCAGTGGGTACGGTGGGAAGCGCTTGCTTTTTTGTTTTCTTCCGCAGATGAAAACAATGAGCAGCAGCCAAAAGGCTCTGAAAACCTGTGGCTCTCTTTCAGGGGGAAAAAAAAACCCCAAACCCTAAAACAACATCTACTTGCAGTTTTTACCTGCTGCAAACCCATACACTTAAGAGGAGATTCTGGTTTTAGTGGGTTTGTTTTCAAGTTATATTAAATAAGTGTCCTCCTTGGTGTTGTCCAAGCATGTTGTCTTCTGTTCCCCCGAGCCTAACTCCAGGGTTATTTTCCCATCCCTAAAAGCCAGCATGTGTCCTATAAAGTTTAAGTAGTGGAATGTTGTCATGGAGACATTGCACGCCAGTGCAAAGCAAGGAATCCTGCCCCAAATCCTCTGACTTCTAATGCTTAAACCTCTGCCTTGGGGTCAGCGTGCTTCTGCTAATTGAAATCAGGGCATCACGCACCTCTGAGGACAAAAGGACCACTATTAGGAGAAAGCAGCACTGCCCTTTTCACTCTTATTCTCCCCAAATACAGACACAGACTGCAGGGCAAGAGCCTGCTGCGAGTATAACTTCAGCGGAGCATGGATGGATTTATCAGCTGCTGCAGTTCAGACACAAAACACCCTCTAGTTCGATATTTGCCTTCGGAACCACCCTAGTTCCTTAATAAGCTGTTCCTGGCTCAGCCACGAGATCCTGCAACTTCCAACTCACGAGCTACGGACCGAACAGCGAAGTAGCGCACCTAAACCACAGTGGTGCTAATCCTAAAGCCTGGGGAAACTTCTTGGAGCTGGTAATGGGGCAGATGCCTCTAATCTGCCCTGAAATATTGCTTGCCACCCAGCTGAAAGAGAAGGGATGTGGGGAGCAGGGCCACGTGGCAGTTGCATGCCTCTTCCCATAAGGAAAAGCACAGGTTGGGATTCTCCTGACACAAAGGGATCCTGCCCACTCCACGGTAAAGCAAATACAGCTTGGCAGTGCAATGCTTTTGGGGAAAATGAAGGAAGTGGCCAGTTCATACATCAACTAGAGGAAGGACCTGCTTTCTATTGCCCCTGGATAAAGCATCCTCAGGCTCTGAACTTCTTGCAGAGGGGTGGCAAAATGGGACCTCTTGAGCAGCTGTAATTATCAGAGGCACTTCTACAACATCAGACCTCTGGTTTTGGAGAGCTGCAAACGATGAGACTCGCAATGAGACCAAAGTGTGTTTAGGACCAAATCCGTAGCCTGGCCATCCAACAGGAGCCTTTTCACAGCCTCTGGGACTACTGGGGACAGTCAGACGAAGCTTGTACCCTCTCCTGTGCCTTTCCAGGTCATATCTGCATCACCACGCAAACAATTCCCCTTTCCTGACCACACAGCACCAACATCTTGGTTTTAATTTTGACTGTGAGGCCCTACGCATACAGCAAAGCGCATTTTCCTGAAAGTCAGTTAAGTTCTGCTTTCTGATTTTGGGCAGAGTAGTTTAAAATAAGGAGGAACTTTACTCTTCAAGGCATGCTCAAGTGGATCATGTCAAAGTGCCCAAGTCCAACACCAAACCCTCCCATCAGCCCTGTCCAGTGACCACTCCAGCTCCCGTGGCTATTTTTCCCCCCACAGTTCAGCGAGTTCACAGCAGAGCTAGAAACAAACCCACCGCTTTCTGCTTCCCACCCAATGCTCCTCACGCTGGGGCAAAACATCCCCCAAAACTCCCCGGCTCATTGCCCCGTGGGTCCCAGGGACCCCAGCCAGTACCGTGGCTCCACCAGAATGGCAGGAAGAAGGAGCCCAGGGGGGAAGCCTGTCCTAAGCCCTTTCAGAAGTGGATGAATGACCACAGCATTACTCGCTGGATGTGCTAAAAAAAAAATTTGAGATATATATATATATATATATATATAAAAAGCTCTTGGTTAAGCAGCTTTTTCCACCACGGACGCTGCTGAGTCAGACTGACCCCGTGGCCGATCAGCATCATTTCCCTGACCCGGAGCGGGGAGGAGAGCTTCCAGAGCTCTTCCACTTTCCTGTCAAGTATCACACAGAGCGTTAAAACTCGGCAGAGCTGCCTGTCCCTCACTGTCACGCACAGCAGGCAGCTACAGGCAGGATTAAGGATTTGCCTAAGAACAGATGGAGGAAAGGTGAGAAGGAGGTCACAGGGCTGCTGACACCCAGACCTCTAATGACGCTTTGGAGAATACTTCCATCCTTAAAAATAGATGTATTTCTTAGGACCAGTAATCTCCAACATAACCTTTGCTATTCACATTTTCAGTTCCATCTAGGGATTAAAAAATCTCCTCCTCACTGGGGTTTTTAATTTATTTTTTAAGTATCCATCTGATTTCTCTCAGACTGAGGCTTCAGAGTGAGCATTCCCAAACCTCCCATCACCAGCATGAGTGATTTCAAACCACTCACAAATGCAGGAACTTTTTTTCTTTTTTTACACATACATTTAACCCTCTCAATTACTAAAAAATATTTTAAAGTGATACCACTGCAATATTGTGATTGCTTGAGCTTCCAGTGCACCCTCTCACATCACTCAACAAACCACTGTAAAATTGAAAACAAGTAGCTTTTGGTCTTGGATGTACCAAGGGCAAAGGAGATAGATTGAGCCCAAACCAAACAGACAAACATACTCCTTGGATGCCCAGACCAGCCTGAGTAGCTCCTCAAAGCAGAGATAACACTAATACCCCAAAACACATTTGATTCACACTCACTGGAAACTCCTGGGCCACAAATCCAAAGATATTTGCAAAAACCAGCTGATGTAGGGTAGAGAAGGGAGATGGGGGACAGCTGGCTACTGTGAGCTTTGCAAGTGCTGGGACATTCTCACCAGGGACCAGGTGGGAAGGCAAAGCCCTTCTCTATTCTCCAGTCAACAGATGACTCTTGCAACCATCTGGAGTCAAATCCCAACCCTGAAACTGTAGTTCACACCTTGTTAGCAAAGAGGCAGAACCCAGCTGGGTTTTCTGAAGAATCAATAAAGCTCCTGCACAACCCATGATCAGCTCAAACACTCCCCAAGCGTGTGTGGCACAGAGGGAGCCAGGGATCGGCTGGGGCGATCGGAGTCTGGCTTCATTGCTCACAGGCAGAACACACCCTGCCAGGGACCCGCGCTGGGATCACTCTCCTGGGCTTCTCCTCCTTGGACAGTCCTGTTGCTGTTAACAGATAAAAATCTACTCTTTTGGCAATGAAGTCCACAGAACTCCGGGTGGACACCAAACCCTCTCTGGAAGCAGAGATCTGTTTAGTGACAAGCCAAGTTTCCTTGCAAGACATTGCCAATAAAATAAGAGTCTCCTTCAACCTTTCCTCTCCCTCTTTTAGGTTACCTGAGTTAAACCAGTGTCTCCACTTCACCTAGAACAGGCCAACACCCATTTACCACACACTTGGACCTAATTAATAGGTGCTAGAAAGCAAAATTGGAGGTGGGCAGATCTCCCACAGCTTGAAGCACCACCCTTGGTAACTGTGGAGTAAAACCAGCTGCAATCAATGCCTTGTTTGTGGGGGTTATGCACAGCCATGGTCCCCCCAAACCATCCAGTAGCAGAAAGACCTGCAGATATGATGCTGAGCCTGGTGGGTAAGAGAGAAATTGCTTTTTCACTTCATTTAGGAAGCTCCTATTTGTTATTCTGCAAAATCTGCCTTTGCTCCTGCAGTCTGGTAGCAATCAGATCCAAAAGAGGATCTGTTGCCTTTTTAGGACATTTCTCAGCAATAACCTTTGTTAAAGGACCATAACTGCATTGGCTGCTGAATACACAGGTGGTGAATTATTTTCCATAATCATTTCCAAGCTGGGCAAGATTTGCAGCATGCAGTGCCTGAGCACAAACTACTCGTTAGAGAAGGTGGCTAGTGTTCTTTGAAAACCTTCTGTTTTGATAATGATCTGAAGCCTTGTACTTGTAGAGCCCCAACTGTTAGAAATGTTCTGAAAGAGAATAAAAGAGTCAGTTCCTCCTTCCCCACCCTCTGAAAACCTGAATTCCAGGTTCTGCGGTGCTGCTGCAGGAATGCGATTACCACACATAATGGTGGCGGCAGCAGCGTCTAAATGCCAAAGGCTTTGGGGCTGCATTGCTCTTCCTAGGGTAAAAACCAAAGGGCTGGTCTGGGTCACCCCAAATTCAGAGGCTATAGACATGCAAAAGGATAATTATGGATCATCCATGGATCCAGATGGCCCAATAGCTTCAATCACGATGTGAGAGTTCCCCTACAGCAGAAGAAAGGGTACCAGAGGCACTTCTTGGAAGACATAAGGCTGTTGTTTGATTTTAAAAAAGCCAAGCAATGATGATGATCTGAGTTACACCTGAGCCCAAGCTCAGGGGATTTCCACACACACAGTGGGATGCTCCAATGCTTCTCTGCAGGTATTTTTTAAAAAAAACAAACCCTCCACAGGGCAAACACACATGGTAAGATCATGTTACTTGATGTGCAGCAGTAAACATGGTCCCCTGCACTGTTCAGGCTAGCAATATGGGAGTTACGTGGAACACAGGCAGTAATAAATGGTGCTGAGCCCCCCTAAAGGAGGGACAGAACTGGAAGAGGGCAAACTCCTCGCTGCAACCAGCAGCAAGTCCCACATTGACAAAACAGGGCACAACACCCCGTGAGACCTCAGCATTTAAGCAATATTTCCTTTTTTTTTTTTTAAATATTTTTTCCATGTAGCTTCTCTCTTTGGGAAACCTCTGGTTCTTCTCTTTAATTCTTCCTTGCTTTAGAAAAGTCCTCTGCCTTCCCCATTACCCAGCCCTGCTCAGCTGGGCGATGGGGGAAGAGCAGATCAGGGGGTGCCGCTGCGCTAAGCCCTGTCCCAGGCTGTCACCGGCATGTTACATCCTGTGTAAAACAGTGGTTTGAAAACACTCAAGTACTACAAAGCAGATGTGAACGCCCAAATCACGCTACCGATACGCACAAGGTTTAACAGGGCCTCTTCTCAGAGAGCAGCACGTAAGTCCCCTGCTGATGACGGGGAGCGGGGGTTATGCAAAATTCCCCACACTGGGGAAAAGCCCAGGACTGGTACCAGAATAATCACCACCTCTTCTAAGCAGCCACCTACCCCAGGCCCCCCTGTCGCTGTCACCAAGCTGTCGTGCCACGAGCCTCCGGCACTGAGCCCCCCCAGACCAACAGCGATTAGGCTAAAAATACACAACCCTACCCTCTTTTTTTTTTTTTTTTTGATTGCTTGGAAGTAATTATTGAGGAAGCGATTTGGAAAGGTGTAATTGTACCAAAATGTAGTCGGAACACAGTTCTCAGCCGTTTCCCTCACCCCAAACTAGGAGGGCAGCCCCTGTGGAATGTCCTCACCCCGCTGCAGCCAAACATTTCCGATCACAAAATTAGCTCGTAGATTGTTTTAACGACATGCCTTTATAAACACTACTAAAAAACTACTAGATTAAAACCACCGCGCAGAAAAAATCCAAACTCCATTTTTTTTCTGAGAAACGTAAAAACCCCAATCTTATTGTTCTTTTAAAATGTATGTGTAGGGTTAAATATAGAAATGTAGTAATAAATATACTAAGTCGCCTGCACACCGCTAAACTAAATGCCCAATTAACTCTGGAAATCCCAGTTAACCAGAACACGGTCATGTCCCGCAGCACCGTCTCCCTCTGCCAGAGCCCTTCATCGCACCCAACACCCAGGACCGCGACGCCCACGTAAACCATGCGGGTCCGTGTCCGCGTCCCCCCCTCCGCATCCCGTCGCGGTACCCAGAAGGCGAGGCTCAGCAGCAGCAGCACGGTTTTGGAAGTGATCACGCCACAGTCCATGTCGTGGGGTAGATGGAGCAGCTGTGGGACAGGCGAGCTGAGACCAGCTTTGGGTCCCATGTGGGGCCGCCCCCGTGCCCGCCCCGGCAGCGCAGCCTGCCCGCCCTTTCCCTTCCCACCCAAACGTCAAAGCAAATTTTTGTTGAGTTCAGCGTGGTTTTTTTTTACTTCTGCAACTTTCAAGCTTAGTTAAACCGAAATTTTGTGAAAAGCTCTCACTGCAGCTAAAAGTTTTCCATCAGATCTGCCTTCCAGGATTGCTAACCCACAGCCGAGCGTCTCCGTTCATCCAGCACGTCTCAGTCTTTTCAATTTCGCACCGTGTCATGCCTGTTTTTTTCAATCACACACGCCACAAACAGCAGGAATACAGCTGCAACGCGGCTTTGGACGCTCAGCAGTGCGCCCTAACCACTGAAATGTGAGGCTGAGCAGCCACGGGGCGAGGGATTTGAATTTGATGACTGCAGAGGGCTGCAAACGCTGCTTTATTTCCATCAGTCCAGCCTCCTGCTTTTAAAAACAAGCCGAAGGTGTAGGGCCAGCAGGCAGGGCTTTGTTTTGCAAAGACGACCTCTGGCAGCCTGACCTGAGCTGAACCTAACTCTCCGCTCGGACGCAGGATACAGCGATAACAAATTTCCTGTCTTTGCCTCTTCCCAGCAAAACCAGGTGTAATCCAATTTCCTTTCAGGATTTTGGAGGGTTGTGCTGAAGTAGCTCTCCAGCGGGAAATCATGGAAACGGAGATCACAGGCAGTCTCTGCCCTCAGTTTGTGAACTTAAGCTAGGCAAAGCCACCGCCGCTGCTCAGAAAGGCAGCAGAAGGACCTGTGCTGCCTGCTGAAATCACAGAAAACCCTGTGTGGAAAGCAGGGTGAAGCCGATCTCCTAAATTAAATCCCTTTAAGAGTAAAGATCAGCACAAAGTCAGACCTCGATGCCAGCGATGACAGAGCTCCTCCTGCCAGAAAGCCCATCTCTGCTGTGATAATTTCTATTACAGCAATAAATATTAACAAAATGTATAATTGTGGAGCATTTCTTCATTTAAAAACCCCAGCATTTTCACTTTTCCTTGCAGCGTGGCAGGCTGAGGTGTCAATAAAAAAAGGGAATCACCTGGAAACCATTTATCTTGAAAATTTTGTGGGACTGACTGGTAATCTGGGGGAAATACTTTGAATTAGAATGAAAGGGCAAATTCTGAACTTTCATTTGAAATGAAATGTGAAGGAATGAAAAAAAACAACCTAAAGAAACCACCTTGCCAACCAAAACCCATCTTCCTCTAATATAAAAATAATTTTTTTATTTTTGTAGCTTGTCAGTTCTCTATTTTATTTAAAAATAAAATAAAGGTAGTTTCACAATGAGAATGAAATAGCATTGTTAATCAAAATGTTACCAGCTGTATGCTGTTTCTTTCAATGCAAAATGTTATCAAAATCAACAACAGCTGATTTTTTATTAAGGTTGGGCTAGAAAGTAACTTGCCAGAACAAGCACGTGCTTGTAGAGACATATCCCAACCGTCGCAGACAGCCCCTGTTATGGTATTCCGCACCATTCTCCACCAAATTAGGCTTAAAATCAAGAGATTCCTCTTGAATGTGGGATTTTAAAAAAGCAGTAAGCTGGAAATTTCACAATCAACTTTGGAAAGGAGTGGGGAAAAAAGGAAATGAAAAGTATCCAACACGATAACAGAAACACAGCCCAAAAGGAGGCTCGGTTTGCAGAGCTGCTCTCTGCCTTGGGACCTTTTTACCCGGATGAATTGGGTGGGTTGGTTTGGTTTAAGTCTGAATTTGGTTTAGGAAATATGCTGGGGAAAACAACAGATTTCCCACTGATTTATTTATTGCATGTTTTGCAACGTGGAAGCTCAGCGGTTTGCACTGGAAGCCGTAACGTCTGGTAGGAAAAGGATCTTTACTTTTTCCCTTACCCACCCGGCATCAATGACGTAAAGATAAAAATTCCCTCCTGCACGTCAGACTGTGTATCTGAAAAGATCTCTTTTTAGTTTTCTTCCTCCTAGACTAAACAACTCACCGGCTCTGGTATTTTCCACATCTGATTCTCTCCCATTAAGCCTCATTTTTCTTGAAGTGCCTAAAAACGGGCAGCGTGTTCTGTGAGGGTTTATGTGTGCCGAAGAGGATGCTGAACCCCTCCGGCTTCTTCTGCAGCGCTGTGGCGTTGCTGACTCACTTCCAGCTTGTGATCATCAATTGCTGCAGATCGGTTTCTGCCGAAGGAACCGCTTCTGAGCCGGCTGTTTCCCATCCGCTTCTCCCGATTATTCCTGCCCGGGTGGGCGACCCTGCTCCTGTCCTTTCTGCGCCACATCTGATTTTTCAGCCCTTTCCTCCAAGTCCTCAAGGTCATTTGGAAACTCCATCCCTACCCCAGGCCTAGCCCTCACCACCTCCACGTGCTCTCCAGATTTAAATTCTCTGTCCTCTCCTCCAGGTTATTACTGAAATTAAAACCCACGAGAGGCGGGTGGAGAAGCCCAGGTGACGGCAAACTGTGGGTGACTGTCCCCAGGCCAGGGATCGTTCCTGACAGGCAGTGGGGATGAAGCTGCCGTGGGGTGCGGGGTGGTGTTAAAAGCCTTATCGTATGAAATTTATTGCTTCTTTTCCCACAAGGCCTGTTACCCATCACAGAAAGAAATAAGATTAAAGTGAAACCATTTGTCCTTGACAAACCTACATCAGCTGGTATTCATCTCCGTATTTTCTTCTTAGTTGCTTACAAGTGATTTCCCAATTACTTATTCCATGGTCTCTTTGATGTTGTTTTTCAGGAACTGAAGTTAATTGGCTTGTAATTTCCAAGCCTTTTTTTTTTTTTTTTTTTCAAATGGAGCCTATATTCCCCCTTTCTCAGCCTTCCAGCACCTCGCTTCCCTCCCAAAACTCCCATTGCAAACAGCTCCAAGACAGCTGGAAATACTTTTTAAATCCTCTAGGATGAAGTCCATCACACAAGGTTCATTTCAGAACCATCAATTTATAAATCCTCAGCAGGTTCACTGACGATACCAAGCTGGGAGGAGTGGTGGATACACCAGAAGGCTGTGCTGCCATCCAGCGAGACCTGGACAGGCTGGAGAGCTGGGCCCAGGGGAACCTCATGGAATTCAACACGAGCAAGTGTCAGGTCCTGCCCCTGGGGAGGAACAACCCCCCGCACCAGCACAGGTTGGGGCCGACCTGCTGGAGAGCGGCTCTGCTGAGAAGGCCCTGGCAGTGCTGGTGGGCAGCAGGTGACCATGAGCCAGCACCGTGCCCGTGTGGGCAAGAAGGGCAGCGGTGTCCTGGGGTGCATTGAGAGGAGTGTGGGCAGCAGGTGGAGGGAGGTTATCCTGCCCCTCTGCTCTGCCTGGTGAGGCCACATCTGGAGTGCCGCGTCCAGGTCTGGGCTCCCCAGGTCAGGAAAGACATGGAGCTACTGGAGAGAGTCCAGCGGAGCTACGGAGATGGTCAGGGGCCTGGAGCATCTCCCTTATGAGGAAAGGCTGAGAGACCGGGGGTTGTTCAGCCTGGAGAAGAGAAGGCTGAGGGGGGATCTTGTCAATGCTTATAAATACCTGAAGGGCGGGTGTCAAGAGGATGGGGCCGGACTCTTTTCAGTGGTGCCCAACAACAGGACAAGGGGCAACGGGCACAAGTTGCAACACAGGACATTCCACCTGAATATGCGGAAAACCTCCTTTCCTGTGAGGGTGCCGGAGCAGTGGAAGAGGCTGCCCAGAGAGGCTGTGGGGTCTCCTTCCCTGGAGACATTCAAACCCGCCTGGACGCGGTGCTGTGCCCCCTGCTCTGCGTGTGCCTGCTGGAGCAGGGGGGTTGGACGGGATGATCTCCAGAGGTCCGTTCCCACTCCCACCATTCTGGGATTCTGTGATAACCTGTGCTTTCCTCATTCTCCCAGTGACTCTAACACTTTATCCCTGCTTTCAGCTATGTTAGCTGCTGAGTGTGCCAGATGTTTTGGTGACCGGTGTTGCAATGGGGACAGAAAATCAGGTCTCCTGTGTTTGATGTGAGATGGCGAAGAAGCACCTTTCGTAGTACATGATCTTATTTCTCAGAATTGTTTGGATCTCTTGAAAAGACTCATGTAAAAATAACGAGAAGGGAAGTTCACAGTCAGCAGAGGTAGGTTTTTAGCTAAAAACATTGAAATAATCTTTCATGGAGAAGACAAAATTAGCAAAAAATGAAGTTTGAAAAACTCAAAATCCAAATACTTTCAGTTCTTTAAATACTCCATCTGGGTTACACACTAAGTTCTTCTCCCAGTCATGAAAAGATGTGTTTCCCAGAAACAAATATTCACATTTTCTCATTTTTACAGTTGGGAAATTGTTCCCGCGTGGAGTTTAATTAGGAAGGCAAGGAGTCTCCATGGGTCTCCATCCCACGCCATCAGAGAGCCCACCACAGCAGCCGGATTCACTGCAGCGCTCACGTGCGAGTGTTTGCAGTTTAAACCTTGCCATAGACATAGAATTTTAATTTCTAATGTACTTCAGTACTCTGCTGAGAGGTACTACAGATAACGCTGCGCCGACCCCGAAGCCGTGACTGCAGCGATTTCAAGACTCACGCCCAGCTCTGCTCCATCAACCTCGATTTGCCAGGAGGGGAATTTCGGCCACACCACCGGTTCTACCCCACGTGCCGACCTGGTGACTGAGGACAGCCAGGTAGGACGCAGGTGATGAAACCCTGCAAGATGCCTGGTTAGCTCTTCGGTGATATTTCACTGTAGTTACAAGGTACGGTGAAAGCAACTCAAAGATGTTTTGGTCTCTGGATCCCAGTGGCAGAAGTGAAAGGTTGGCACCTAAAATCAGATGAGGCTCTGGGGCTGTGTCCAGCACAGGACTTAAACCGGTAGCTCTAGAGGGACTGGAATACTGGCAGCACTAGGTACCAGCAAGCCCAGGCAGGAGGACAGAGTCTTCTCAGTGAAACCTAGAGCATGCAAGGAAGAGAAGTTTGCTGAGGAGAGCACTGGCGGGTCAGCTCTTGGGGCAGGGAGGTAGGGAAATACCACAGGCAGCTTTTCAGACATAAGCGCAGTTTTAATGGCTGCATCCACCAAACTGGGTAAATGTGCTTCTGGGGCAGGGCTAAGATACACTGTCCATGTTCATGATCATCTTTTCATGCTGGGATTACTCACCCCTCCTTCAAGCTGTGTTCCCTTTTTGTGGTTACTCTTTGCTCTTTCAAGCTTGAGAGAAAGAAAGGAGAAGAACATCTCTACTCACCCGTGGGCGTGGGGAGAGGAGAGCAGCTGATCTTCTCTCCCACTCCCTTCCGCTGCGCGGGTTGGGGGTAAAAAAGAGTGTTTGTCTGATGGCGCCTGGCTCAGACATGGTTGGGGAAGGGCTCTGATCTTTGCGCTTCTACATTTAAACCACAATGACCAAGCACAACCCGTGCACGCAGCTGATACCACCAGCCAAGGCCAAACATAGACCTGTCCCATCAGCCGGCTCCTTTATTCACTCAGAATGTTCACAGATCTCTTTTCAGCTCCTAATATTTGAAAGCTGACCAGCGACACCTGGGCTTCAACTCAAAATTTCTCAGCCCTCACACAAAGCTCAAAGTTGACTGATTAATGACTAATTAAGAATTACTCATCTCCAAATGACGTGCCAACACTAGAAGCTTGCATCTTGCTGCCGTGCAGTTCCATTGGGAGACATGCAGCTGCAACAGAAACACGTGCTTTGTTACAGGTAACCCTGAAGAATGCTGATAGTCAATGCTGCTTACAGCTGCACGATGAACACCTGCAGGACTCTTAGGCTGCAGAACTTAGTACCAGCACGAATTCAAATTAATCCTGAAGGTCAGAGATGAGAGCCAAGATGTGAGGCCGCTTTCTCAGGGGAAAATCGCATATTCCCATGTGGCGCTGCACCAGGACACGCGGTGCTGGCTGGCAGGTACCAGCTGTGACACACAGCTGAAGGAAAGGCTTTAGTTTTAACTTGTATTTTTAATGTACGTTAGTGTAAGTTCTGAGCTCTGCTACTCGTGCAAAGCATGTCAACGGAGGCATGTTTGTGTCACTTTCCTATCCCTATTCCTGACTCAGGCAGTCATGTGGATCTGAGCAAACAGCAAATCCTTAAAAAAAAAATTATTAACAGTACCCAAAAGGCATAAAAACCAGGGGTCATGACTTCCCTAAGCAAGTATTTTGAGGGTCGCCTGATGGCACTGGTAGGAAGGATTAGAAGGGAACCTGAGACTGTCTGCAGTGTGGTTGTTGAGGAAACCCCAGGGGAATTCAGAACCAGAGAGGAACTAGCAACTTCTCAGAGCCCTAGCCTGCGAAGCCCAGGTCATCTCTGGGGGGAGAAGGACTTCTGATCCTGTAGAAGGCAGGGCTCTGGCATGCCCAAGTGCTGGCTCATGCAGCCACCACAATCCCACACAAAAGGAACAGGCAGCCACTGTTGGAAAAGTTTTGTCTTTTATGAGGGATGGGGATGGCTTTAGTTCCCTTAAAATTAGTTAATTTTTCTTCTGGAAGAAGTAAAAGGTTTCTTTTGTGCAAAGAAAAGGGGGAAATTTTCATCAGCTGATATCAATCAACTTCTTATACTTCCACAAAGAGCAGAAAGGCCCTACTGTCCTTGTCGGATTTTCCCACCACAGATTTTGCTCTTGAAAAATGGCTCCGGTTTGCCACGTTGCTTTAACTCACTGTGTGGTGCTGTCCTACCCCCAACTCGTTCCCAGCCCTTCCCTCATGCCGACGTTAGCGTTCTTGCCGCTGAGCCAAGGCCGATACAGCCTGAGGAGCCAAGGCACCCCGTTATTAGGGTTTAGCTACATGAGCTGTATCTTTGTGTTGATCTGGCTAAAAGGGGAGATAAAGGAGAGGCGACTCCAACCCTTTTTGTGGCTGGCTGCACTCCGCTGAAAGCAGTTTGAAACCTCGGCCCACGTCTAAAGCTCTGACTTTTGTGCAATTATTGACAGCAGTGTCAAGTGGGGCTTTTTCCTGGGAAGCTCCTTGGCGGTTCCTTAGAGAGAGGTTTCAGGAAGGAGAATCCAAGCCAGCAAACCCAGGACAGACCATACGCTATATATATCCTATATATATTCCCCCACTGAGGAAATCCTGGAGCACAACGCAGCAACCAGGATCCCCTTTGGCCTGTAAGTAGAATCTGGTTTTTTTCATCTAATGTTAATGTAAAATAAGCTCAAAGTCATAAGACATCCATCATGCCTTCGGACTAAAATTAGTTTTTTCAGGAAGAAATCTTTTCAAAGCTGGTGGAGGAACTTCACAAAAAACATTAATAGGGGGATGGAGGATACACCCCCCTTTTTTTTTTTTTAGATTTTAAACAGATTCAAGTGCTGCACATCGTATACTGTCCATATTTATTTATTATACACAAAATTGATCTGTGGTTTTGTGTAAATGTTAAGACTGAGGCAACATTTCCCATTAAACACCCCATAAAATATTAGGCAAAACTACACTATACCAAGAAATTCAGCCCTCCCAACACTTAAATACCAAAGTTTTCAGGAGGAGAAGCCACAGTTCCCAGCAGTGAAGTTGTTCCCTTCTCCCAAACATCTCAAAGTCTGTCACAATAGCACGATAGTGTAAGTCTTGACTGAAATAAACTCAAGAGGTTCCAGTTCAAGCAGTACCGTGGTGACACAGCACGTACTCCAGCGTGTAAAGGCTATGTATATTTATATACAGCTTGCTTAGATCGTGCAAGGATGCCATCACTGATACCTGAAGTAATTGCACTGCAAATTGCAATGGAATGAGAACGAGGTTTACAGTCAACTTTAAATATTGACCCTTCTCCCTTTGGATCATTTTTTCAACTTCTTATGAGCCAAGTCCTGATTATCTGCAAGAAGACAAAGTTCTTGGCAGCTATCTGTGTTCCTGGGCTTCAAAGCTTCAGCAACAGCTTTTGCCTGTGATTCCTTTGGCGGCAACGAACCTGAAGCAAACACTGATGCATAGCCAATGCTTTATTTCCCATTTTCCTCCACCCTGGGCAGCTCCAGAGCCTGTCCATCGGCAGGACGCGTACCTAAAGGAGGCCTTTATCAGGGGTCTGCCCATCCTCACCAGGGAGCTGTGGGGTTCACACAGCGACCGCCAACCTGCGAGCACAGGGACCCGACCTTCCTTTTAGGCCCTTATTAACTCAAAACCTTTTCGCTCTTGCACCCGTTTGTGCCAGCCTCTGCTCCCACTAGGTGTCACCAGCCCTCCACAGCGAGGTAGCGTTACACGGCAGCGGGCCCGCCCTCTCCCTCAGCCCTCCCGCCACACCGCCCTCCTGCGCTTCCGCCCGGCGGCGTCCCCGCGCCTCAGCGTCATGAGGTCACTTCCGCCGCTGTGCGTTGCTATAGCAACGGCGGCGCGTCC
>WEKW01001568.1:134684-159548 GCA_013389905.1 Sula dactylatra | reverse complement strand
GAGCCCGCCTGGTGCCGTGCGGGCTGAGGGCCGCGGCCGGGCCCGCCGCGGGTCCCCGGGTGAGCCGGGCCGGCTGTACCCGTTTGTACCTCCTTTGGGGGCACCTGGGCCTCGCCTGTGCGCGGTGGGAGCCCCCGGGAGCTGTGCCGGAGAGGCGGGAGGCTGGAGGTTACCTGTGTCAAGGGGGTTCCTTTGGTATGTGTAAAGCAGACCATAACTGTCCTCTCGGATTTGATGGGTGGATGAGGAATTGGTTGGATGATCGTATCCAGAGGGTAGTAGTCAATGGCTCGAGGTCCAGATGGAGACCGGTGACAAGTGGTGTCCCTCAGGGGTCCATACTGGGACCAGTACTGTTTAATATCTTCATCAATGACATAGACAGTGGGATCGAGTGCACCCTCAGCAAGTCTGCAGATGACACCGAGCTGAGTGGTGCGGTTGACACGCCAGAAGGACGGGATGTCGTCCAATGAGACCTACCTAGACAAGCTGGAGAGGCGGGCCTGTGAGAACCTCATGAGGTTCAACAAGGCCAAGTGCAAGGTCCTGCACCTGGGTTGGGGCAACCCCTGGTATCGATACAGGCTGGGGGATGGAGGGATGGAGAGCAGCCCTGCCGAGAAGGACTTGGGGGTGCTGGTGGGTGAAAAGCTGGACATGAGCTGACAATGTGCGCTCGCAGCCCAGAAAGCCACCCATATCCTGGGCTGCATCCCCAGCAGCGTGGGCAGCAGGTCGAGGGAGGGGATTCAGCCCCTCTGCTCTGGTGAGACCCCCCTGCAGTGCTGCGTCCAGCTCTGGGGTCCTCAGCACGGGACGGACATGGACCTGTTGGAGCGGGGCCAGAGGAGGGATCAAAAATGGTCCGAGGGCTGGAGCAGCTCTGCTGTGAGGCCAGGCTGAGAGAGCTGGGGTTGTTCAGCCTGGAGAAGAGAAGGCTGCGGGGAGATCTTATTGTGGCCTTCCAGTACTTAAAGGAGGACGATAGGAAGGATGGAGACAGTCTCTTTAGCAAGGCCTGTTGTGACAGGACAAGAGGTAATGGTTTTAAACTAAAGGAGGGTAGATTTAGACTGGATAGAAGGAAAAAATGTTTTACAATGAGGGTGGTGAAACCCTGGCCCAGGCTGCCCAGTGAGGTGGTCGATGCCCCATCCCTGGAAACATTCAAGGTCAGGTTGGATGGGGCTCTGAGCACCCTGATATAGTTGAAGATGTCCCTGCTCATGGCAGGGGTTTGGACTAGGTGACCTTGAACGGTCCCTTCCCATCCAAATCATTCTATGATTGTATGATTCTATGTACTTATTTGGCCATGAATTCAACAAAAAACCCCCCCAGAATAACTTATTATATTTTCACCACTAACATATGCTTTCTCTTACAGATAGCCAAGCCTCCTAAAGCACAAACAAGTGAAAATATTTTCTTGGCCCACAGACAGAAAGAAAAGGAACTCCTTGAATATGCTGAATCCTTAAAGCTGTACAACCGCTATCGCAAGGTGTACGAGTGGCAGCAACGCAACGAACAGAAGTGGCTGCACAGCGCTGTGCAGAGAAAGGTGGATGAGACAACGCAGGAGTATCTGGCAGCGATTGATGAGAGACGAGAGAGGTAGCAACCAAGTAGCTAATACCAGTGCTCTACTCTTTTCAACTTAACTGTATGCTTAGAGGAATGATTATGGGAAAAACGCTCGGCTGAGCTCAGCTCTGTACGTACAGTGTGTGTTGTGGCATGGTGTTCATTACTCGTCGTAACAAAAAGCGTAGGCATGCTTAACAGGCGGCCAAGCAGCAACGTGGAGCAAACAGTAGCCTTTGGGCTCTCCTTACTAGTACTAGTCACTGAGCCAATCACTGGAGATATCTATTCAAACACAGCAATTAGTACAGTTTAGGTGGCATTTAGAGCCTTGTCTGCCAAATGCAAGATGAAATTAGTATTATACCACTTTTATTGCTTGATTTTTAAAGGGAATGAAGAATACTTTGATAAAAGTGTGAGAAGCTCTAATTGTTGGGTGTAACAGGGTTTTGGTGCAACATTAACACTAAGTTAACGTTTAGATCCTACAAGAAATACTTTGCAGCACAGGCAGTTGAAAGAAATGAAAATTTGGCAGAAACCTGTCAAAAATAATAAAGGTGAGGTATATTACTGCCTTGTAAAGAACAGAATTATGCTGAACTTAGGAAAAAAATCATATGGTTTAATTTCTCAGTTACTCTTTCACATTAAGTGAATTTGGAGCTGTGAAGGTCATCAGTTTGGTATCCCAGTTCGATGTATCTTCATTGGATGGGAATTGTACACAAACTGCATGGAATCACTGAGTTTGGAAGGAATCAATGGCAATGGGAATGGCAGGAAGATGTGCCAGGGGAGGTTTAGGTTGGATATTAGGAAAAGATTCTTCATGGCGCCAAGCCTGATGATATTCAGGAACCACTTGGCCAAGGCCCTCAGAGACATGGTGTGAATTTTGGGGTTGTCCTGTGCAGGGACGGGAGTGACTTGGTGATCCTTGTGGGCACCTTCCAACTCAGGACATTCTATGATTCTATAACCTCCTGAGATAATCTGGTCCAACCCCCTGCTCCAGCAGTCACCTAGAGCAGGTTGCCCAGGACTGTGCCCATTTGTGTTGTGCTTATCTCCACACATAGAGACTCTGCCACCTCTGTGGGCAACCTGTTCCAGTATTTGACCACCCTCACAGTTAAAAAAAAAAGTGTTTTCTTGTGTTCAGGTGGAATTTCACATGTTTTAATTTGTGCCTGTTGCCTCTTGTTGTGTTGCTGGGTGCTACTGAGAAGCAGCTGACTCCCTTTTCTGCATTCCCTCCCTTCAGGTTTTTATATTGAGTGATGAGTTCACCCTGAACCTTCTCTTCTTCAGGCTGAGTAGTCGCAGATCTCACAGGGGAGAGAGAGACACCTTTAGGAGAGATTCTCCTTTTAGGAGAGATGCTCCAGTCCCTTAATCATCTTAGTGGCCCTTCACTGGGCTCACTCCATGAAGTCTGTACCTTTCGTGTGCTGGGGAGCCCAGAACTGGACCCTGCACTCCGGATGCAGTCTCATCAGTGCTGAGAGGAAGGATCACCTCCCTTGGCCTGCTGACAATGCTCTTCCTCCGGCAGCCTTCTTCACCGCAAGGCTGCACTGCTGGCTTATGTTCAGCCTGTCTGCCAGGACCCCCAGGCCCCTTTCCGCAAAGCCACTTTCCAGTCAGTCAGCCCACAGCGTGTACCAATGCGTGGGATTATTCCTCCCCAGGTGCAGGTTTTTTGTTGAACTTTGTGGGGTTTGTTCTTATTTAGCTGCTTAAGATCCCCATGCTGTCTCTGCAGGGAGACTCGGCTCAAGGTGTGGTGAAGAGAGTGCAGTTCAGTTTCTGGAATTAGTAGGTCTTTGGCTTTGCTACTCCAGCTCCCACCAGCAGTGCCAGCGTAGGTCCATAGTGCTATTGCTCACGCAGTAGCAGGGGCAACCTGTTGCGTAAAAGTGAGAGTGATTTCCCAGAGGCCACTGTGGCGTTTGAGCTGGAATTAGTGAGTTTCTGGATTCCTTAGCCCCAGGTTTCTTACTGCTAGGATTAATAGAGAGGGGAATGGTGGTGTGTTTCAAAATTGCCCATTTGACATGACTTTCTCATCAAAGATCTTTTAGGACTAAGTCTTTTTGGAGCGAAGCTAAAATAACAAATGGTAGTTTGAGACAAAATACAATTTTAGATGCATGGAAAAGGGTGGTAAATACCAGGGAGGGGTTATGCTGAAGGATAACAATAGTACGAGATCAAATTGATACCAGCTGGTGACAAATGTAGTCTGGAAATGAGAAGAATTTGTTTAATGGGGGACTGAAGTTGTAAAGCAGCATTGGAAATGGATTTGTAAGGTAAGGAGCTTAAATTGTGCCGGGACAGAATCACTCACATTGTGCTGTAAGATCCCCTCCATGGGCACGACAGGAGTGATCCGTGAGTTAAAATTTGATGTTCCCTTGGATGTTGCCGCCTTTGGCATTTGCAAGAAGCGTTGAAAGGAGCCCAGTACCCGTTTTGTGATTGTAACAAATAAACTAGAACTTTATCATTCAACAGAAGGATTGTTTTAGCTTTTATTTAAATGTTTTCATTACAGGCTTCGTGAGCTTCTGGAGGCAGAGGAAAGTAGGTACTTTGCTGAGATGGAGTCACTTGAAGAAACGGTACTGGAGAAACAACAGAAAATGAGGGAGCGAGCAAAATTACTGAGAGAGAAGAGAGAAAAAGAAAGACAACAACTGGTGGCTGAAAAACTAGAGCAGCAGTTCAGGTATCTTATAAAATAGAATTTGGGTTAAGTAAATACAAAGAGGCAATTTAACAAGAAGGTGACAAGAACAAACTGAGGAAGGAAAGATGAATGTGATTGAAATGATAAACCAAAAAAAGTTAGGGTGGTTTGGATAGAGGTGTGGGAGCTTTGCCAGAAGCTGAAAGGCCTCAGCTATGCTGCAGGCAGCGGAGGAGAGTATAGTCTTTTTCTGACTTTCGATGAAGGGGCACAGCCTCTAAAGGCCAGGGATCCAAATTTGCAATGCTGTAACACTCAGTAAAGTGTGTGAGAAAAATTTTCATTAATAGAGATGAAGGCAACAGGTACAAAGAACTGTACTGTCTCCATTATTTGATTTAAGTGTTGAGATACCATGAAAACATTCTTCCAAGTGTAGTGTAAAACTCCTTGTCCTGTGTGAGCATCCCTGCACTGTCACCTGCCAGGTCAGCTGTGTTTGTAATTCCTTGTTCTGGCATATAGTTCTGTTTCAGCTTTATACTGTTGGAGTGCAAAGGGTTCATGGAAGGTTAATTTGGCCTAAATCATGCTTATTAAGCTAATACAACGAAGATCCTTGATCGTTAAGATTGTTAATTGTTAAGACTGTCCAAAAAGACAGTGTTTTTATTTATTGCGTACTTTTCAAGAGTACCAGCCGAAGCTAAGGTTTTAACGCAACCTGAAGTTCTGTGCCAAGTCCTCCTGGATGCTGAGCTTGGCAGCGTCTTTTGAAGTCATTACAATTTGCAAGTGCTTATCAGGCCCTGAGGCCTTGGCATGAAATCCGACTCGTTCAATTCCTGGAAATCTGTTTTTCTGAGGAATGGATGAAAATTATATTAATGTAACTTAATTGTAATAATTTGAAGTGTCTCTTCTCAGTCTCCCACAGTGGTATGGAAATCCACATCACTTGCTTCTTAGTGTCTGGAGGCTGGGGATAAAAATCCACACTTGCTTTCACTTGTGCATAAACTCTAATTAACTAATTTCACAGATAAATGTTGGTTTCTCAAATGTGGGGTTTGTTGACTGAGATAGGTGTTAAGACAGTGTATGCTCCTCCAAATTCACATGCTGGCTTTAAAATATGGCCCTCGCAATTTACAATTCCTAGTTTGCTCTCTACCCATCATACAAAGTGGTTGAAATTAATGTTTAAAATTGTTTAGAGGAGACACTGCTGGGGTGCCTTTTATTTTGTATTTGTAGCTTGTCTTACATGCCAAGGAGAAAGGATTCAGCTTGTGATTTAGACACCTAAAGGAAGGTGTCTAAGTGTTGGTATCTTTATATTCACTGGGTATCCAAAATCATGTTCTATTCAGTAGAACTTCATGGAGATTGGGACTGTTAAAGGAACCTAATGTCATCCTAAAGTCTGCCAGTTGAATTGCACCCTAGCCCCACTGACTGCATTGATTAGGCTCCCATCGACTAGAATGGGAATTTAGCTCACATCTAGATTCCTGTTTAGATGCCTGATTTTAGATATTTTAATTACAAAATGAATCCCACCAGTGAATGTCATCATCTGGTGATACCTACTTGGACTTTCACGCTGCTTTTGCCTGTTTTAGTGTCTCAGGTTCTCTTTCTTCCCAGCACAACCCTATTGACATATGGTTCACTCAATCTCATGGCATCATTCCCATCATCCTTCTACCTTTCCCAGTCTGCTCTTGGATCTAGGCAATATTCATACCACATAGTATCCCATTAAAAAGCGTTGCTGGAGCTTTACTGGTGGCATTCTGCTGGCTGCAGTTTTTCAGAGGATTTTGAGGCAGTGAAATCCTTTTTCTTCACAGCTGTTGTGAGTGGCAGTCTTAGAGTATATCTGCAAATGAATCTTCATCCTACAGTGCACAGAGTCCTTCTCTTTGACTGTCCTGATGTAATGGAAATAGATTTCCATAGTCAGTTCCTCTCTCTGTTCTTCTAGCTCTGTCTCTTTCTGTTTTTAAATTAGGGGCCCTATAAAAAACCTCCAACATTAATAACACCAGCTGACAACAGTTCAGCTGTCTGTTGATCTCTCCTTCAAAAGCCAGATATCTTTCTTCATGTATATGCTTAGAAATATTTTAAAGTTTTTTCTTCTCTGTCCTTTCCAATGAGAAAGGAAGCCTTTACTGGGGTGATCAATTCTGATTAGATTAGTAACTTCTAATACCTGAATCTGCATGTATTTGTCATCTTTAAGTAGCCCCAAATCTCTTCCCCCCACCACTGTTACCTGTTATTCTTCCTCCTAAACCATCCCTGTCCATGCAGAGATCTGGGAGCAGGCTTTGCTGCTCAGGAAACCAACACTTGTTGAAGATCCACAACCAGAAATCTGTAACTGTGTCACAACCTGTCCTCCAGGGCAGTGGTCTCTAAGCCTGTTTGATTGTGCACCCCTATCAGTAAAAAAACTTGTTAGCACTCACTCCCAATATGTTTACTTATTTATAAATGTATTACTGTACTAGTTTATTATGTACGTTGTAAAACATATGCAAAAATAGAAATTAAAAGAGGGTAAAGATGAAAAACCCTATTTTTATTTTTGATGTTATTTATTAATGGATAAAAATGTATTTTCTTCCCATGCCCCACTTTGGAGACCATTGCTCTAGGGCACACCTGGAGGAACCCGGGGAGGTTGTTTCAGTAACGGGGATATACAGATTATTTTCTGTTTCTCTTTGCCTGTGAATTTACAACTATTTTGAATGTCTTTCTGAAACCTAATACAGACTTCTTTATATTTCTTTTAACTTTAAGCAAGGTGCTCCACTCTCTTGCAGGCATAGATCCTGAAACCTGAGGTATAGGAGCACCTATAGTGTCCAGTGCTCCAGTACATTATTCCAGAGTAATAAAAGGCAGCTCTTTTATCAGCCGTGTGGGCTGGGTTTGGTGCCTGAGGGTTTAGATGTAACAGCTTCTCAGCGGTGATGTTAGGCAGGAAGAGTCCTTTGTCACAAGGTGAGAGAGGACACAGTCCTGCTGGAATTCATTTTTGTGAGGGGCTACAACCTGTATGAAAAGATATTCAGCCAGTTTTAGCCTGAGGGCATGTTCATCACTGGTATCTTTAAAGAAAATTGCAATGTCTTAAAATTTGCATAAAATGCATATTACATCCTCTTTCTTGTGATAACATCACAAGCATCCATACAGAGAATGTTGTTAGCGCAGCAACTTTGTACTGCAGCCGTAAAGTGAATAAATAACTGCGGGCAGGGAATAAATGCAGTTTCTGTCTTTGGGAATTGGCTACATACAGGCACAGTTTTAATGTTAAGAAGCTTAGGATAGCAAAGTGAGGAAGAAAAACAGCCATCTGGGGGAGCAGATGTTTACAGGTTGCTGTAAAAGCTGCTTCGAAGGAATTATTTTGATGAAATCAAGCAATTACATGGTTATTTTACATGAAAATTCTAACCATGCCGAACTTTTATTTAACTTCTCTTCCCCTCTGAGAATTCAATTAAATTCAGATTAATTTATAATCATGGAAAAGAATAACTAATTCTGTATTCCTTCGCTGCTGAGAGAATTTTGAACCCATTGTGTTAATGCAGTTATTTCTATTGGTGTAAGATTTCAAATCTTAATAATGGTATGTTTCCCTCAGAACATTTAAGAAATATGTTTTTCATGAATACTAATTAGTACTGTAGTCTTTAATAACCACTAACTCCTACCCAGGAGTTGGAAGATAGATCCTGGTGTTAAAATGGATGAAAACCAGCAATGACATAGTAGGTTTGTTGACCTGCTTGAAGGCAGGGGCACCTCTTGGAGTGTGCCGTGGCTCACGGCACGCACGTCGCTGCGCTGCTCTCGTCGTTGGGGCAACCAGTGAATGAGCGGTCAGAAGGTTCCTGGCTCATACAAGGAAGTAAAACAACCATCCCTTTTCACTAGCCTCCACTGGTGTCTGCTCCTTCGTTCCTGTATTTCCTCACCCTTCTTTTCTGAAGACCTGAGCTGAGGGTGGTTCCTCATTTCAGGGACAGTTTCTCCTTTAGAGGATACAAGCCCAGCTCTCAGGGAAGAACGCAACATTTGGTTAGAGGATGTGGCATGTCCTAGGATCGGGGGAGAAAATTGCTAAGTGTGGGAGGTTTTATTTTATGGAGACTTGATGTTGATGAAAGGGGACTTGGCAGATTACTGTTGTTTCTTCTCAGTCAGAAACGGTTAAGAGGTTAGAAATGCCTCCTGGATATCAAGTAAAACGAGAATTTTGTTTTCATGGCACTGTTTTCCCTTTTGTCTTTCCTGTATAGTGCTTAGCACCTTTCACCACTGCCTTCGTGGCATTAGGTCCTTTACAAATAGACGCTGAGGAGAGAGATGCCCCTGGTCCCAGAAGCTCACTGAAATGTGAGGCATCAAACAGTGAACGCTGACAGGAAGAAAATGTGGTGAGACCTCTGCCTCTGCATGAAATTACAGGTCAAGCATTGTGTTCTTTGGCTGTATCTCACTCCTGCGGCACCGAGGGAGAGTGAGGTGTAGTAATCTTCCCCTCCGCAGTCCCAGCTCTGATTTAGCACCCCTCCACTTTAAGTTTGACTGGTTGGATGGCTCTCGCTGTGGCACTGAGAACAGGGTCAGGCTGGCTTTCGGCACTGTCACTTTTTCTGTCTGTCAGCAGCTTGTTCAGCCAGTTCTGAACCGGAGGAGGGCTATTCGGGGAAATGCTTTGGTTTATAAGCCCTAAGTAATTTTTATTAGGCTGGCTTAGCGTGTAGTTTTATTGGTAAAGCTTTGGAAGATCTTGTAAGCCAACACATAATTATTACATGCTGGTAGTTGCTTCAGCCACATATTGATAATACCAGGACCTGCGCTCATTCTGGGCTTGTTAGCAGGAGGTAAGCGGGAGATGACGAAAGAGCAGCGTCAAGTAAAGAAGCCATTATTCTAGAGCATAGTCTTACTAGTTTTAGGGCAGAAATGAGTTACAGACCACCAGTCACATCCTGTGTTGCTAAACTCTTTCCCTGTTTGCCTCGTTGCCAGTGGATATAGCAGTTGACGTCAGGGAGAGCCCAAATTTGCATTGTTTCTGTAGCCTCCATGGAGGTGTGAACTCATGGCCCCAGAGAGAGAATAACACTCCTATTAATTCTGTACCCAAAACCCAGGTCAGGGAATATAGATGTGGGTTTCCATGGAGACAGCAGCTATCGGACTTGGGAATAGTTCAGAAAAGTGAAGACTTTGCAAAGACAGATCCTTCGCAGAGCCGCAGAGCATGAAAAAGGAAACCGCCAAATATCTATCTTTAGTGCTGGCAAACTTAACTTTGCTTTTAAGTTAAAAAAAAAAAAAAACCTTAGGCAATGGAATTCATTCAGATTATGTTTTGTTGCTGTAGTTATGAAAATTAAATAACTATCCTGATGCGGAGGGCGATACTGCTGTGAGATAGTTGCTTGGTGAATATTTAATATTTTTGCTGCACAGGATTGTCAGCTAAACATTGTATAAAGTAATAGTATTTCACATTGTACAGGTAACTACTGCTGTCATGCAGTAGTTCAAGATTCAGTCAATGATATCTTATGATGTCAGCTATGAAGTCCTAACTAGCATTGCAATAATCTAATAGAAGATGGTTTAATTCAGCACGAAATTGTGAGATATCTTTTTACTTCACAGCATTCTTCTGTGTCTATCACACATCCTTAGAGTTTACAGATCCTTAATGCTTGTAGATGTTCACCATTGTCTGCTAGTTTCACATTGTGATTTTGTGAAAAATCTATATCCTGGTTATAGAACAGAATTAAAATGCTTGTATATTGTTCAGATTAAATACTGTTTGATAGTGTACGTTGATCTCAGTAGTGCTTTGTTTGTAAAAATAAAAGCAGAATCTTTAAATAGTCGTTTTCTTCAGCTGAAGATAAATATCTGCCTATATGCAATTCAACTGCAGTAAGTAAATGAAAATTGAAAGTTGTATTACCTTTTTGACTTTCTAGCTTCTCCAGACTCTTATTGCAACTTTTCTGAATTATCCCACAAAACTTCATGGAAAAAATGAATACATTTCTAGTGATTCTGCTCTCAGAGTATTTTCTGAATATGAATGAGCTTTCAAGTGGCTAGTAAACCTACATGTTTGAACAAGCGTAGTGTGCGTGTTCCAACTGTGTATATAGAAGACACCTTGTATATACAAAATATTTATATACTGTGCATGTGTATATATTATTTTTACAAATGCAAATATAGGGCCTGCTCTTCAACTGATGAAGGTCAAAATCTCCATCAAATCAAACTCTCTGTGATTCCTTAGGCCTCACAAGGAGTCAGTGTCAGACCAGGTGTAGAATTTGGCATCCTGAGCCATAGTCCTCTGAGTAGCTATAAGCTGAGAGCCTCCATCCGTCACACGCCTCCAGACTTGCTTATTATGAGAGTTTTTTTTCTTTTAACTTCTATGTTGCCTTTCAGAGAACAATGCGAGGAGCTTCGTATACAGCAGATGAAGAAGCATCAGAAGGAATTGTGTGAAGACCGGCTGGCCCAGCTAGCTCTGAAGGAGGAATTGAAAAAGCAACAGAAGGAGGAGGAGCGGATGTTTGCAGAGCTTTGGAAAGAGGATAGGCTGGCTAAAGAAAAGCAAGAGGCGATGGAGATGCAGAAATCGGTGGAACAGAATCGGGAAATCCTGAACGTGCTCAGTGCCCAGGTAGCGGTGCTCAGTGCTCACAAAGAGGAGGCGAAACGGCTGAAGGAAGAAGAGGCTCGATTGCTGGTAATTTCCATAGCATTCCCAGTTCGGGGTTGTGTATACGGCCCTCCTAATGATAGGCTTACTAGACATTTAGATTAATCCATACCTCATTTATATCTTCACTGATTCCATTAGTATCTGAGACTGTCCTATTACGCTAAGCCTCTTTTCCAGAGCTGTGGCAAATGCATTCCTGTTAACAGAGGGAAATACATCTTTTGAAACTTAGCATTGTAAAGGATTTTGGCATTCAAAGCGTCTCAGAGCCTTTGTGGGAAAAGGAAATGTTTTTAAGCTTTTGTCAGACATCTTTGCAATTTTCTGGTTTTGAGTTTCCTGTGGGATAGCTAGAGAGTCTTGTGTCCCAGACCATGATACATATGTTTAATCACCACGGTAAGTGCACTGGAAGGAAGCAGCAAGAGTGCTGCGCCCAGAAGGGAAGGCAAGCCAGGAGCTGAAGGTGACAGCAGGGCAGGCTAGTACGCTGTCCTCCCCGACAAGAGTCCCACGGTACCCAAAGGAACGGAGCAGAGCAGGTCTGTTGACAGTAACCGGGGTCATCTAACAGTCCAAACTGCTCAGCAGGTCTGTAGTGACAAAGTTCAAGATTAAGCCAGCAAGTCAAGTCAGCAGATCGGGATCAGGATCGACCTCAGGCACAGGCGTACCTGCAGCATAGCTCACGTAGGCACCAAGGGCGAGAGACTGAGCCTAGCTGCAGCTCCCAAACGACTCCTCTCAGCCCTTTCTCACAGTGCTCTTTCCCAGCTCTCTGATCCAAGGCTCACATCAGGGCTGGCTGCGAGCACAGGCAGCCAAGCCCCCACGAGGAGGTTGCAGAGCCTGTTGGTGCACTCAGGACCCTGACACATACATAAGGAGACACATTTATATGAAAAATCCAACTGCTTATGCCTCAACTGAATTTCAGAATCTACATCCTTTTTTTTTTCTTGTTTAAACAAATTAGCAAGCAGTACCTAAGCTCACTTTCCTGTTAGTGCTGGCTGCTGTTGGGCGTCGTATCACGAGAGGCATTTGGCTACCTTGGCCCAACGGTTTGGCCACCACCTTCTTTTTTTCCTCATCTCTCCCCAGTGTAGGCTTGCTGTGGTTGTGCTGGCTTTAGCAGGGCTTGCTAGTTCACAGTATTCTGTGTTGACTTTGGGAGTTATGGGACACTATTTAGTTCAGACTCAGTCTTCATTTTGCAGGTATTTACCTGTAGTGATTGAATGATTGCTCAGGGTACTCTGTTAGGCACTGGAAGCTGATGTTGGCAAGATATATACTCCGCTACTTTTTAAAAATAATGACAATAATGAATCTAAAGCTCTGAAAATCCTGGCTGTAAAACAGTGTGGAGTCCTTATTTCAAGCTAGACTGTAATGTTTCACTTATTTAAAAACATGCAGAATAAAATTACCTTCTTGTAACAACTTTTAAGGCACTGCCAAACCACAGGCAAAGAACACTTCTACTTAACTGGCCTGTTCAGAAAAATGCTATTAGAATAGAAGAGTTTGCAGATTCCCCTGAAGACAGCTGCCTTGGGCTCTGCCAAGGAGATAAATTTCTGGTAAAGTGGTTTAGTCTCTGAAAAAAAGCTTTCTTCAAAGGGTCTGTAAAGGAGAGTTTCTGTATTGAAAATGGGATGTAATCCTTTTTCAGCAGGAGAGGGATGTGACAGATGGCCTCATTACAAGTTTCTTACTGCAGAGTTGGTAGTCTATAATGATCAGGGGTTTCATCTGGGTGGAGGACGTGCTATGGACAGCTAAGTGTCTCTGTGTATAATGCTTTCTTCTGGTTGTTGCAATGGATATAGATTATTTAGGGAGGCAAAACTTGCACCTTTGCCACGGTAGACCATATGCGTGCCTCAAGATATCTCAGGCTGGATGAGAAAAGGAACAGCAGTTTTTGCATTAGCTTTTTCATCAGCTGTTACCTCCATTGGCTGCCTTCCTCCCTCTCTGTCTTTTCTCTCCCTTAAAGAACTGTGGTATCTTGAGGTGACGGAAATCACGTTATCCCGGCTGTAGCCTCACAAGTGCAAGATGAGTTTCTGCCATAGCACTTTGGTCCTGACTTGCAGGTGGATGGTTGGTAACAAATTTCTTTGTACATTTGCAACGTTGTGTTACCCCTGCACAGAATAAGCACCACGGATCCCATCCTTGGCTACTCTCGTACAACTTCACTGATGGCAGAGTTCAGCCCAAGACATGCGCCAGCTTGCCCGGTAGACTGCTAACTATTTCTGCCTGCTTTCCTTCTTTATTGTTCAAAGGGGTTTTTTTTGATTGCTTAGTGGCTTACATAATACATACTGAGTTTCAAAGCTGTTTTACCAGCTTCTGAAAGTGAATTTGGCCGTTCAGGAAGATGGCAAAGTCAGCTTTGGCTTTGAAACTCTGGAAGAGTCAGCGCATGCTTTACATCCAGCATAACAAGTTATGTTCCTTAGGAGGTGCAGCTCATACTTCCGTATGGGGAAGATTAGACACGTTGTTTATGCAAACCTGCTAATGCATGTTAGAATATTTATTGACATTACAAAAGAGACATTTAATTTAAAAACAGGTTAACAAAAACCTGTGTACCTTCAAGACAGCTGAGGCATTGTCTCTTAGACCTGTAGATAAGCTAATGATGGCCACATACTGTTTTATGACTATGAGTGCTTGTAAACTTATTCAAATGCAGGATGTTCAGGAATTATGCTGTTACTTATTGATGCTGCTTTGGGATTTTTTTTTTCTTTTAGCTACGTAATCTTGAATATACATATCCCTGTTTGATCCTGTATATAAGTTTGCTATTTTTCATTGTTTCTTTCTTAAGAACTCAACTTTACTGTCCGTTTTCCTGTTCTTTCCAATATAAAGTGGAATGGTTTGAAGCCATGGAAATTCAGTAACTGCCCATCAGAATATAAGGATACAGTTACTTAGTGTGACCTAATGTCCACCAGAGATGCAGTGCTCTGAACATCCAGCACGGACACAGGACAGATGATACATGCAGAAACAGGAGGAACACATGGCTGTTATCACTTAGTGATTATGGCTGCGTGTGAAGAATTGGATATAGATTATACGTGCTGCAATGATATAGATTTCTCTAAAGAGATGACTCTGTCTATCTGCTTGAAATATTTGGAGTACATCAGGTATTCCAGTGTTTTGGTATTGAAGTGCATGTGATAATTAAAGAGAAAAATCCTGAATTCTAATGAATGATATGCTGAAATGTTTATGCTTTAACAGGTCTAATGGATGATACTAATGCTGTAGTGTCAGCAAGAAAGGCTTTAAATATTTATCTTTGCTCTTCAATGTTCCAATTAAACTAATTCTAGCCATCGCTTAGTTTGAAGTTACCCAATGATTTTACAAGCTGGCTATTTTATCATTGTAGGAAGAGCAGCAGCAACTGCTTAAGCTAGAAAATGAACAGCTTCAGATGGAGAAACTACAGAAACAGAAGGAATGCAGGGATACGTTGCTCAGTGCAGCACAGGACAAGAAGAATCGTCTTAATGAAGAAAAACAAGGTGAACTTGCCCTAGAAATGAAGATCTTAGAAAAATCTCTTCAGGAACCCCAGGAAGACACTGAGGAGAAAACAAAAAGAAAAGTAAGGGCTAGAGGTGTTCATGGTGAAGTTGTGGGGCAATACCTCGTCTAGACTCATTTGTGGCCCTTAGTGAACTGCACGGTATAAATGAGATCAGACACAAGCCCTTTTCTCTGAACAAGTTGATTCTTTTGTTGCATAGCCTGTTGCTTCTCCTCCTGCCAGTGCTCTACTTCTCTGAAGCAGCCCATTATCTGTTAAAACCATGGTGAGTACTTTAAAGCATGCTTTGCAATCAGCAAGGCTACCTGGCTAGACAAAAGAAGGGGTCTCAGGAAATCCTGGAATCTTGGCCCTCCGTGCTGATTCCATTGTGTATAAATCACCCAAGCTTTTTCATCCTTATTCTGCGTAGACATAATGGAGGTTAGAAAAATATTTTTTGTTTCGTGGACCTGATTTAATGAATATTTGTAACTGCAGAGAAAAGGAAATATTTAACTTATTCTAATTCATTAATACTAAGAAACGGTTTTAAATCTTTCATAGCTGGATATATAGATGCAAAAGCTCATGTTAAATATCACGGGGATGCATGAAACCATGGATGTGTCTGTCACCTCCTAAATTTAAATCAAGTAGATTGTCAAACTTCAGGGTGAAAATGAGTCTCAAGGTAACTTTAAGACAGAGCAGGGAGCTGCATTCATTATTTTTCTCAAGGTATTTAGAAGCTCATGTAGGTTAGGTAAGTTCACAGAATCACAGAATCCCAGAAGGGCAGGGGTTGGAAGGGACCTCTGGAGATCATCCCGTCCAACCCCCCTGCTCCAGCAGGCACACCCAGAGCAGGGGGCACAGCACCGCGTCCAGACGGGGTTTGAATGTCTCCAGGGAAGGAGACCCCACAGCCTCTCTGGGCAGCCTCTTCCACTGCTCCGGCACCCTCACAGGAAAGGGGTTTTTCTCATGTTCAGGTGGAACATCCTGTGTTGCAACTTGTGCCCATTGCCCCTTGTCCTGCTGTTGGGCACCACTGAATGAGTCCAGCCCCATCCTCTTGACACCCGCCCTTCAGGTATTTATAAGCATTGATGAGATCCCCCCTCAGTCTTCTCTTCTCCAGGCTGAACAACCCCCGGTCTCTCAGCCTTTCCTCATAAGGGAGATGCTCCAGGCCCCTGAGCATCTCTGTAGCTCCGCTGGACTCTCTCCAGCAGTTCCATGTCCTTCTTAACCTGGGGAGCCCAGAACTGGACACAGCACTCCAGATGTGGTCTCAGTAGGGCAGAGTTGTATAAACAAGTTGTATAAACTCACTGTTAGACCTTGGCACAAAGTTAGAGGAGGTGATATTTATTATTACTTATTATTATATTTATAGATCCCAAGGCTTCTAATGCAGGTGAGGGTGAAGTAGCTTGGTTAGCTGTGGAAAATCTTTGTAAAATGTCTGTGCTGTAGGCAGCTGAGCTGCTATGGGGGAAGGGATCACTCTGTATTTGTTCTGCTCTTACACTGTTGTCCAGGCACTGTCGACTGGCCAGGAAGAACATTCTGCACAGCTCTTTCTCATGGCAGGGTTTGGGATGGAGCTCTGGGCTCCCAGTTCTCACATTGTCCACAAACCACCACTTTTCTTCATGTTCTGAAAGGCTTTTTTGAACACATTTACTCAGATCCGCAAATGTCCGTGTGTTTGCAGCAAGAGCTGTTCAAGGAGCAACAGACTTACCTGGCACACCTGGCTCAGCAGCGGGAGGAGGAGAAACAGCGAGAAAAAGAAGTGGACAAGCTCCTCAAAGAAGAGATGGCGAAGGTTTGGGCCAGGAAGGCTGAGCAAATGCGGTTAGAAAAGGAGGCTAGAAAGCAGCTACTGAAAGATGTCCTGGCCACAAGACAACGGCAGATGGAGGAGAAGTGTAAGTAATAATAGCTCACTGTCTGTGCACCAAACCTACCGCAGGAATGCAAGTCTTGGCAAAGGCAGAGGGAGTACAGCACACTGCTTTTGGGGAGACCACCTGGCCCAGCACGCATAGGCTGTATGGTTGAGTGGACAACAATGCTACTGTCTCTGAATCTGCTGCTGAAACTTTACTCCTACAGGCATTCCTTACACTAATTTCTCATTGCTATCACCAGAGCAAAGCCTAGTAAAGCAAGGATTGCGTTAGCATGCAATCATTATTATTAATTATATGTTGTTATTATTATTATTATTAAGTTCTGAATGTGAAATCTTTTCTATGCTGAGTGGATGGAAAACAAATAAGCTGAGAATATGCTTGCTGTTGCTTGCGTGCCTCTTCAGAAGCAACAAAACTGAGGCTTGCTATCTAGGCAACTTGGCTTGAATACAGTCTCACTGTCCCTTCAAGCTTAGCAGTGCTGCTATCTTCTAAAAATATTTTTTTGTTGTTGCAGTGCAGAGAAATGCAAAGAAGCAGGAAGAACTTGCTCAAGAGAGGAAGCTATTAGCTGAAGCAATCACAGAACTCAAGCATATAGAAGAAGAAAAATATGCAAGGTATTTTTCTTTTATGCCACACGTCCATTCCATTGCAGATCAATCTTTTAAACTTGTGAGCAGACTAATTTTCCTTTTCAGATAACTCTAAGAGCACCGGGTGTGCTTTCCTCTGTTCAGAGAGGGTCTGCTCCAAACTGCTCAATAGCAGCCCTGTTATATTGCGGTTGCTGTTAAATCACTAATTCTGATCTCATCATGCAAATAATGGTGTTTCATTACATACCCTTGTTTTGGTCTTTTCTGGACCATCATGTGACTTACATCCATCTTGTTTATTAAATACATCCCCTCATATTCTGAGCTGTTATTAGGAGTGGCAGAGGCTCGGGGAGGAGGGTTAATGAAAGGTTAGTTCAATACTTACCTAGGAGAACTAGTGCGTTCGGGTTTATTGCTAAACTCCACCCACACGCATCCCTTCAACAATCATATAGTCGGCCACCAAAATACCAGGGTACTGCATATCGCCCAGCTGCACGGGGTTCTCCTTACCTTCCAGTTCCTCAGGGTGAGAATATAGTTATACGCAGTAGCTGAAATGTTCCTCTGGGTGTCATGCAAAGCCTAGGGCCAAGGGCCTGATTCCACTTACTCAACTTCCTTTTTGTACTCCTGCCCTTTCTCCATGCTTGTCCGTGGGAGCTAACTGAGTAACTCCTTCCAGAGCCAGTAGCTGTTGTGTTCTCTGACGGCTTTATTGGTAACAGTCTCCTGGATGTGGCAGAAATCTCACCCTTCTGAGGGAAACGTGCTGGGCTTCATTTTGGATACACTTCACTTAGTAAAGATGGCATTCAGCGGTGTCAGTAAGCGCTGCGTGGTTCAACTGTGTTGCGTTAGCGCACAAGTCTTGACTAGACCGTTGGCATTTTAAGTGTCTGTGTGCCTGAACACGTAGGTAGACTTCCACTGCTGCTCCAGAGGGTAGTGAAAGTAATATATGAGTCTTGAGGTAGAATGGAAGATTGATTTCTTCTGACAGCCGTTTCCTAGAGTATCAGTAAAACGCCACAGCAGGAGCCTGCACCCTGCCTTCCCTGTGGGCACTAACTTGTTATCTTCAGAATGAGGGAGCGGAGATGGGGTGTAAGGCTGCTGCAGCAATGAGCCGGAGCTAGCAAAGGGCTGAGACCTGACGCTCTCGTTCTCTGTCCCCTCACTGTCACCGTGAGGGGCAGGGAAGGCAGGCTGATTACAAAGGGTTGTTCTTCCTCTTTTCTTGTTAAGCACTGGTTTTGCAGTCTGCTTTATTATAACATAAAACCGAATGCAGTTCGCTTTCTGAAGAACATGAGGTTAGCATGTAGCATTTGGTTAATAGAGCGGTAGTTATTCTTAACACCTAAAAGGAGTTTTGAATGGTCTTTAGTCTAAGGTTGAATGTTAACAGATTAAGTAATAATAAAGTTGTTTATTTTTTTTACCCAGACTTCACAAATAAGCTATTCATATGTCATTTCCAGAAAAGTAAAGGAAGCAAAAGAATACCAAGAGCAACTCAGGGCTCAAATTGCTTATCGACAACAGGCCCGTGATGCTGAGGAAGAAGAGAAGCAGCGAGAATACGAATCGGGTCTAGCAGCAGAGAGAGCTTACCAAGAAAGGGTACAGGACATTCTATCAAGGCCTTGTGAGAAACTAGCAAAGACACACCCTTTGAGAAGAAAACTAATGTTTAACTCTCAAGAAGATAATTGACAATGGTTTTTTAGCTCACTTGGTTGCCTTAAAAAACGTTTTCTGAAAGTATTTATAACTGACTCGAGTTAGCGAACCCCTCCTCGCTGTGATCCTCAAAATATTTAACTGGCAAATACAAGAAAAATGGTAATTTAAAGGTTATTTTTTTCCCTGTTGGATTTTCCTGGACAAAAAGACTGATCCAAATCGACGTGTTTGACGTTTTAATACCAGAATACTGTATGTTCTTTGCAGTATAGTAATGTATTATGATGACATGAATGATAGATAGGCAGTCTTTAAAATCTTCACAAAGAAAACTTTGTAGAAGAGTTTCAGCAAACTTTTATTAAAAAGCCTCTCAAACAGCAAATATTTGCAAAACCTTTTTTGTATTTAGACAAAATGTACTTGGTGACTCATCTTAATTTTCCTTGTTAAATATAAAACTGTGAATCTGTTTTACTATGGGCTAGACAGTAAAGAGCTGATATTGCTCTGGATATATTCTGCTAGCTATTGAATGATCGGTGGAATATCAGAGTCCCAAAGCTAGCCTGCAAGACGTCTGCTTGGACGGATTGAATCGTGCAGGACTGAAGTCATCCTTTTCTTGCAACAGAGGGTTATTATTTATTATTTTGATGGCAACTCTGCCTCTTCGGACTGCCTTGGATTGCCACCGGTGCCACAGTCTGAAAACAGAATGGGGAGGGGTGGAGCACCAACAATATTTTCAGAGAAAGCAACACAGAAAATGGCCAGATGTGAAGAGGAAGGTCTCAGAAAGGTTCTGGCAGCAGGGAGAGGGGACACCTCCTCGCTGGCCTATTGGATCCCCATGTTAATGGTCAGATTGCCCTTTATGCAGGAGGAGCAGTGGGTGACACAAGGAGGACAGGTGGGAGCAATCCAGCTTCTCCTCGTGGCATTGCCCTCGACCAGCTCCCTAGTGCGTATTTCATTAGTTTTTCCTCTGTGCTTTTAAGAGGAGGGAAGCGAAGAATCCATTTATAAACTCGTGTCCTTTCTTGCTTATAGAAGTTGCAGCATTCGGAAATGCTTTATCTTCTTTCCCACATTTTTCCATTTGAGCCTTTGCTGCTGCTTATCTGCAGATGTTTCTTCCTTTAGCTTTTCAGCTTCTGCTCTCTTTCCTCCAGCCCCTGCTTTTCCACCCGTTTCTTCTCCAACTTCCATCCCTCACTAGGCACTTCCTCTACCTTCTTCCTCCTCACTTTCAGTGTTTGGCTCCGTACCAGGACTCCTGGGGTTTTTGTTGTGTGGGAGCGTGAACAGAGAAGCTGATAAATGGCTGGGATGGGACCCCAGGAGTCCCAGCTCCCAGGCTTCTTGGAATGAATCAGGAATGAACTGTCTGCACAGCCACCTCATCTTCTTGGTTTAAAGCAGACGCTGCATTGACAAATGCTTTTTGGCTGTGGAGAAAGCCGTACGGCTGTTTGCAAAAGGCCAGGTAAAGAAATATTTCATCTGAAACAGCACCAGTGATCTTGGCAGAGCAACCTAGCTAATTATGGGTGTAAATGGTGGAAGAACCTGGCCCCAAGATGTTGCCCTGCTGAGGGGGCACAGCACAGAGTGTGGTGGGGTTTCATCCTTGCTTACAGACCAAACTTCTCTGAGAGCCGCTTCCTGAGACAGCAGATGGAAGAGGGACGAGTTCTCAGCATCCAGACAGGTGACTAGACAGAGCAGAGCCTCTTCGTTGTCTTGTTCCTTGAATCACTTGTATCCAAACAGGGTCTGTCTCCTACAGACAGCAAGAAAGCAAATGTTCATAAATGTGAAAACGTTGCAAACTGGGAGAGGTGGGTGGTTAGTCGTGACGTCTAGCCCTTACACAGAGCTTTTCCGCAGCCATCTCCAAAGCCGTATAGAGGACTTCAGAGCCGCTCCTCCTGTTTTGCAGGTGGGAAAGGCCATCCCAGATAATGGAAATAGTTTCATCGGTCCAGATTGCTCAGGTACTCATAGGTCTCTGCTCTCACCGCTGGGTCAAATTGGCAGAATGATTAAGAGATTAATTTCCTGGTCTGCCACAGACTCTTGGTGCGGCCCTGCGCAAGCAATGTAGATTTTTCTTTACTACCGTGACCCCTCTTTGAAAAAAAGAACATAATAGCACGTTCAGAATTCCAGGATTAATTAAAGCATGTTATTAAAGGCTGTGACACTGTCGTTGGGTGCACCCAATATGAGAGACAAAAATATCACCTTGGTGTGCTCAGTGAATTTGAGCCATCCAGAACCATAATAAATCTTTTTTTTTTTTTTTTTATTAAAATAATAACTCAGAAGAGGTAGTCAGAGCTATCAAGCATTTATAAGGAGTCTGAGCTTCTGCTCCTGGAGGCAAATTCCTCTGCAGTGAACGTTAAGTCTGCACAAAAATAAAAGATCAGACGGAAGTAGGTTTGCCCTCAGCAGAAATGAATTCCCATGGGATAAAAATGAATTCCCATGGGATAACAGGCAGCCAAACTCTTGAGAGAAAACTGGTGGTCAATGAACGTGTTGCTGGGGCTGACCCCTTTGCTCTGTAGACTTCCAGTTGGTCTAGGTGAACAGATAAGGTCCATACCAGGCTGCTGAGCGGCTGGCTGGGTCAGCAGGCTCCTTGAGAAGCATCTTCTCCATGCCCCTAAAAAAGAATGATTTTTCTATGTCAAGACTGACGAGTTTCCTTAATTGTAGTATTTCCCTTGAGTGTTTGAGGGAGCCTGGAGCCAAACCATCTTTCAAACCGAGAGGGCAGGGACACCCCTGAGAAGCGAAGCAGCCTGGTCCATGGCTGGGTGACCGTTCCCTGTGAGCAACCTGGAGACGAATCTTCTGGCATTTAAAAACCGGGCAGTTACAGCCTCTTCATTTATACAGGTACTAGAGCTTTGCAAAATATGCTTTCCTGTATTTTTTATCACATTTTTCATGTTGGAGGAAGAGCAGAGGTGTGAGCGTGTCAGCGATTTGCCTGTGGCAGGGCTGGGAATGGTTGTTCCCCATCACATCTTCCCAGGCCCACTCCACGGTTTGACCCCCTGGCACTTGCCAAGGCTTTAAGACTTTTCTGCACTCGCCCGACTGCTCATAAGGGCTTTTACACTGACCGCAGGATTTTCCACGGTGATGCTTTCGGCCACGCATGAGGTGTAGAGCTGGGGAGCGGTTGCTGGTGCCCTGTGGCGTGGTGCTGGTTTGGTCCCTGCTCCCCGGGGCTGGGCTGTGGGAGCACCTTTGGGGCTGAAGGCTTGCTGCAAACTACATCCAGCTTTGGACAGAATCAGTTTTATTTGCAGGAAAATCCTTCTTTGTTAATTATTCATTGCTTTAACATCTTGATTAATTTTTCATTACTTTAATACAGGTAGGAACACTTCCTGCAGAAACAGCTAGTGCAGCCATGCCCGGGGTAGGGTGACACTGCAGCCCCAGCCAGACCCAAGGATCAGGCCCAGACATAGCACACGGTGACTTCTGCACAGCCCAGGAGGAGTGAAGTCCAGCTTCGAGGTCTTTGGGACAACTCTACATGCAAAAATTCAGGACCTGGGATTACATTTAGCAACACTCAACTCTGTCCTGATGACGTTTGGAGCTGTCAGAATTGATGCTCCATAGTTTTGCATTACCGTGCCCCGCACAGGCGATGTCACGTACAAGAGACATCCAGTGAAAGTACAACCTTTCCCTACAAACCTTCATCCACACACAGAGAGTTTAAAGTACTTTGAACTGTGCAGATATTGCCCCTAATTTTGAGGAATAAGGTTGACTCAGCTCTCATTTTACCCCCTCGCCACCTGTGCTCGCAGCAGTAGATCCTGCTCCAAAGTATTTCCGCGGAGGATTTCGGGATGGGGTTATGGGTGTTAATGTACTGCCCGTGCATCGACATTCAATGCTGTAACTGTAGTGTGGAGGTCAGGGGCTTTCGCTGCAGAAATGCTGGTTTCTCCTGCCCGTCTGAATTCAACAGCAAACTCGCCTTTGCTCCTCCAACTAAATAAAACCCCAAAGCCGACGGGGAATGACGGGGTGCCTGTTGCAGAGCAGATAACTCCGCTCCTAACCTCCACTGCCAGCCCCAGCACCCCGCCTGCCTCGCTGAGCCCTCCAGAGCCCCTCGCTCCTCCGTGCCGTCATCCGTCCGTCCTTCCATCTGCCTCTGGGGTTTCCATGTGTCATTGCAACACAGGGACAAGGCTGGGACTTGTGAGCATCCGGGGGAGCACGCACATCTCCAGCACCCGTCCTGTACTTGCAAGGAAGCCGCTGGCTCTGCTTAGAGAGGGGACAAACCCCCTGGTATTTGGTTCATTTTCACCTGTACGTGCTTTTGACGTGAATGCAAGAGGTGGTCCCATAAAATGCTATTTATGAGCCAGTGCTCGTTAAATATTATGATCAACACAAGTTTTGATTCCCAAATGGAAAGAAGCTTCTGTCTCCTGAAGGAGACAATTTCCAGCAACTCAGCACTTCGGACACACTTCAAGGATTTTCTATGTATTTTGGGGGTTTTATTTTCTAACTTTAATAGAAGTTTTAGATTACGATAAATTTGACAGAAAATCACACACGGAACCAGCTGGTATTTCATGGGAATGGCTGTGCTTTGCCTCTGGGCTATCACTTGTACCGAGGCTTCACTGAAACCTTTGCTCCTGATCGCGCTGGTACTTCACATTTTGTTTTTACAGTTGAATTAATAAAAGGAGAGGAACAAGTTTTGTTTGCCCAACAAAACTATCTCGGAAGCTTTGCAGAGATTACGCTGTCAAATGTGTTACCCATGGTAATATCTAGACAGGGTGAAGGTTTTGCTCCTTCCCAAACTTCCCCCAGAGCCACCTGCAATTTATTTGGATTCACGAAGGACATCAGAGCTGGAAAAGAGAGATATCCACGACGTTGGCTGTCCTCCCACCAAATTGGCACTGCTCCCTCCCAGGCTCTGGGGTGGCTAAAGGAAAAGATGCCAAAGCGGGGAGTTTTACCCCCTCACGGGATGAGGAGCTGAGGCTGAGGTGCCACAAGGCTGTGGCTGCCCTGTGAGCTGCAGAGCCCGAAACCACAGGAGGAAGGATCCCCACTTACAGAGTAAACAACTGTGGGGAACAATAAGCCCTGTTTTCTGCCTGCTTAGTTAATATGCAAAATACCTTGAATGATAATGAATAGCAATAGTGATTAATTAGGAATATTTTGCATTTGCATCTTCCTTCTCAGGCTCAAAAAGTGCCTTATAAGCATGAATTGAAGCACAGGGTGCTCGCACGGGATGGAGGGAGGCAGCGTGGCCACGGGTCGACAGGCTGGGGACAATTTTTGGCTCTTTCTGCCCAAGAAACAACTCCTGACGTCGGCAGAGGATGGAGTGACATGTAAGCAATGCCCATGGGCACAGTGTTGGTGGTGGCAACCCAAACCCACCTCCAGGCAGGAGAAGACAGTGAAAAACCCATCCCTGGTGCGTTCCTTGAACCCATTTCCAGTGGGCTCATGCGGGCAACGGTGCTCATCGCGTCCTGGCAACGGACACCTCGTTAAAGCCACTCGTTGCACCCCGATATATGGGTGATCCCCGACAGCTCAGCGGCTGGTGGGGATGGCAGAGCCTGAAAGTGCCGGGGGGCACCCGCTTGGGGCTTAATTACGCTTCTTCCGTGGGAAAGGAAGAAGAATAGAAGAAGAAAATGGAAAAAAAAACCCAACCCACCAACAAACACGGCGTGTTTCAGCGCCTCGAGCGAAGGAAGCAAGGCGGCTGCCTCCTGCCGCTGGCCTGGCCTGGCCTGGCCTGGGAGGGAGGGCCCCGGGAAGCGGCCGCGGCCGGGGAGGGGGAGGGAGAAAGGTGTATTAAAAAAGGGCTTTTTTTGTGTAAAAACAAAATAAATTTAAAAAAAAAAAAAAAAAAAAGCCAATGCAGGCAGTGAGGCACAGCACTGCTCCCC
>WEKW01001568.1:0-134104 GCA_013389905.1 Sula dactylatra | reverse complement strand
CCCCCCCCAATTCCCCGGGGGCGAGCGGCCCCTCTCGGGATTTCACCCCGTCGGGTGAACGACGTGGCTGGTTTTCTGCCACGGGGAAGGTGAACTTCACCCGTGGGTCGGGGGCGGGGCAGCGTTGGCCTCGTCCTTCACGGGGGTCCGTCACCCGAGCGGGCGAACACGCAGCTAAAACCCGCTCAGCTTCCCAAAATCCTCATGGAATAATTTTTTCCCCTTCATACTCCTAAAGCACCAAGGTGGAGGGAGAGGAAAAAAGAGTCCTTACAACTGCCGTAACTAACCGAACCGCTCCGAAGGTGCCCAGTTTCCAGTCGCCTTTTCTTTCTCTGACTCCCAAATATCATTCCTCAATGGGGGTACGACCGAATGCACCCGCTTCCTCGGGCCAGCCGGGGAAGGGAACGTGGCTGATGGCCTCGCTGGGTGCTGCGTGCCGTCGAGCCGGTGCTCGGTGTGCCGGTGGGGTGGCAGCCGGCCGCCTTTCCCATCGCTTTCCAGACGGAAACCCAGATTTGCTCCTAAAAAGTAGCTGTTGCGACAACGGGAAGCTCAGGTGCTGATTTTTAAGGGAAACCGGGATCCTGACAAGATATCGCTTTTTTTTTCTTTCTTTTTTTATTATTTGGTGGTTGTGGGATACTCGGGCAGGGTGCAGGGTATTCCCGCTCCTCGGCGAAAGCGGGCTGAGGATGCACCCGGTGTGGTTTGGGGGTTTTTGCCCCCTTCCCGGCGAGGTTTGTGTCCGCAGAGATTTTTGCTGATTGATTTGGCCTCGTGAAAGAGCTCCTCGCATACAGCGGGAGAGCCGCCTGGTACGAAGCGATAAGTGATTAGGGGGAGAGCCCCCTCCCTGCGCTCCACATCTTTCCGAGGCTAGCTAGGAGCGCTGCGGGCAGCCAGGATCCAGGGAATGTGCTTAGTAAAAGCCATCAATAACAGTAGGCAGGGGCTCATCGAGAAAAGTGCTTGGCTTCAGAAAGGTTTTTGCTGAAAGACAGTAAAGTGCCAGCATCGTCTACTGTAATAATGAGAATTTTAGTGTTTTAAATTCTTCCTGTGACCATGGTCAGCGGGGAGATGCTGCCAGATTGGCACCAGCCCTCTTAAGGAACCACTTTTTGTCTCCGTGCCAGTCTCCCAGGTTTAACTTTGCTGCAGATTTCTGCTTCTGTAACTCATTTTGAGGACAGCTTTTATGTAATATCAGGAGTTGCTGCTTATTTTCTCGGCCGTTGGTATCAAACGGATGCGGGATGAAGTGTGAATTTGACAGCTCCTCCTTTGAACCTATGTGAATTTAAGAAGCCCCATCGGATTGAGCAGGGCTCTTTGTGAGCGGACTGACCTCCGTCCTTCCCAGGAGCGCTTCAAAAGCAAAGTCTCAGGTTTGAAAAACCTTTTTCCCTTGGAAAATCTGAAGGGGAGCACAAGGAAAGCCGTGGCTGAACTGCTCCGACACGCTGACCGGAGCATCTCGTCAGGTGTGGATGCGACGGCAAACATCCACAGGGAGGAGGGAGGTTGGCTGCGAGTGCTGTGTTATCCCTATCTATGGGCTGGTTATAACAACCAGGTTAATTGATTCTTAGGCTGATGATCAGGTAATTAACCTGTGCTGTGTTTTTATGCTAACTTGATTAGGTTTATACTCCTGTTCATCTGCTGAATGGATGTAAGATGCCTGCTGGGGCATTGCTTGCGATCCCTTTGCTGTATCTTTTCGACGAGGCTCCTGCAAAGTGATGGGGATTTGGTGAAAATCTGTGCATGTCATTAACTTCAAATTTAGTTTTAATAACAAAGATTTTTGATGAGAGCTGGTGCTTCAGTTCTGGCCCTTCTGCTGGTGTCCGTCTGTCTTGCGGGGATATTTAGGGACACAGCTGGTGTGGTGGGGCCACTGATGGTGCCTTGAACCCTTATGGGTCATCTGTGGGGCTGAGCGCTGGCGTTGCAGTGAAATTTAGGACTGTCTTGCTGGGTCATCTTCTGTGTGGGGCCTCTGTGTCAGCTCTGAGCTTTGAAGCAGCAAGAAAATGTTTCCTGTGACTTTGAGTATATAAGAAAAAGAGCCAAGAAGGCTTTAAAAAAACTCAACAAAGCCCTAAGATGCTGAGCCTGAGGGTGTGAATTGCTGATGGAGGTCCCTGAGATGAAACAGAAGTGTTTCTCTCTAGCTCGCTCTTGGAAAGCGTTAACGAGGGTCCCAGTGCTCGCTTGTGCATCACCTCTGTGCAGATGCAGGCGTTTGGCCCCGTGGCCCGGAGCTCCGCTGGGCACTTATAGCTCATACAAGGTAGAGGCCTCTGAGAGCGTGGTGGGGAGAAGACAACGGGCTGTGAAGGGCTGCCCTGCCGCGAGCAGTTGGGCATTGATGCACCCTCTGCGTGGCTACCAGAAGATGCGTTAACGGAGTTACATGGGAGAGATGGGAGGAAACGAGGGGTAAAAGCACGGCAGAGCTTCAGCGGGGCGTTATGGTTCAGGAGATGACTTTCGAAGTGCAGAGGTGCAGCCTCCTGGATAACCTTGTCGGCAGGATGGGGATGAGACTTTTTAAGGGAAGATGCAAAGGGAGGGAAGGCGGACGATCCAGCTCACTGGAATCAATACAACTGTCTTGCTAAAAGCCTATCGATCCAATACGCCGTGTTGCATTAGCAACATGGGTGGTACCTCCCTTGGAGTCCTCCCTCCTCCTGGTTGAGCCAGGATGAGGGGAACTGCCAGGGAGCTGCTTCAGAGCAGCTGAGTGGGACTTCCTAGGTCCTCCCACCTCTTCTTCCTGCTGGGCTCTAATGGGAGCTGCTATGTGTTGTCTAGAGAGCCCTTACCTTCCACTTGATGCTTGCATAAGATCTCCTGGAACCTTATGGGACACATAATATTTTCTCAGAGCTTAAGTTCATGCTTGTTAAACCACGCTGATGAATTTGCTGTGTTAGACTCGGTGCTGTCCTGAGGAGCACTTAAACTGGAGAGGAACCCACCCTGGAAACACCAGCAGCGGTAAGTTGATGGTGGAGGCCCTCTCTATGTGATGTCTCCCCTGTGCCCCTTTAAGAGCAGGGTTGACTGGTGTTTAATAGCCCTCATCAAACAAGATAATTAACAGCAGTGCCTAATTACAAGCATGTGAGTAGTTCCAAAACTGCATCAACCTTCAAGCATGTACGACTCCACTTGGGCGAGTAGTTACAGGGAGACCATTATAATACTCTTCTCGCTCCCGACGCAGTACCTGGGGACTTTAGGATTATCTGGCTGTGGATTTTATTTTGTTGCAGAAGCAAACGTGAGTTTAGTGTGACTTGCATCCTAGCAGAAGAGGAGCTGTACGGTAAGGGGCGCAGACCTGATCGTGGAGCCCCTGGCACCAGTGCGTGCAAGAGGAGTAGGGGACGCAGGGGCATCGAGGACTCCTGCTCGCAGAAAACACCTGTTCCAGATGGAGAACTGGTGGAGCTTTGCCTAACCTGTGTATCACCCGGTTACCCTGTGCAAACGGCTTTCTAAGGCTGCCTGGGGCTGGTCCTGCTCCAGCCATGTCCCTGGGATTCCTGCTGGAGCGTGGTAGTGATGGGATGTGCCTGGCTGCGGCACTGCCCAGCCAAACTGGTCGCAGCTGGGCAGGGGAGTTGCTCAAATGCTATTTAAGTGAAGCAGGAGGCAAAGGTAGCTCGCTGCATACACTGTTCTTTCCTTCGTCTCCAGAGCCCTCCAAAGAAACCTGTTGCCGATGCAGCTAAGCTTCAGCCAAGGCAACCGCAGTCCGATCCCCGTAAGCTTGCGCAGATGCCAGCATTACTCTGTAATGAGATAACAGGGATGCTGTGCGCCGCTGAGCGGGGTGCTGGGCAGGGCGGAGGGCGGACATCGCTCCTGGAAGATGCCATCTCCGGCAACGGTTCGATTTGCAGTATTAAACTGGAGATTAGACTTGTTTGCTAGCCTTCGTCGTTGTTAGGTGAAGCTCTTCGTATTATTAAAACAAATATAATTGCTTTGCTTCTGGATGTTGTGCTCTCTTACAGGTACTTCTTAAGATATGTTAATTGTTAATTTAAGTATAGCCTCTGAACCTTGTGCAAAACAGTGCTCCTGCCAGGCTAGGGAATAAGCTGTGCCTTTCAGCTCCTGGGGTGTGTTGCAGCTTGAGATACGCTCTTCAGGAGGTTTGCAAGCTCTGGATGAGTAAGAAACCAGGATATTTATTTCTTTTTTAATTTTTTTTCCTCCTGTTGTGCAAAGTGACTGTTATTTGCCAAGTATTTTCCAATAGGTGATAGAACTTAATGCATTAAAAAAATCCCCTTTTAATGGCTAGTGTTGGATATAGAAAACTCTCTGGTTCTAACTAAAAGTTGTTGTATTAAATAAAGTAGCTGGAATGAATTGGCGGTTTCTGAGCCTGGAGAGAAACTTCTGAAAAGCGAATATAGCCAGTGTGAGCACACACTGATTGAGTCAATGAATTGGCATAAACCTTCTGGCATAAAGCCTTTCTGAAAATGATTTATCCTTCAAAGCTCTGGGAGGATTCATCCTTAGCGGGTGCCTGTGTGTTGGTTCAGGGTTGAGGAGCGGCTGGGAAGGAGCAGAGATGATCTGTGTTTTGTGTAGAAAAAATTTCTGGTAAAAAGTTGGGGCGGGGGGGGGGCAAGCAAATTTTGGGATTCAGTCCCAGGACATCCATGGGACCTCTGCTGCAGAGCTCCTGAACTCCTGCCTCTGCCATTTGCAGCTGTTATTAGGAAAATCAGGTCATACTTGAAGGGTTTTTTTTTTTCTTCTTTTAGGTTATTATAACGTGTCTGGGTCATGCCACAAAGGGCAGGGAGAGCTTGGAGGCCATGCTGGGATTTTTATTTAAAGATGGGGCTGTCTTGCTGAAGGAGCCGGATCCGTTGGCATCCGTGGTCTCCTCCTGATCCTGCCTCGTTAGTAGCTGCAGTCGCAGAGAGATCATTGCAATGTAAAATACGATTGCTCCAGCCAGCTCCCTGCAGCTGGGGACCATGCCAAGGGCATGGCCACCTCCACAGCAGCTTGGGGACCTCCTCGGCTTCGCTGGGGCGGCACAGGGGACAAAAGCAGAGCCAAAACTGGGTGTTTAAATCCATTCAGCCCACTGGTTATATGGCCTTGAGTAGGTGCAAGGAAGGTGAGAGATGGGCGCTGGTGGTTTTGCGGGCATTTCCCTTCCTCGGTGGGCAGGAGGTGGCTGGAGTTTGCCCCATGCTCTGCCAGCGCACGACTCCAGCAGGGTTTAATTAGCTTGATTCCTGCTTTATGCCCTCTTGCTGGTTGGGATTAGTCAACTCACCTTTTTTAAAAATTATTTTTAAGAATTCCTGCCCTCATACTGTTTTAAGGGTGTGAAATTGGGCGCGTCGGAGCGGGGAATCCCAATGCGTACAAGCCCATGTTGCACCTATTTGCTGGGTTAAATCCAGGGTGAAGGATGGAAACCTGGGGATGGCAGCGGGTCCGGAGCCCAAGGCAGCACGTGGCTTTGCCGGTCTTGTGGGGTGGGATGGGGTGCGTCGGTCCTACGCTTTTCTGCCCTGAGGATGGAGTTTAACCAAGGGTATTTGTCACAGCCTGGCTTCTGTTGAGGAATGTATTTACAAGGGAGGGTTTTTTGCTTTGGTTTTCGTCTCTGCTGCCAGTAACCAGGGGTGGAAAATAACGACCCTGAACATAAATGTGTGCGTCCCTTCTGATGACCAAGAAAGAAGGCTATGTATGTTTGCATCTGTATTTTATATATATAAATGTATATTTGAGCTGAACTCAGTTTGCTGTAGTGCGATGCGGTCCCAGGCACGTTGGACTTTTACTTTACACGCCAATTAGTTTGTAGCTCTGGCCAAAAAAAGGGTAGTGCACCCTATTGTGATAGCTGTCTGGGAAGGAAACCGCAGGAGTAGCCAAACTTTAGTGTGAAGGTGGACTTTGGACCTTCTGAGTTAGTCGGCGGTGTAATAAATAGCAGGTAGCGTGGGGAAGCCCTGAGTCGGGTTTTTTGTGTGGTGTTATCGTCTGTTCTTTGACCTGTTCTGCAAATAGAGGCATTTCGCAGTGGTTAAAGGAATATCAGCGTGAACTACAATTCAGGTCAGGAAAATGACTGCTTTTATTGCAGCAAAACTTCCAAGCTTTGGCAGACACCCGCAATGTTTGCGAAACGTTTTAGTGAAGAATTTGCTATTTAGCAAAACTGAAAAAATTCCCTGTGTGCTTTTTGGGTCTTGAGTTGGTTGTGTAATGCAACTGCCCTCGTATGCCTCTGGCCCGCTGTGAGACTCATCTGGTTGGGTTGGTTTTTGGCTTAGCTTGGCCCTCCAGAAATAAGCAGAGACCTGCCCAGAGATGGTAGCAGGGCTGGGAAGGACCAGGGGCTGGTGGGTGATGGATTTCACGTGGCCTTCCTTGTTCGAATGCTCTTTAATGCGATGACTAGGTCGTGTTAACTCATCAGTTTTACTAATGAGGTTATTAAGGATTTGGTATTTCTGCTCTTTGCCTTTCTGCAGTATCCAGAGGGTTTGGAGAGGAACATCCCTACAGGGAAGAGCCTGCAACCTGGAAATGTGGTCTTTTTTCCAGCTGTGCTCTCCTTTTGTCCTTGATTTGCCCGTGTCCAAAGTCTTTTCCAGCCAACTGAAACCTGTGAGTCATGGGAATGGATTAAATGTGTCAAAGGCTGGACTGTAGGACTACAAGAACTATAAGCAACATCGGTCTATAAACCCTTACTATAAGGAATATAAGCCCTTAGTTGCAGGGTATGGCCCCAAACCTGCAGCTGCAGGGTGGTGGGATGGTGGTGCAGCTCCTCCAGCAGCATGTGTTACTGACCTGCTGTGCCACCATCCTTCACCGTTTTTAATCAAATCCTGTTTGATTTTTAACAACACTTATTTCTTTATTTTCTTCTCCACGAGCAGGTTTTTTCTTTTTTTTTTTTTTCCCACTAGTGGCTTTTAGTTCCCTGTGCTTGTTCGTATGAAACCAGTGGTGCTGTTAGGACATTCAGACCCTGCTCTGGCAATTACAGGAGATCACCAACTATACCATAAAACACGTCTTGCTGCCCTCCTCAACTTCATTTATGGGGCAGGGCAGGTTGTAGGATACCACGATCATCTTCTCCTTAATGCACGGCCATTGCCTTCTCCTTCAGTCCATGCTTCGAGTTCCCATTTGAGGTTTGGTGGTGGTACCAGTGGGATGGTTTTGTGTTGTCTGGGTGCTCGGTGTTGGTGTGCTCCAGGTGTTTGGTGCTAATGTGGCTTGGCTCCTCAACAGGAGATGTGTGCTGTGTCCACCTGTCCGTCCTGCCTGGTGGATGTTCCTGCTGGCTCTCATTCATCCTTCTGCCTGCAAATCTCCGTTTGCCACGTGCCTCTGGCTTAGCTCTTCCCTGAAGACACGTCTTCTCTGTGCTTGAGGTTGACCAAACCTTTCAGCTCATGACCGCTTCCCATTTTGCTGAACCACGGGCAGCCTCGCAGGGCTGGTGGGCTCCACGGAGGGACGTGTTTCCCTCAGTGGCTCCACCGAGGTGCAAAGCCAGCGCTTAAACCCAGCTAATCCATACCTTCCCGTGAGTCATCGCCCAAGCTGCCTTACAATAGTCTCACTGAGGTGCGAGGTGCTGGTAGGATGTGCTAACCACCATTTACAGGGCTGTTGGGAGCAGGATGTGTTGTGGATGAATCACGGCCACTACTTATCAAAATGACACGTTACATCTCGGGGACGTGTCCTGGCGAGTCACCGCTCTTCAAAGAAAAAAGACCCTTAATATATTTAAAGATGGCTTTTACAAATCATGGGGGATGGTGATGGGAATGTCCGGTTTCTTCTGAAAGCGCCACAGGGATGATTTCAGGTGGCTCAGGCAAACCTCCAGTTGTCAAATCCCCGAGCAGGCAAGACCTGAGCAGGCAGCTGGTGCTGCTGACACGTGTCTTAGCAAATGTGTTGAAAACTGTTTAAAAAAAAAAAATAAAAAAATAATAAAAAAAAATCAAGTCTGATCCCTGTGCCTGATGCAAAGCTGGTCCTCGGTGCTACGCCCCAAGCGAGCAGAAAGTCGGCGTAAGCATGTCTCAAGGCAGTGAGTGGATGGAAAGATACCAAGATGATGGAAGCTATAATTTTCAATCTAATTAAGTTGAGTAACTCCCTCATGGATTTATGCTTCTTAATTACTTTGAGCTCTGATAGCATGGGTGCTGTGGGTATTGCTAGTTTTGGGCAGCGGGTGCGATGTCCAGCCGGGGTGGAGGCGCGGTACGCACCAAGCGCTTCGGGGATGGCGCAGGTCTCGGTCAAGGATGCTTAATCTCTTGGTGGAGTGGGGATGGAGAGCTGGAGGTGGCTTTCACGTGGCAGTACTGGACTACTGTGGTCTTGGATCAGTCCTGCAACTCCTGGTAGGACCATATGTCCTGTTCTAGAGACAAGGTGGAGGCGCAGGAGAAGGTCCTGCTCCAGACTCACACAGACCTCAGCAGGAGCTACGACTCTCGCCAGCCTTTCCCATGGTCATGGAGTCCCTCTTTCTTGCCTAGCTGACGCCTGCTTTCCACCACCATGTTTAGTGGTAAGAAATAAAATAACGAAGGAAATGAAAGACCGAGTTGCCACTCATCCAGCGCTTGGTCGATGTCTCATGGCGCTGTGCTGTCCCCTTGCTTTCCTGTCTCCACCTGGCCTGGTAAGAAATCATTTCTCTGCTGGGATAGACCGGGAACACCTCTGCTACCGTCTTGTAGTTAATGGTACCAACAGGGCATGTTTTGCCCGAAGCGAGACCTTTAACACTGCTAAAAAGCTCTTCTGGAAGCTGTGTCTGCACAGGGTGTGAACATCTTGCCCAGGGGCTGGTGGAGAGCTGCCCTCGGGGCTGCCTGCAGGGACTTCCCTACTCCCACTATTGGGGTTTTTCCCCCCAGATTGTGGCGTTGCAGAGATGCAGTTTGCTTTTCCTCTCCTGTCTGGCTGTGGCAGATTGTTTGTGGCAGATTGTTTGTGGCTGGATGGCTTGTCAGGGGACCGAGGTCCTCGGGTGAGGGACTCTACTTTTGAGCTGGACCTGCCTTTGGCTCTCCTGCAGCATGGGTTTTATGGCCCTGGGCGTTATAAAGACCCTGGCCAGAGAGCTAAGGAAGGTCATGGCTTGCTTCTGCAGACCCGAGAAGAAGCAGGTTTGAAATCTGGTTTGCTTCTGCTTGTTTTCTTTTTTTTATTTTCCTTTCTAAAGCCTTTGTTTTTGTTTGGATCCTGTCCTAGTGAGGTGATAACTTGTTCTTCTCTGTGCAGAGTGGGGAGATGAATGCTGATGCTTCGTCTGCCCTGCCATAGAGGACGGAGGCAGAGCTCTTAAATAAAATAGAATGAAAAGAATAAAGATAAGAATAGAATAAAAAGAATGAAAAAGAAAAACCTGGGTGTCTTAAGCACACAAAACTGAATTCTAGAAAATATCGATGCTCGAGGTTAAAGGGCTGGTGCGTTGGTGCAGCTGGTGGCAGGAGCGGCTGTGGATTTCAGCCTCGCAGTGCTGCTGCTGCTGGGGGTGATTTGTGCCGCCCGGCCCCTCGCCTGCTCACCAGGAGCTGCTTTGAAGCCTCGTGTGCTCTTGCTGTGCCAAAACAAACTCCAAGTTGAGGCTGTCGGAGCTAATCTTCATCCTTTCACGCTTTGCCCTCCCCGCCGCTGTTTCGGTGAGCGATGGCTGTGCTTGCACCCGCTTATTTTAGGGAAATCCCTCCCCGGTGTGGGAGCGCGGGGACCATCCCCGTGATGCCGGATGGACGCGAGCAGCGCTGCCCACCTTTGAGAAACCCAAAATACCCATTTGCTTGACCGTCAAGGTGGGACTAAATCATCTTTAGGAGCAAAACTTGCTTGGATTTGCCTTTCGGCACCCAACACTCCATGCTGGAGAAGATGGGATGCCTGAGGCTGTTTGAGGCTGTGCAATTCTTTGCAGCTCCCGAAGAGCGAGATGTGAGCAGGCTTCTCCTCCCCGAGCGCTGCTGCACCAGCGTTTGCATCCCAAAGTCCAGCATCGAGCAGAAAAACTGCTGATCTCACCCAAACACAGCCTCCCTGAGGCCCCTCTTTTTGTCCAACGAACGTTGTGGTGCAGAAATCCATATTTTTTTTTAAAAAAAAGGTGGTTCTCAGGAACAGAATATTCTATTTAGCAATGCTAAAAAGTCTGTAGACTGTCTAAGATTTCAGTATTTTCTTTTTTTTTAAAATACTATTTTTACTTATTTTTTTATTTTTTGACTGAAAAAGGTGCTGTCTCCTGGCAGTCTTTGCTCTGGTACAAAGTTTCAGCACTGGAAAGTCACGTGAAGTAAATCAGGAGAATGCAAACCCTGCTGTTACTTGCTAAACTTTGCCCGGATCTCATCTAATCACTGACCTGATAAGTACTTAGGAGCTCCGGCTCTTTCCCTGCGAGGAGGGAGCTCAGCTCCAGTCCCCAGGGCAGCGCTGGTCCTGGCTGAGCATCCTCCCGCTCAGCACCCTTCTGCTCCAAAGGATGATATTTTTAAACCCTTTGGATATAAATTGTGTCTGAGCGCTTACTTGCTGTTATATCCCAATTTTAAATAGTATTTTCTTTTCTGAGTAGCAGCTTTACTGTTTTTTCTCCTTTTTCTTTTTAGTCTCAGATGACTCTGCTTTAATATCTGGTCATTGGCGAGGCAGTACCCAAATTTAGGCTGTCGCTAATCTCCGGTGCGATGGTTTTTGGCGTCCCTGTATGAAGAGCAGACGGGATGTTGTGGCTGATAGAAAATCCCCAGGACCTTAGTGTGCAGAAGTGTTTTTAACTCTCGGACCATGCAGTTTGTAAATTAGGGAGGTTTCATCCTTTTAGCAGCCCTGATGGCAGTTTCTTGTCTCTCCACGTTCAGTACGAAAGCCTGAATGTTTATAAAGGAAACACCTTCCAACAAAACAATTTAATTTTCCTCGGTGATATTTTGGGGACAATCTGCTGGCGACTATTTTATCCAGCGTGCCATCTCTCGGCTTATAACCCTCTTTGATGTGGCTCATTCAGGGGAAAAATGGCATTACGCACTACCTCAGTCACTCAGATGTCAGAGAGGATATCGCGTTTGACTAATCAGGGGAAATTTGGGAAGATTTAGTAATGCCAGGAGACATGACCCACTTTCAGATAAATGCTTTTTCAAACAATAGCGGTTAAGCTATATGGTGGGGGAGGGAGAAACATTCACAGAGTGGAAATAATTAGTTATTATTTATAATTTTTAAATTTTATTTTATTGTGCTGACCCTTTCCCAGGTTCAGAACGTGTTTTCTTTCTTTTTTTCTTTTCCTTCTTAAGAAAATGCTGGCGCTAACTGCTTTTCAACAAATATCTGTTATCCAGAGATGATCATCCCCGGGCTCTGGATGCCTGACGCCTTTGGGATGCTCCCTCGGGCATGGGGGGTGGCTGATGGGTGTTGGGATGGAGGGTGTTGGGGAGCTGTGGTCCAGCTGTTGGTGGCCGGCGTTGGCTGGTGATGGGGAATCTGATATGGGAGTTTGCCTTGAGCGTCCCAGCTTGGGGAGGTCCACCCGATGAAGGCCATCTTAAGTACATAAGGACAGAAGAATATTAATCCATAAAGCCAGGTTTCTGCGTTTTCTTCGTACCACAAACCTTATATGTGGTTCATCCGTATTCTTTTGCTATTTGGGGCTTCTGGCCAAAACAGCAACCGAAATTGCAGAGGTGTAGCACTATGATCTTGTGAAACTGTGAGAAAGCTAAACCTGATGCTTAAATTCGTAGTATATAAACTTTTTCTTCAAAGACAACAAAAGCGAGCGTTCTTCAAGTAGTAACTACATAATTTTCAGTGCTGCAAGTTCTGTCAAGCAACTTGTGGCTGTTTCTTTGTGTAAGGCTTTGTCTTCCCAGCCATATGAGCTGAGCAAAACCAACTTAGGTTTCTTAAAACTTCTTATAACCCCTTATTAAAAATAGCTTTTTAATCATTCCAGAGTATAGCAACAAAACTTCAGTTTTGATTTCATATTGTAGCTAAACTCCGGCTGTATCTTGAAATTTGTCGTGCTGGTGTGAATGTCCAACGTGATGGAGCAATGTCGGAGCCCACCTGACAGCGGGAAGATGCGCTGAGCTGCATGGGCAGTGTTTTGGGGGAGAAACTCCATCCTAGGGACGTGCTGGAACTGCTGCTGGTTTCTGGAAGGGGATCCAAGTTTTCAGCCTTTTCTTACTATTTTTGAAAATAACCTTTTGAACGATCATTCAGCTGTAGGTGGTTTTTAGTGCTCTGTTTTTGCCTGGGGCGTTGGATGACATTGCTCTGTCTTCCACAGGAAGGAAAAATACCCAACGCTCCTGTTCTCTAAGTAGTTCCCTGAATCTTGTTCTTTTAAGAGTCACGTTATAAGCTTCGAGCATCCTTACCAAGCAGGTTGAAGTCTTGCTGCTTCTGCCTTTAAGCTTCAAAGCCAGTAGACCGCAGTTTCTTGGGTGCATCTCTGTTGTTAAACGCTGCTTTTTACATGCTGTTACGGTGATACTTGGAAGACCCGTAGCTCTGGCGCTTGTGCAAATGAAATGGATTTATTTAGACATACTTCTGGTGTTTGGTGAATTGGTTGCTTGGGTTTTCATGGGGGCTTTGAACTCCAGGTTATGGTTGTGCCCCATGAAATAACTCCAGTGGAGTTTGCGCGTTAACAGCGCATGTTGAAGGCCTGATTGAAGTCATGCGTGATGCTGAGAGCTCGTGTGATCTTTGGGTGACTCGGGACCGATGGTGCCCGGTTGGGCCGGAAGGTGGTCTTGCTGCTTCTGTGAGCACTGGTGATGCTGACGCCTGCCTGCTCGCTCTCACATGCCTGGGAAGGAGCTGGATAGAGCTAAAATATATCTGGGATCTGGACAAACCTGTCCTGCAGTCAGGCTAAGCTTCAATATAGTTAATTTGTCTGGGAGGGAAGAGGCCCTTTTGGAAGGACTTGGCCCCACTCCTCCTGCTCACACAAAACGTATGTAATTTAGCAAGTCAGGACAGAGCAAAATGCAGTGGCCAAGGCCTGAAATAGCCAGCCCAGCAGCTGGATGTGCTGGAGATCAATGCACATCTGAACGACGGCTCATAATTTAAAAGCTGAATAGCTTTTGAAACGTCCCAAGAGATGGAAGAGGCCCTGGCTGCATCTGCCTTACCTGCTATAACCCCAGAAACAGCTCTGACTCTTGTCTCCTAGGTTTTGCGCATAATTTATATCTGCTTTAAAAGTTGGCTGCTGTGTTAATGCAGTTGTCCAGCGCCCATGATTCAGGCTTGGAGGAGTTTCTTGGGAGTCATAGCATCCGTCCGAGGGATTCACGTTAGGTGGTTGAGTTGGGTTGTGTTAAGGATGTTTAAGTTGTTTTATGGAAGCAGGCCAGTTAAAAATGGAGACTTGGCTTTTTTTCACCCTTAATTTCCAGGCAGAGCTTAAGGAAAGCTGAAGCCACCAGAGAAGCATGTGTAGATCTTGTGCTCTGGTAATTAACCTGCAGCGAGGGAGTGGACAGGGCCTCCTTCATCCCGTAAACATTTTCTTGATTGCCCTGAACACGGGCAGCCAAGGCAGGAGTGAAAATATGGTAGTGGCCTTTAGCCACTAAGCCAGCCTTGAATATTTGTGGGGGGTGGAGTGACATGTGAGATCTTGATGTGTCCCTTCAGTTACCAGATGTTGCCGATGCTGGTGGTGATGTCCTGCAGCTGCCCTCTGGAGCAGTGTCCTTCCCACCAGGCACGAGCCTTGCTAAGGGCTTCTCCTGTCCATGAGGATGCTGTGAGCCTCCCAAATCAGAGCCCTGAGCTCCCCTGTATGGGCTTAGCGGTTGCTGACCTCTCGGCTTCTCTTGCACATCCCTTCCACGTGCTCACAAAACTTCCCACTTTAGGGGATTTAAACAGTTGCTGGGGGCGTCTCTTGCGTTTGATTTCTGCAGATGAGCGTGTGACGCTGGGGATAAATTTACTGTAGCGATAAAGCACGTATTAGGAGTGATAATAAAACTTAACTGCGTTAGTCTGTCTAGCTACTGGAGCAGCCCCTATCCATTTTATTTTGTGGTGGGGAGAGATTTGCAACTTGTTTTCCCCAGCATCAGTGCAAAACAAGATGTGGCCTTTCTCCTGCGCATGCAAATCCTGAAGGGAGTTCAGAAGTGTCAGAGGAGCAGGGAAATCCCAGCTTGTGAGCTTTCCTAGCCGGTGTTTCTCGCTGGAAACAAGAGTGGGGGACGCTGAGGTTTGGTTGTTTCTTTTCAAATGAAGCCCAGCTTTTTGACAGTGCTTTGGTGGTGGCCAACAGAGGGAAAACCTCCTCTGAGAGCTGGCTAAAATACCCTTTAAACAGGTTAAGCTGCTTTCCTATGAAAAGAGCTGTTGTGAAAACCAGTCCCTCGGGGTTTCTCACTGGGACTTCAGTGCTGGCAGCTGAAATGAGTTCAGTTTGTGGCCGTGCTGTGCCCGTCAATGACGGCCACGTTGTCCCCCGCTTGTGCATCGCTGTGGCCATCGGTGCTGGTTTTGCAGACCTGGCAAAGACAGTGTTGTGTTTCAACTGAGGTGGCTTCTCTGAAATGTATTAGCCTGGAGCTTAGATCCACGTTCCCATGGCTGGAAATGCCAGCAATGGAGGGAGTGTGGAAATGCAGGGTCTTCTGCACAGCCTCCATAGCAGAATGATTGAAAGCATCAAGGAAAAGCAACAGGAGGTGACCAGCATGTCCCCAGGGCATTGGGTTGAGCTGGTTTTGCTCAGCGGGGTTGCTTGGCATGCGGCTTTCCAGCATGGTGCAGTTAATGCTGAGGACATCCTTTAGCTTTGCAGCTGGAAGTGACCCCGTTTTGCAAATACAATACAGGGAGGACAGGGGAGAGGAAGGGAAAAGCAAATATTTGCGTTTCTGCTGTTGAATCCACCTCACTGCCGCTCTGGTAGGACCTGCTGCTCTCTCATTCGAGTCTCTTCTCTTGCTAAAGTATTTCTGAATGTACCATTTGTTTACTGAAAGTGGGTCTTATCTCCACCGTAGCTGGGAATAGGGAAGCTGCGCTTTAGCTGTAGCTTTAATAATGCTCTGATAAGGGCTCGATGCCGTCCTTGCAGGGAGATCTGGCTTATCGGTGAGCGGCAGGTTGAGAGGTGCCGTGGGGAGAAGGAGAACTGAAATGGTGGCAAAGACTGGTTGGTGTTGGCAGCCTGCTTGGCTGTGGGTGGTGGAGGTGAGGAGGGTGGGCATGGTCTTAAATTTGGAAAACAACCATGCACTGCTCACCTGCCAGGATATTGAGGAAGAGCAGCAAGGGTGGGACTTTTTTTGATCAAAATTGATTCTTGGTGACTATTGGATTTATCAAGTCATTGGTCTGAGGTTATTTTATTCGTTAAACATCCCATGCCCAAGTTTGCTATGCTTTATTGTTGTGAATTATATTCCAGGAATTATGGGGACTTGAGACTTGCCTCTGATATTCTGAAATTTCTGAGGAAATAGGTATTGGCAATACCTTTGTGGTTTTAGGGGTAGAGGGAGTTAGGCCAAGTGGAGAAGCTTGGGATGTGATGGAAACGCGTTTCACCTGTTCAGCTGAGCTTTGGATAACTGCAGTTTTCCCACATGCTTTGGGTTCCTGGTGCTGCCTCAGTGAGGCCACCGTCCCCCATGGTTGTCCCCGAGCTCTGCCTGCCCTCCTGAGATGGTCTGAAGAGCTGAAAGCTTGAATTATGGCTCTTCTGACCTGGTAAGCTGATGAAAAATTCACTCCAAATTCTAATTCCTACTCTTGTGGCTTCATTTTATAAATATATATGTGTGTGTGTGTATATATATGTAAAAAAAAATAACCTTTTCCTCAGAATTTCTGCTTAAGGACTGCCCTGAGTTTATCAGAAACACCATATTAAATACCTATTGCTTAAGTAAAGGCTTATAATTGTGCTCAAAGCGCAACAATACTAGGGTTTATGCTGATGTCACCTGGGAAAGCATAACTTCTGCGTGATGCAAGCAGTAGAAAAGTGACCCTTGTCTCCCCAGGCACACCCAGCCGGGTGGGGGAACCCTTTCCTGTTCTTCTAGGCATTTTTGATATGTGTAGAGACTAACTGAAGTTCAGATCATGAATTCCGTTTAATCCTGTGATAGTGCTTGATGCTCGTTCGTAACGAACAGAACTTTGCTTCTCAGTAGGTCAGGTGGTGGGATCACGGCACAGGATGCTTCTACAGACAAGAGGTGCCTGTGGTTGTATGTCTGAAAAACTGGCTCGGTTTGGGGCAGTAAGTTGGAAAGCACCTTTAACTGTCCAAGTTGAAGGTTAAAAATGCCTCAAACCTTTGCAGCCATTGTGTGAAGCAGGGTTAAGGTTCCTCTGGGAGTTTTCACTTTGCATTTCTTAAGCTCTGGGAATTCAGCTCTGTGGGTCAAGTTTGGCTTGGGGATAACAGCAGCATCATCTCTTTAAATTAATAATAGCCTGTAATTATCCAGAAACAGAGTCATCAGCTATGCATGGAAGAGCACTGCCTGCTGGTCCCTCCAAAAAGGGCCTGTATGCCATTTATTTACGGGCACCAAAAAAATACCATGCCTTGACGGGATCTCTCCTGAGCACCTTCCCAGTGCTGGCCACGCTGCCGATGCCAAGGGCCCATGGTCCCTTGCCCGGTGCCGTCGTGTGCCTTTGGCTTTCAAATGATGCCAAGTCCCCTGCAAAGGGGAGGCCCTGCATGGCCATCTGCTCCGCTGGCATTTGCTTAATGCTCCAGAGCTTGTGCGGCATTTAGCACCGGGTACGCGGGGGAACTGAGCTTCAAAACTTGAGTTTTAGGCAGTTGAAGAAAGCTCCTACTAAGAACATAAGCAAGAGATTTCATAGACTGGGGAAAGAAACTTTGCAGCTTACTGCATCGTGTTTCATGCCCTGAACGTTGCTTGAGGTTTTATTTATGACTGCTTCTGACTCAACTGTTGAACAGCCACGTTTATGCTGCGACCTTTTATGGGACAAGGAGCCTTCATCCAGCAAATCTTTCACTTCTGGCCAAATTTCAAACATGGCATGCGCTCGAAGATGCTGGTGGGCACCTCACCAGCAATGGCTTAACAAGCAATGCCTGTGAAGAACATAAAGTTGGGTGATTTCTGTAAATTTAGTGTTGCTGTTGAGGAGGAGGTGGATGAACGTGATCTCTTTTCTTGCAACCTGTTGAGCTGACAGATGTTTGGCTTGCAACAGCCTGTTTTTCCCATTAGCTGCTGGGAGGGAGCTGGTGTGGACGCACCACGCTGTGAAAGACAATGGGATTTCAAAGACTAATTGCTGTGGAACTTGAAACGAGTCCTATTAAGCAGCTATTGTCGAGGCGGGGATGCTAAAGACTTTGGAAACAGTTCCCAAAATACAAATTTGGACTCATTGCATGCCAGCTATTAGGCAGAGACGTCTCTGCTGGTCTGTGTGTGAGGTTTGAGGAGGCTGGAGAGGGGGTTTGGGGGCCGTGGCGGTGAGGAGAGCAGGACTTGCCCCCCGCGTCTGCCTGACTTCCCACCGCGTGTGGGCAGCCCCAATATGCTGTGCAATTTGGCGTTTCCCAGGAGCGACACGTTGATATGTGCTTCACAGGTTGGGTGGCTACACACAATGGACAGACACGGTGATCCAAACAGGGATTTTTATTTTTTTTTTCTTAAGAAAGCACCTAAAAATACTTTTTTGAATGTCTGCAGCAGACTGCAATTTCTTCATGGTGTGGGACAGGGAAGAGACCTTCTAGCCCAAGGTGGAGATGAAAGGGCGGGCAGCTGGAAGAAAGAGCAGCTATGAAGAGGCATGGGTCGCTTCAGCATCTCTCTACCTTTTGTAGAACCCATCCCCTTCTGAGCAGGTTCCTAAATCACTGCTGCATGCATGGGTGTGCATAACCACTAATTCCCCCTTGGATGCCTTTGGAGATCCTGTGAGTGATAATGTGAGTGATGCTGTGGGTTACCCGGGGCTTCATGTTGACCCAGTTTGCCCGTGGTGGTGGCTGAAGGTAGCTGCGCAAGTTCAGGTATCCCCATCCAGGGTTTGCAGGAACTTGGGTCTTGGGACTGAATATTTCATCAGAAAGGGCAGAAACTTTGGGGCTTGTCATTATGAGCTGGGAACTGGCAGCACAGTTCAGCACAGTTTGTAAAAGCTTCCCTTTCATAGCAAAATAAACTGGGATAACATAATGTTACTTTATTCCACCCCCCCCCACCCCCCCCGCGCCTTGTTTTATTCATCTACCTAGCAAAGCATGAAGTTGTTCCCTAGAGGAGAGCAAAAAGTCCCAATGCAATGTTTGGTAGAGATGGATCCGAGTTACGGTTTTGTCCTAACTCGAGTAAGCCACTCTCCGTGTCTCAGGAGTTGTCTTCATGCACTCTTACACCCCAAAGTTATAGTGGCTTATTTTCATTTCTTTAGCTGCTTTTCTAAATAGTAATCCTTTTCCCCCCACTTCGGGTGGTAAGAGTAGGTTTAACTAGTTTTGCTTGAAACCGGTTGTAGTCCTTAAGCTGCGCTGGTGGGACCCGGTGGCTTCAAGGCAAGTGGCGTTGGCCAAAGTGTCACCATAAATGCTTGCCCTTCCTGAAAGGAAATGCATCCTTCGGATGTGGACTGGGTTTCCCAGTCTTGGAGCAAAACCCCTTGGGCCTGAGCTGGGGGATGTGTAGTGGGATGGAAATCTTATAGCTGGGATGTCCCTGGGTTGTTGTGATGATGGGAAGAGCCGGAGCTGAGCCTTGCCTGTGTTGAAACTCTGCACCCTCTGCCTGTGCCCAGAGGTGGTGTGTAACCACTTGGGAGGAACAAAGAAATGCTCCTGTAACATGCAGAGGGATCATGGCATTGTAGAATCATTTAGGTTGGAAAAGATCTCTGGGATCATCAAGTCCAACCGTCAATGCAACACTACCATGTCTCCTAAACCATGGCCCCAAGTGCCACATCTACAAGTGTTTTGAACACCCCAGGGATGGTGACTCCACCACCGCTCTGGGCAGCCTGTCCCAGGGCCTGACCACTCTTGCAGTGAAGACATTTTCCCTAATATCCAATCTAAACCTCCCCTGACGCAGCTTGAGGCCATTTCCTCTCGTCCCATCACTGTGACTTGGGAGAAGAGACCGACCCCCCCTCACCACAACCTCCTCTCAGGCAGTTGCAGAGAGCGATAAGGTCTCCCCTCAGCCTCCTCTTCTCCAGACCAAACCCCCCCAGCTCCCTCAGCCGCTCCCCAGCACACTTGGTCTCCAGACCCTTCCCCAGCTCCGTTGCCCTTCTCTGGACACGCTCCAGCACCTCAATGTCCTTCTTGTCCCGAGGGGCCCAAAACTGACCCCAGCATTCGAGGGGCGGCCTCCCCAGTGCCGAGCACAGGGGCACCATCCCTGCCCTGCTCCTGCTGCCCACACCATGGCTGATACAAGCCAGGATGCCCTTGGCCTCCTTGGGCACCTGGGCACGAGGAATGTTTAAATGAGTAAATGTGTCTCCTGCTGGGATGTGGACGTTGGCCTGTGCGTCAATCCAAGAGACATGCAACAGAATGGCTTTGTTGTGGGGATGGGGAGGGAAGAAGTAGCACCTGGTGGCTGTCATAGCTTTTTTTTTTTAATTTATTTTCTCTTTACGTTTGGGTGTTTTGCTGTGTGGACACTTCAGTGTTTCATGAAAACTGTGTTTGATCTGCGTGGGAGCATGTGTTTGTGTGCTGCTGGGGCATCCGCCCTTCTAAGGGGAAGAGATAACTTTGGATTTGCCTAACACACGGGACGTTGCCAAGTCAGGGGAGAAATTCAAACCAGAAGGTGAAGGCTAGAAAAGAAGCATTTGGTGGCACGGTTTTTTTAATATTTTATTTTATTTTTTTTTAAGTGGGTGCAATTGCCCTTCTTGTAACCCTTCCTCCACGTGGGCAGTCTTGGCGTTTTGATCTCCTTCATTGAGCCCTTCCATCAGAACACAACACTGTTTTGCTAACGGCATCGGCTCCCAAATCTCCTCCTGTGATTCAGTATTCAGGGGTTGATGGAGATTGCCTTTTCTTCCATCCTTCTTTAGTTAAGTTTTCGTCTCCCCTATATTAATTAGAGGAGATTGTATATAGGATTTAGGGGATGGTTTTCCAGGGAGCTGCTGTGTGGTATAACTAAGAGGCCGCACGATGTAAGTGCTGGAAGATCTGAAAAGCCAAAATCTCAGTATTTTAGCTGGACAGCTGAAGTTGTAAGGAAATAAGGAGGAAAATGTAGCCAACTGCCTTGCCATGCTGGACCTTCCATTTCATATATTAAAAAGGAAACCACCTTTTGTTTGAGTTTCCTTGGAGATGTGTTTTGAACCGATTTCAATTTAGCCATTGCAAAATCTTGCTTATTTTCTTTGTCTCACTTCACTGGGGAGAAGAGACAAAACACATGCAGTAATATAGAGTAACTCATCATACAAGTGTGCATCTGTGGTCTGGCACGTGGACAGTCCTGGGAGAAGTGGAGCCAGGCACAAGTCATGTTCCTGAAGACCTGGAAATTACTGCAATAAAATGGAAATGCAAGAGCAGTCCTTCCCTCCAGAAGACCCTTCTTCTGCCCCCTGTTCACCACTTCAAATATTTTTAATTAAAAAGTTATTTATTCCAGCTTTGCTCTTGACCACTGGTGCTGTTCTCCAGGCGTTGAATGTCTCCTTGCTAACAAACCTTGTAGGTGGATTTTTTTTAAATTACAACTGGTAAAACACTGCTTGCTTAAATCCTCAGCCATCAATTTGTTTGCCCTCAGTTGCTCAGCAATGAAAAGCATGCAGAGGTGGCCTGGGGCCGTTTCAGCACACCCCTCCGCTTAGGGCTGAAGAAGAAATGTCCCATAAATACAACTATAGGTCAAAACCCATTTGAATTAAGCACGCACGGAGTGATGCTCCGAGCGGGTTTTTGATGCACGAGCTCTGGAGAGGTGAGGGATAACTGTAGAGGTTGATTAATTCAATTACTTCTTTCTAATAAGGTTGACAATCCAGTCTGGTGGAGAGGTTGTTCTACAATCAAAGTTAGGTTTTGGTGGTGCTGTTCAGGCATGGCAGTGCCCGGTGCGGAGGATGGCTGAGTGCTGGAGCGGCGGGCGAGGTGCCGTGTACCCTGACTTTCAGAAGATGCTTGTGACACAGTGAATGCCATGTGTGTTCCTGCAATTACAGCCTAGAAGCGGCTGCTGGTTTTCAGCTGAAATGCCTGGTATCCCCTGGCTGTGTCCTGTGGCTGGGGGTGCCCTGCCTTGTGCTGCTCTGCTCGGCTCCTCCCAGGATCATTTTCATATAAAATCATGTATATGAATTTAATGATTCATATAAAATCATTTATATGAATTTAATGATTCATATAAAATCATTTAATATAAAATCATTTAATGGAGGGTAGTCACTGCACTGGGGAAGGAGCATGCTCATGAGTTTCCCTAAAGCATCATGAGGCTACGCTATAGAGAACTGTGAAAACTTGGGGTGAAAGGCCATTTTTTAACGACTTTATTAATAATCAAATGAATATGGTGTATATTGAGCATTTTTTGGATCCAGCCTATGTTAATCAAGGTGCTTATGTGGAGTTCAGATGGCAAACGGGACTGCGAAGACAGATTATACAACAGTAATGCTCAAGGTTTTGATTAACTGACAATTAGTCAAGAGAAAGGTAATTAATGCTAATCAACAGGGATTTGCAGAAAGTAGCCTGGAAGGATTTAACTTTTGCAGTATGACAGGCTGTTTGGTAAAAGTTGTCCTACGGGGACTTGACCCCTGCATGGGGATTTTAATTAAAAAAAAGCAAAAAACCAAGTCTGTAAAACCCCAGTAACCCATACTGGAATAAAAACCCTGGCTGCATGGCTGAGTTAGGACCATGGGTCTCATCCTGATTCCCCTTAGACACCAGGTCAAGGACTTTTTTTTCTTGATCCTGTGCAATGTGGCAATTTTTTCAATCGATGACTTGGTAGAAGAGGTAACGAGCGCCCGAGAAGCTGGGTCGGGTGGGTGGTGCTGGAGTGTGGCTGTGAGCATCCCATGGGTGCTGGACCCAGGGGAGATGCCTGGGAAGGGAGTGTTGAGCCCCCTGCTCCAACCTGCTGCTGCCCTGACGCCTGCAGCTCTTCCAGGAGGAGCTGCAAGTCAAGTGCATGATTACTTGGGTTGGCTTTAGCACCAGACTTTTTGTGCTTCCCCAGGGACTCCGCAGTGATTTAGAGGGTTTGCAGAGCATCCCTCCTCTTGGCAGTGTGGCAGAGGCTGGATGGTGATGTCTTGGATGGATGGATACATCTCGCAGAGCTGAGCCAGCCCTGATAGGAGAGAAATCTGGTGTTTGCTGGTCTCACTGGGATGGTGATCCCCTACTTCTGGTGCTCCTGGGACAGGACCTGGAGAAAGATCTCCCACCCAGCAGACCAGTGGCTGGTGTCTCTTGGTGCAGCTCTCTAATGCTGTTGAATATTCAAGTTCTGGAGGGGCTTTGCCAGGCTTTGTAGCAGATCCTCCAGTGGAACCCATGCTTTAAATCCAGGCTTAGACATCCAGAGGGGCAGCCCTGCCTTTTACCCTGTGATTTCATCAGGCTTCTGGCTGCATCCTCGCAGCGGGCAGCAGCCTGCCTGTCCCACTGCCAGGTTTCAGCCTTCGCTAGTGCTGCTTCAGAGCAAACAAAGGCGAAGGGCTTCTGTGCTCAACTTGATGCCGAGGCTGGAAAGGCGCTGTTGCAGAAGGAGACGGGTGGTGAGACCTGGAGCGCTGCTATCTCCAATTAAACGGGCACAGCCCTCCTCCTGTAACATCTCAGACTGCTCTGAGACGGTTGGTTAGCAATGATGCAGGTGATAATGCGTATCCCCTGTGGGTCAAGTCTTGTTGATCTTGGCAGAGAGGTTTGGTTTTGTTGTTTCTTAAAGAATAGAGGAGCAAAGTAAAAATACAAGAGTTGTTGCACTGCCCAGAGCAAATCCTGGTCTCACAGCCTATGAAGGGATTGCTCCCCAGCCCAGGTGGGACTGCTTTTCCCCCAAAATTAAGACAGAATGGTTTGTTTGCACTGTCCCAAAGCACCCTGGGGCTCTACCTGATTTTGCAGCATCTAATGGCTTATTGCAAGAGGGATTTTGCATTTCAGCCCATTGCTGCGGCGAGAGTGGGGCTGCTTGTGCACCCGGGACCTTGGCACTGAACTCGTCAGTCTTAATTAAGCCTGCAGTAACAAGTGTTGCTGAGATGCTGCGGAAAAAAGGGTAGGGGAGAGGATGGGAAAACACGAGTTGGCGGTTAGTTACATGTGAGACTATTGATTAGTCCTGGAAATCATCGTGGAAATCATGTTTAATTAAAACAAAGCCTTCAGGATGGAAGTAGTGGGGGTACACTTGGTGTCGGGGCTTGCCTGCAGCCCTGCTCTGCTCAGTGCCAGTTTTACCTCTGCTGCTGGTGAGAGGAGGCCAGTGCAACGATAAACCGAAGCCTTTTAAACCTGCCTTCATTAGAAATGCTGCTAACAAGCCGGTGGATAAATGCTGCAGATGCTGCTTGTGCGGGCAGCTGAGTGCTGCTCAGCTGCTGTGACACTTTATGCAAATCGTCATCTGAATTAATTTGGGCAGGGGAATAAAATTCAGCAAAGAGAAATAGAGCAGGTTTAGTGCTGGTGGGAGACGTGGAGCCATCCAGCAGTGTGACAGCTTTTTGGGGTGAAGGAAAATATCCCGGTACCTAGGAGGCGTCCGCAAAGCATGTGTTTTGCTGGCTCAAATCCAGCGACCCCCGCAGCGCCCTGGGATGAACGGAGATGCTCCCCCAAATTTAGGAGCCCTGCCTTGATGGGGGCATGGTCTGGGTGTACATTTGTGTGCTTTCCCTGGGTCCGTCTCCACGCTGCTAGCACGAGGAGGATGGGGAGTATGAAGCACGGTGTAGATTGTGCTCATCTGCCTTGGCTCCGCTGTTTGGGTTTGTGCGTTTTTATCAGCCCTGGGAAATGCGCAACTTGCTTGTTCTCACGTTGAGGAATTAGAGACGCTTCTGCAGTGTGCTGTTGTCTTTCCTTTTGCATTTAACACTCTTAGCAAGTTATCATTTGCTTTCTGTAGCTCAAAATGATGTGTTTTGGTGTTTTCTAACAAATAAACCAATTTCCCCCCCCACCCCCACCCCTTGAGCATGATACTGGGGTCGTGTGTGTCCCTTGCTGTGTGTTGAAATGTTGACATGCCAGTCACCACCTTTCCTTTCAGTCTTTTTGGGTTTTTATGGTGAGGAAGGAGTGGGTTTTCTCCTATCAGAGGTCCTTGCTGCGTGTGGATGCTTGCTGGGAATGCCGGGCTCTTGCATGGTGTCCCAGCATTGGGTACTGGTGTGGCAGAAATTAGGCAGTGGGAGGGGTGTGCAGCACCGGAGCATCCCTGCCGGCTCTGTACCAAGCGGTGAAACCTGCTGCCATCCCCTCCTGACCTTTGTGAGGGTTTGCTGGCCAGTGGTACCCAGCAGCAAACGGAGAAGCCCCCGTGGGGTGAGATGCAGGGGTCAGTGGGTCCTGGAGTCACGGCACAGCTTGGGGAGCTCTGACCTAAATATGGGCTTTGCTTGTCGGTCAGGCAGGGGAGAAATCACTCCTGGGATAAAAAAATCTCATTTGGAGGATGGGAAAGGAAGGATTAGGGTTTGCCATCTGCCCTGATGTTCAATATTGTAAATAATAATAAAGTTAATGGTTCACAAGACCCTAAACAGAGAGGTTTGCCCTGCTGGCGAAGCACCTCGCCTGTGCCTTGCTGCATCACGGGCGAAGCAGATTTTTCTCCTGAGTCACTGCTAAGTGGGGCAGAAGGGATTTTTAAGGCCGCAAGGCACGCAGGAGAGCCCCGAAGCCGGTGCCATTCCATGCCCTCCTGCTGACAGCACCCATCGAGCGGTTCTTTCCAGCGCCAACAAGCGCGGCGGTTTGCACGAGCACATTTACCACAGCTAAATAACTCCATAAATAACCACCTGCTAATCATGGGGATGAGGGATCCTCCGGGGGTGAGCAAAAACAGAGAGGTGACCCCAGTTCAGCCCAGGACTGCACGCCCAGTGTAAATTAATGAAGAGACGTTCATTTATTTTAGTGCAGAGCTGGAAGGGGATGCTGTTAGCATCTGTGCACAGTGGCTGCAAGGAGAGTCCTCTGGTTTTTTTTCTGCAAGAGCCTCTTTAAATTATTTCTGTGGAGTTATCTTTGATAGTGGTTTAAGAAAAAAAAAACGGAGGACAAGAAAAATTACATCCAGACCCCGAATTGTGCTGTCTGGTGTGATCTCTTTTAATTTAAGGTAGAGCTTGTATTTTGCTCTTTTTACTTGGGAGAGCTTTAATTTTAGTTATAGATGGCTTGTGAGAGCTGAAGGGTCGTTACTGGACTGTTTCAAAGTAAGCTGCCTAACCATTCACATGCTGTATCTACAAAAGTAAACATTCTTGGGAAGCCAGGACTGAGGCTTGTGCTGGGTTTTTTGTTTTGTTTTGTTTTTTTCATATGTGTTTTTACCCTTTTCAAGAGCATCCAGTAATACTGGACCGCATTATTTCTTCGAACAGTATAGAATGAGGTTGGCAATAAGCCCACTGCAAAGGGCGAAAAGTAGGAATGCGCTTGCTTTACGAAGAAAAATATACAGGTATTTGTCCCAGTCTCTACCTTGTTCTTAGTTGACATTTGTGTGTTCACCTGTGACTTTCCTAGGGTGCTCATCACTGTCTCTGGTTTCTACTAAAGTCCTTTCATAAGTTTTCCTTAACCTGTCTGGAACAACCTTGGCCGTGAGATACTGTATCTTCATCTTTGGTACTGAATTGCTAATTGCTAGGCGGTCGATGCTGTTGTATCACCAGTATTGTAGGTTTTATGCTGTGCCCTCCCTCTGGCTGAGGTCCTGTTGGAAGGATGCCCCTGGAAAAGTGCCCTTGACCCAGGAGCAATGAAAACTTCCCGGGGTCAGCTGTGAGTGTTGCCATTCCTGAAATAATTTGGGGATTAAAAAACAATAATAATCGAGATGGATTTGCTGACCTCAGCTTGCCGCAGACTGTTGCAACCACCAAACAGCCCAGTCTAAGAAAAAAATGCTTAAAAATTAGCTATCTCAGTTTAACGTAATGGAAAATTATACTCTTTTCTTAATTTAATGGAAGATTATACTCTGTCCACACTGGTGTAACTCCTGTGCAGACCAGCATCCCTTCCCGCTGTGCTGGAGCATCCACTGAGCACATCGGCAGGATTTTGAGGATGGTTTGCAGTGCCTCTGGCTGGCGCTGGGGGCTTTCAAACAGCAAAACAAACCCTGCCTCTTCTAATTTAATGTTGGTTTTAATCTGCGTCCGTAGCGGCAGCCTGCTAAAATTTACATCAAATCAGGAGGTGGGGATTGAATTTATTAAGCTCTGCTTAATCTGGATGGAATAACACAAGAGGCTCTGAGAGCACTAAATCACTTTGGTTTATTGGGAATCTGGTTTAAGAAAAAAAACAAAGCAAACCAGATTTTTTTAATTTTTTTTTTCTTTTTTCTGGAGAGGCTGAGCATGTGGAGCTATTTCCAATTAATGCTAACACCTTGTTCAAAGGTGTCCTTGAGGATTCAAGAAACTCTCTCTCTTTCTGCTTTCCTGGGTGGAGACACTGGAGTGTCAGGAGGTTAAGTGATCTGCCCAGGGTTGTGTCTCCTGAGCATGAACTCGGGCTAATCCGCCAGCCCCGGTGCTTTGAGATAGACCCACCTGCCCTTTCGCTTCATAACAAGAGCCTCCAGAAGATCAAGAGGTTGTTAAAGGTAGCGAAGTCAGGACATGGCATATAAAGTGGAATAATTACACTAGAGGGGTGAGGTTGTGGAAGTAGAGGTTCGGAGAGATTCTCTCTTGCCTGGGTGGGTACCTGCCTGGGGGAATTGTTTTGGTGACCTGGTGGCTCTCATCTATATGACTTTAATTGGCAAACGTACGGCGTGTGAAGCCGCTTTGGAGGGAGTAGGTTGCAGAAGTCGGAGGCAAGGAAGGCAGGTGATGTGAGCATGGTGCTCCAGCGTGCCCCCACCATGGGCTGCCTCCAAGCCTCGGCAGGTTTTAATTAAAGCTCGCCTTGTAGAGGTCTAAGAATGACAAAGTGCTTTCATTTCAGCTCTGTATGGTTTGACATACTTGGGATTTACGGGTGAAAGGGAGGGGTTGGATGCGGGTTTGTGTAGCAGCCGGCCCTGCCTGGAGGGTTGAGCGCTTGTGTCTCGGCTGGAGCACAGCAAGGAGGGGAGGATGGTGAAAATGCACAACAAAAAAAGGGTGGTCCCCTTTTTGGATGTGTGTGCGCGCGCATGCACGCGCGAGAGGGGGCAGTGTTATAGATGCTTGGGAAAATGCATTCTTAACAGCCTTTTCTAACAGCCCGTCGCTATTTAGGAGGGTGGGAAGCGCTCGGTGTGGGGAGCGCTTGTGCTGGAGCGGCGATCGAGTTTGGGATCTCCCAGCCGGGAATAAGTGACCCCCAGGGCTTCTGAGACCTTGCAAACACCTATGTCTTATGGCATTCTGTGCTGAGCAATCGCTTGCATACATATGTATGCACAAGAGTCTTGGGGAGTCAAGTTTATTATTGAAATTCTGTAGTTTTGTGGTTGGGATGGCTGATGGGACGTGAAGTCTTTCACCACTGGGTTGTAAGTCCATCCCTGGGTGGTGGATGCTGAGAGCTGCTACCCTCTGCCAGCGGTTCCCACATCTCACCCGGGCGTTGGACGGCTCCGGGCCACGGTTGGCAATGAGTTGCTGAGAGGGGCTGATGTGACCTCTTACTGCCGCAGGAGGTGGACCCCAGTTTCATCCAAGAAAGCATGCACAAACACCACCGTGGTTTTAGGGTTGCTTTGGGGTCAACGTGCCCCTCTTTGCATCCATCTGTCCAGGCAGGTCCATGGCTCAGCCCAGCCCTGTGTGCAGGTGGAGAATTTGCAGGACTCCAGCCAAGACCAGTAATGTCTTGTTTTTGAGGCTGTCTTGAGCCGGGCACATGCTGATCCCCAGCTATTTTGGGCATTTCTAGAGCATGTTTGATCTCTCCTCTGCCAGGAGAGAGCTGGCACTGGATGAAACCATGACGGTGGGGATGAAAAGGCAGGCAAGGTGTTTTGCAGGAGGGATGGGAGCTGCAGCAATGGTCCGTAAAGCCCTTCCCATAGCGTTGGAGCCTGGAGGAAACTGGGGCGAGGTGCTGGGGGTGAGGAAAGCTGAGTCATGCATTGCCAGCTGCACCTGCTCCTTGTTCCGTGGTCTGACCGAAGACGGGGCTCCTGGCCATGCTGCACGGGTGTTATATCTCTTGCAATGCTACTTGCTGGAGGGGATGGGGGAGACTGGGCTGGGGGTCCTCAACTGGTCTCTTCCCCCAGCAGCCTCCCTTCCTTGGGGCAGGGAAGGCACTGAAGGCTTGTGGGGTGCTAGAGGTTGTGTACTGAGAAAAGGCTATTTATTTATTTTATTCTTTTCCCCTCCCTGATAAAACTGCTGTTGTGGCAATACATTTTTTTAGCTCTATTAACATCTGAGGGTTCCCGCTGCTGTAGCTATTGAGCAACTCTAAAAATCATTACACACGATACATATAAAAATCTATTGCTCTGAAGCTGCAGAGCAGGCTGTTAGATGGCTGCTGCTGCTTTAACTCCTGGGTCGTCCCGAGCGTTATTTGGCAGCTGTGTGCTGGGGGTTTCGTTTTAAGATGAGGACCAAAACCATCTTTGGTGCTGTGGTGCTGGTGTCACTTGAATTTGCTGGAATTTCCCCCAACCCCTTGTGTTTTGTGTAAGAATAAGTTTATATAGCTCTTGCTTCAATCAGCAAGGAAGAGTCAGGGGAAGACGTGCACCCAAAAATGCCAATAAATAAGTTATCATTGAAGGGTTCCTGTTGACTCTGTTGGCTGGCTGAGTCCAGCATCAGGCTGGCTTTATGGGTCCGTGTGCAGTAACAAAAGCCTGCGGAGATGGAGCAGTTTTGGGTTCCCTGTTCTCAGGACCTTGCCCTGGCAGCCCCATGAGCAGGGAAAAAGAGAAGTGGATGTAGAGGGCGAGGGAGCCCCGTGCACGGAGGTTGCAGCATTACTGCTGGGACTGCAATGTGTTTGTCCCAGCTCCTGAGAGCAAGTACTGAAGGTCTCAGCACAGCAACAGCTGCTTGCTCGGCACGGGGCGGGGGGGGGTGGATGCTTTTGCGCAGCCTGGGCAGAGTATTTATTTCTGCATTATAAAAGCAAAGTAAATCTCATTAGTAGGAGGTGTTGTGGCTCTGAGTAACGCCATAACCTCATTACGTGTGAGCGGTGCTGCTCGCTCTTGGATTTTGTCCTGTCGTGGACACTTTGGCTGGGCTGTATGGGTCCATCTTTGGGATTTCCTCTTGGAGGCATAAGGGTGGCCTGAACTTTGGAGATACTAAAAAGGTTAAATGTTGCATCTAAATATTTTTTTTCCGGAGCCTTGAAGCCTGTTTGCAGGTTTGCCTCCAACTACAGAAGTTGGCTTTGATGCCTTCTATTGCCTGCTTAGCTCCATGGTGGTGGGTTTGGGTTAAGCAACCTGTCGTCGTTTTGCGCAAAAGAAATACGCTTTTGTGTGTGGTCTGCTGGGGGGAATTGTGTTATTTCATAAAAGCTTCTAGAAGGCTGTTGGCTTTTTTTTTTTTTTCCCAGGGAAATTAAATTTCACATTTATCTTGAGTCTGTACCCCGCTTTGTTAGATTGGTAACACACCAGCGTACGCCTCGTCCAGGAGAAGCCTGATTGAAAGCCTGATTGAAAATCAGACTTCTGGTCTATAATTTACCCCCAAACCTAAAATTAGAATATTTCTTTTTTGGACTGAAATAAATGGTTTAGCTGCATTGACTTTACAATGAGTGTGGGATTGTATCCATGGTGAATTAATTTATGTATGATTTAATTTCCTGAGGTTTCCTTGTGTTTAAGCTTTTTTCTTTCTTTCCTCCCCCCCCCGCCTCTCCAGTACACTAGGGTTTGGATTCCTGACCCTGATGAAGTTTGGAGATCAGCAGAAATTATCAAGGATTACAAAGAGGGAGATGAAAGCCTCCATCTGAAACTTGAAGATGAAACTGTAAGCACTTGAATGTTGTTATTCTTCTCAGTAATTTAAAACTTTGAATTAATGTGTGAAGAATCCTGAACCATCTCATATATTTTAGGAAGTATTTTTAAATGTGTTTTATTGCCTTAGTGCTTCCAGCTTTTCCATGTCCGCTCCCTCCCCAGACGCTTGTGTTAAAGTAGGTTGCGAGAAAAGCCCTTGACCCTTCTCATCTCTTTTCATCCTCTGGCAAAGTTGTAATAGTCTGTGATATCAGAATAAGGGGGTTTTTTTATAGCAGCAGTATGTTAGAAATATCAGTTTATGGTTTTTGCTGCTGAACAAATTGGAAAGAGCACGGCTGGTGGCGTCTACTCAAACTTGGGTACCGATGGAAAAATCACATAGAGCGCAGCAGTGACTGCTGTGCAACAGCTTTCTCCATGCCTTAGTTTTTCTCTTTAAGTATAATATTATGTAAAATCCTTTTTTCTCCATTTTTTTTTTTTAAAATAAAGCTCTCAAAGACAAAAATGAGAAACTCATTTAAATGTAGTTGTTTTTTAGCAAGTGCTGCTTTCAAATGCACAAACAGCCCAGGCTCACGGCATGTGTGCAGCCAGTGATAAATCATTCCCAAAGCAGGATGGAGCCTGGGGAAGAGCAGCTGCTTTCTGTCCTGCACAAAAAAAGCTCATGGGGTGGCACGTCGAGTAGCAGCGAGGGATTGCAGATGAAGTTAACAGTGGCATTTGCCTCAGCTGCAAAATTTGGGTGGTTTGTGGGAAGGGAGCAGCCATGCTATGTGCCCACCACGAGGTGCATTTCCCAGATGTGGTGCCTGGTGTAGCAGGAAGAATAAATATATTTTTTGTGAAGAATTCCACCTAAACATCTGCTCTGTTGCTAAAAGAGTTAAGAGGCCGCTTTCTCCAAATTGAAAATGCTGTGAGGAGGGTGAGTAATTCACGTCCCCTGCCAGCTGACCATTTCCGTACTGCAGGGAATATTTTCACCCTATTACTTAATGGGAAGATGGAGAACAAAAATGAGACACGCTTGATTAGGCTGTTCATCAAAACAATTCTTCTTTCAGAGCAGCGCAAGCGCGGGCTGTTTGCAGTGTGTGAATGTGCCAGGTTTGCACGGTCAGTCATTCGCGTTGAAATCTGCACCCAGTGCATGGTGCTGTTGGCCCTTCCCGGGTCAGCCCCGGCTGCGCTTGTTGTCTGCCCCAATTTGCTGTTCCAGCACAGGGCAGCTTTCTGAGGAGGGTGAAGGATGGATGATGCTCCTCTTGGAGATGCTTTTATCCCCTCCATAGACTCATAGTGTCTTTAAGGTTGGAAAAGACCTCTAGGATGATCCAGTCCAACCGCCAACCCAACACCCCCATGTCCCCTAAACCATGGCCCCAAGTGCCACGTCTGCACGGTGTTTGAACACCCCCAGGGATGGTGACTCCACCACCTCTCTGGGCAGCCTGTTCCAGGGCCTGACCACTCCTGTAGTAAAGACATTTTCCCTAATATCCAATCTAAACCTCCCCTAGCACGGCTTGAGGCCATTTCTTCACGTCCATGGTGATAAATCTGAATAGGAGGTGCACATCGTTTGAGCATATGTTTTTCTCTGACGTGATGCTTCATGCTCGTGATGCGAGCGTGATGCTCATGATGGGCATATTTCCACCATTCCAGTCATTCCATGCAGCGGCTTGTCCCTGCCTCCCAGTGGCATCAGATGCTGCAGGGATGACCCTCGTTGCAGGTTTTTTACATGCTTTTTCTCTTGCTCTCTCAGGCAAGAAAACAGAAACCTTTGAGAAACCAAACAGCAATGCTCAAGCCTTTGCAAGAAACTGGAGACGGGTGTGAAAAGTGCTACAGGCTTTAACTCAGGGGCAGGTTTCCTGAGCAGCGCTAATGGGCACCCAGAAGAGATGGGTGCTTGGGTGCAGGTGGGCGCCTGTCTCACCCACAGCAGCTCCTTCCTACCGCTGCTTGTGCTCAGGCTGCCAAAGTACGTCTGCGCATATTGCTGAGTGCTGCAACCTCCATCCTTCGTTTCTGGTTACGATCTTCATCAGTTTTAGTATTTGGAGTGGGGGGAGATGATTTTTTTTTTTTCTTTAATCTCGATGTTTCCCTGGAAACCAAATGTGCTAAGAAGTCCTGCAAGGTCTAGTCTTTTTGTACAGCTGAGTTTAGGGTCTAGTCTTTTTGTACAGCTGAGTTTAGGGTCAGCAACACTAAAGTACAAGGAGATTAAAGGATTATTAGGTGTTGTAGCTTAATAAGCATGTCACTGTCACAGTGAAACACAGGGACATCTCATTTTGGGGTTGTGGAAGAGACCGCTGCTTACTGCGGGTCCTCCCAGAGACCGCTGTTTGATGCATTTCCATATGAAACCCTGCCTAGACCCAAGTGATGTTGGGATGAAAAGGTTTAGCGAAGGGGAGCAGCGCACATGAGCGTTTGATGGAGATACTGAGCGTACATGTCTTCGGGGGTTTTGAAGCTGTTGAAAGCCTTTTGTTCCTGACAGCCAACATGCATTACCCAACTGTTTAGTGCTTCTCTTTTGTCCTTGTGCTTTAGGTGAATTTTCATGGGTTTTGTGGTTTCTGGCTGTACTCTGTATGCAAGATTACTCCTTTTGAATGAAGAGCTGATTTTTAAATATCACAAGGGATCCCTGGCGTGTTTGCCATTAAGATGTGAGACTGAGTGTAAACTCTTGAAAATTGGCATTGGCAACGTGGAATTGGAGTATAAAACAAGCTTGACGTTGTCAGATGTGCTGTGTGAGCCTGTCCTTGTACGCTCGGGTTGGCTTTTATTGTGTTGTTTGTGATCCACTGCCAGTGCAGTGGTTGTGGTTCTTTTCTGCTTGCAAACTGGGATTCCTCCCTTCTGTTGGGATCAGGGAGCATCAGGACCCCTTCCTGAAACACCCCATAGAAAGCAACATCATGGGCAACTATTTTTTCTTCCCCCCCCCCCCCCACCACTGTTAAGGAATAAAAATACACTTTTTCTTTAGTTGATGGCTCTGCTGTTCATTTGGGGATGAGCCAAAAATAGTTAACGTATGGGCAGCCATATGCTTCAACAGCATAACCTGGCTCTTCAGATACTGAAGCAGCAGGGACTCTCTGCTCCTCCATGTCCTTCTTTGCCTGAAAGGGTGTGAGGTTTTGAGTATAAAAGTAACTCGAATTAAAAATTACTTGAGAAATCACTCTGATGGGAAGAATATGGTCTATTTTGAAATGAAGCTGCCTTCAAAAAACATGAAGATGCTTAGATCAGATAAAGCTGTAGTTTTCTGTATGGTACCTGTTACTGCTCTGAGCTGGCTAAAGGCTATTTGCCCCAAGGCTGGCCTGAAAACAATCCAGGTACGCTCAGGTTGGTGCTGATGGACCGTCTGTGACCCCCAGGACCATTTGTTGGCCAACTCAAAGCCATTTACCAGGGGGATGTCCTGTCTCCTGGCAGTGTGGGACAGCAGGATCATCCAGGTCCCTAAATAAAGGGGTCTTCGTTCCAGTTAAAGCAGGAGGTGCAAGTATTGGCCATATCTGGGTTGAAATTATGCTTGGATTATAAGACGTTAAAGGAGCTGTTAGGTTTTGTGTTCTCACATTCCTCATATGTGTCTCTTCAGCTCTACGAATATCCTATTGACCACAAAGGAAATGAGCTGCCTTTCCTGCGCAATCCAGATATCCTGGTGGGAGAGAATGACCTGACGGCCCTGAGCTACCTGCACGAGCCCGCGGTCCTCCACAACCTCAAAGTCAGGTTCCTCGAGTCCAACCACATCTACACCTACTGTGGTGAGTGTCCAGGCCGCACGTTCAGCTCCTGGAAAGCAGTGGGTTAGATCATGTCCATGTAGAAACCCCTTGAGACCACAAGCCAGAGGCTATGGCGTGAGGAACGACGGGGGGCTGTGAATTCGGGGTGGGTGGGAGACACGATTGTGTGCCAACAAGCTTAAATTGCAAAACCAGAGGTGGTTTTTGAGGGTTGGTGAACTGTGAACTTCCGGAGCTCACGGTCCATGTAGTCTTGGTGGAAACGTCATGTCAGATGAGTTTGAGGCCAACATTTCGTGTGCTTGGCAGTCTGTGGGGAAAAAATTAGGACCTAGCAAACCACTGGAGAACAGCAGCGTGCCAGAAAGATACGGTCCAGCTGAAAAATGTCCGTAACAGTTTTTCCTCCTGGAAGACTGCAAAAAAACCTTGCTGCACTCTTGTTTCCTGCCTTTTCTTGATGACTTTGGGGGTCATCTAACTCTTAAATTCAAAGCAGGAGGGCAGGTATGAACTTGGGTTTGTCATTCCTAGGGAGAGTGACCTGCCAAAAGCGTTTAAGGCAGCAGTTACCTGTGAATGGATGGCAACAAATTGCAATGTAAAAAAAAAAAGGAAGAAGGCAATTCACCCATTTTTATTCAGTTACATTGGAGAATACTGAATGTCGAACCCTCTTGCTGACTTTCAAGATGACCTTGCTAGCAGTGATGCAGAGTAACGATTCTCGAAGTGATGAGTTGCGAGATTATGGTGAAACGCATAGGACTGTTTGTGTGGCAGGGTTAAGGCTGGTATGTTCAGCTATTATTAAGTGTTGCAATTTAGGGTTGTTGAGGAAATGCTTGGCAGGAGGAGATGACTCTTTAAAGTAGCGCCCTTGAAATACGTGGCCTCAGTGGCTGGTAATAGCGGTGCCTTTGCTTTAAATATTTAATGCTGTGTTAGACTATTGGCATAACTTGCAGCTTTTTGCAGCTGCTGTGTGCTCCTGGTCAGATGCAAGCTTGCTTTCATCCAAAATCAGTGAGGTTTCATTAGTACAGCCTCTTGTGAGGGTTTATAATAATCTCGAGCACAGCATCGTGCTAATGAAGATGCATGGGTTTAGGCTTGGCTGTTTGGGCTTAGCAAGTGTAGGTCTGGCTACAAAGTGCTGTGTGGGTGCAATGTACCCTGTGCTCTAGTTATAAAGCGGTTTAGGAGGGGAGAAAAGTGCTTATCGTGGCCACCGGTGTGTTTTTGGTCAGTAAGAGAAAGAGATGCGTGACCCTAACAGCACCAAGATGTGAACAGATAGGAGCAGGGCACGATGAGGTGAAGCTGTGGGGTTAATATCCCACAGAGGCAGGTAACGTGACTTAGCTGACCTTTGCCTTTTGTTGTAGCTTAAGTCACCGTATCACGGTGTTTGCTGCAGGCTGAGAGTTCCTGTGGCTTGCTGTAATTTGAACGTGCCCGAGCCCTGAATCGGCCGGGCTGGGAGCACAGCACCCGCTCCCACCCGCCACGTGCTCTCTGGAGCTCCTTACAATAACAATTTAAACCTGCAAAACCTGAAGGTACTGCGGAGGTGGAACTTGTCAGTGGTTCAGTGTTTGCAGGGTGCAGACCAGCTGCCTCGAGCGCAGAGGTAGCACCACGCGTGGTTTTGCCTCTCATTAGTTCCTGGGCTCGCTGCCTCCTCTGGGCAGGCATGGCGTTCCTAGAGCTGGAGAGGAAGGAGACGTTACAGCCTTAATGCAGGCTCTGGCATTCATTTCCTGTGATTTATACATTTCATTTTTGATTTGAGTACTTTCTTTGTTACAAGCTTTCACTCAGAATTTAAGATAGGGGAAAATCTGGGATATTTGTTTGGGTGTCGCAGAGCTTAGGTTGCATAGGAATTGCTTTTCTGAAGTGATGGCTCAGGCACTGTTTAGCTCCTCTTCTCACTCTTTCTGCAAAGTCTGGCTTCACACAATGAAGATTATTATATATTTGCTTTTCTCACCAGTTTCATATGCCTCCTCTGGAGCCGTGCTGGAGCTTATAGCCTTGCTATCAAAGCATGGCACTTTGAAGGAGATGCTGAGATAAGAATTGAGTCCTTCCCCATTCCCTTCTCATCCTTTTTTTTCTTCAAACATCATATTTAAGAAAATTGATTGAAACAACTAACGCAAGCCCTGAAAAGCCTGAAGTATTAAATCTGTGCTTGGTTTGTAACATATCTGTCTATTTATCTGTTCTAAGGTATCGTGCTTGTTGCCATCAATCCATACGAGCAGCTGCCAATCTACGAACAAGATGTCATCTACGCGTACAGTGGCCAAAACATGGGGGATATGGATCCTCACATCTTTGCGGTGGCAGAGGAAGCCTATAAGCAGATGGCCAGGTGAGTGGGTGCTCGGTCAACCAGGTCGGATCGAACGGTCAGATCAAAAGCAGGCAAATATCCAATTAAATATTGCAAGTATGCAGTTAAAGTGAAGTCGTGGAAAAGAGTGAGAAACTGCCACGTTTTCATCTCTGCTGCGAACACGGTGTCTTCTATCATGCCTTTATACCCCTGAGCTGGTGTGGTATCTCCGCATCGTGGTGCCCGTCTTCACCCACGGGTGCTGTAGCTCTGTCCCTCTTCTGCGAGCCGCAAGACTTGGTTCCTGCGGCAGCCTCCCTTGCACGGTGCAGAACTGCTTCATGCTGAAATCTCTTTGAGGTCAGGTGTTTCTAATTAATTCTGCTTACTTGATGCCGTTACCGGCTGCCAGGACTGCCGGGCTGATGGGGATCTCCGTGGTCCTCAGGAATTCACGGGTTTGGTGCAACTGTGATTCAGACGGGGATCCTTCTCCTGCTGGTGTTTGGATGAGTTTCCTGGAAGAAATTCAAGCCACTCTGCAAATGTCATGTTTAATAGCTTGGGGGAAACGGCATTTCAGATAATTTGGCGAGATAATCAGAGCAAGTCCAGATGCTAATGTTGGTCCTCTTCATTGAGAGACTGTGATTTTGAGTTAGGAGGTGAATACCTGGGGATATTTGTGGGTCCTTCAAAGCAATGTCTTCACCTGGTGAATGTGGTGTGAGTTTTATGTTATTTCTGTTTGTTGTGTTGCTGAGGACAGGTGCAGGATTTTGTTCTTACCAGATAAGCCCCAATCTAAAAGAGAATTTGAGAGGAAGCTGAAAGTTGTTGCACTGGGGATCGTTTTATTATAGTTGTCTGGGCTCACACAGTGTGTTTAGATTTGCTTGTGGATTAGCTGTAATTTTTGTACAGCCCTGGCTTTTAATAACAAGAGTAAGCACAGAACCGTTTACCAAGGGTTTCAGCCTGTTTTCTGCTGTGTCTTGGCTGTAAGTGGTGAGTTAGGATGCATTTCTAATTAAAGACGAGCCAGAGTTCAATCCACAAATGCATCTGGAGGAACACTGCCATGGGTGGAGATGAGATGGGTTGTACCCAGGCGGGGTTCAGACCTCCTGCAAGTGCTTGTGCTTCGGGCAAAACTGCTTTGGGAAGAATTTAGAAATTTGGGGAGCTGTTTAGAGAAAGAGGAAGGCTTAGGAGTGTGCCCTTGTTACATGAATCCAGGCTGAGCAGCAAGCTGCATGGTTTTTTGTAGAAGATACCAGGGTTTGCTGTGCAACGTGGACAGGACCGTGGATTTGCCTGGGAAGCCATCTAAAATAGAAGGCAAGAGCTTGCTTTTCTGCTGAAGTCTGCTGGGGAAGACTTGGTGCTTTCCCAAATCCTTGCGTATTTTTTGCAGGCAGTGGGCTAAGCGAGAGCTCTAGCCAGAGATGCTCGACTCTGCTCTCCTCATCAGAGTAAATCTGCTTTTGACAGCCACCCATCTAATTCATAACTGCTGGCTGTGGATGGTAGGGAGCACTCTGTGAGGGGGCTTGGAAATAACCACCTTCAAAGCTCTTAAACAAGACACTATTCAGCACCGCTCCGGTGCTGTCTCGGCCTGGTATTACGGTAATTGCAGGCTTAGGTACAAAAGCGGGGTTCAAATGGGGCTGAGAGGAGATTGTAATGTGGATTATAGGAATCTGCCTGGTTATTTGAAATGTGTCTTAAAACGTAGCACGCTATATTTTAAATCTGGAAGCTTCTGGGTGGACATTGTGTTCTCCACAGTTTGATCCAGGCTTCTCCCCGCACCACTGCGGAGGGAAAGCGGTGGAGCTGCTTGAGCAGGGCACGTGGATGGCGTGTCTCATGGGTGGTGGATGTAGTGCATTGCACAGGACTTCTTTTTGCTTTTAAGTGAATTACTGACTCTGTGAGATGCCTCCTATCTGAAGCTCTGCTTTATGCAATGGGAGTGCACGTGAGCGTGGTGGGACATGGGTGCTTGGGCAGCTCAGCTGTCAGGATGGAGGTCTGGGAGCGTCTTAAACCTACACTGGTGCAAAACCATCGCTTGTTTTGCAGTGTCGTAGCTTTTAGACAATTGCATTATGTCTGGTGCATCCCATAGACCAGGACTAAAACTCAAACCTGCAATCTCAGAAGGTTAAACTTGCACTGTGACCGAGAGCGGGAAGCCAGTCTCTGGCTAGCCTTCTGGGTTGGTTTCTTTCTTTATCTATATGTGTGTGTGCTTGTGTATGTATATGCATATATAGGCTGGCATATTGAAAATAAAAAAGGAATTATTTATTCTAAAAACAAATTGAATGAAAATCACATCATAGAAAAGTGAGAATAATAATGCAGTTGTGTGTTTTGTTTCAATTTCTGGTTTTTTTTCAGCGTGAGTAAGAAATTCAACAGGCAAAACAAGCTTTTTCTGTGCAAGATTGCTTGGAAACAGCTGATGTTACTTGCAACATCACTGAGAAAAAAGGTGCTGAGTAAATAACTTGCTGGAGCCACCGAGCAGTTGCTGCTGGGTGAGCTTGTCCGGTGTTTAGTGGAGCGTCATCTCCAAGGTTTGCAATGAGCGGCTTCTTCATTTTCATGCTTTTATATATGTCCATGGGATGGTATTAATGCATTTGTGCGGCAGAGCAGAACTTGATTAGCTGACTCTCATTAAACTGCTTCCTTGAGATCACACACTGCACTGGGGTAATAAACCCTTCAAAAAAAAAAAAAAAAAAAAAAAAGGCGTTGCTCAAATGGTGCTTGAGATGTTTTTTGGGGCCACAGGCAAATAGCGCAAACTGGGAGCGAGTGTGTGAGCGGGCAGATGGTGCCAGCTTCTCCCTTGCTGCGGGGTTTCAAGTTGCAGTGGTCCTCTGAGGGCAAACAGAGCAAGGATGTAACCGGGAACCATGAAGTCACCTTGAATAGCTCTTCTCCAGTGCAGAAGGCAAGGTTTTTTATATTTTTTTATATATATATGTGTGTGTGTATGTATAAAAAATTAAAAAATGCACACATATATAATATATAAACTATGTGAAATACATAAAATGCATAAAAATGTATGTAATAGATGTATATTTTAGCTTTATTAGTGGCCCAGAGCACACTGGGAAGATGCAGCGGTGGTGACCGAATGGGATTGAGTGGATGGCAAGGAAAAAGGCCATAAAAATCTAAGTTTCCCTGTTAAGTGAGAAAAATTGGAGGCAATTAGGTTTTTAATTATCTGGTCTTCTAGTATACCATTGCCATGTAGGGGCAGGGTGCTGGGGCACAACTTAGACATTCGCTGGTCTATAAGCGTTAGTGGAGTTGTCCTGTGCTTTCTTGCCTGCCTCGAGCTGGTAGTGCCCATGAGATGGGGCTGGAGGCATCTTCACAGGTGGCTGTAAAGCTCTGCTGGGTCCTGTGTCTAGTGTCGTCCTGTCGCCAGGAAATGCCAATTTGAAAGGGAAGGAAAAAAAAAAAAAAGGAAGGAAAAAATAAAGGCGGGGGGGAGAAAGCTGTGGGTGGGCTGGGCAAGGGGCTGAAGAGGGTATATAGCATCATCTGATCCCTTTTTCAGGGCAAAATATTTCACAAAGCATCTGAACACTTACCATGATGAGGGCATGTGTTAAAACTCCCCTTTAAATAAAATCTTCTCCCAAAGAGGATGCTTTGCAATGAGTTGCTTTGCGAACGGTTGCTTTGCAGCACTGGCAAGTAAAACAGCTTAAAAAAAGGCGAGTGATTAAAATTCATATGTGACTGCCTCTAATTTTTCCGGTGACCAGCTCTTTAGAAACTCCCTTCATAGCCAGTGTGAGACTAAGCGCGCTCGGCTCGTTGAAACAATATTGTTTGAGGCAAAATACACAGCGTGGAGTTAATTTGCTCCAAGTGCTGCTACCGGAGGCAGTGGAGTCAAGTGTTGGGGTGGTGGAAGGATGGATCATTTACTGATTGCTAATAGCTGAGGCTGCGTGGTTTGTTTGTGCTTTGGGACACATTGTCTTGCAGGGTGACGTGACCATCTCCTCCTCTGGTCTTGGTCTCCATCCTCCTGATCCTACCTGGCGAGGTGCATTGGGTTTTACACTTTTGGGTGCTGCAGAAGGCATTTGTGCTCCTGAAAGCAGAATAAAAGCTTTGGGGGAACATCCAGGATCCCCCAGAGAGCCAGGACAGCCACTGGTGCCCTGGCTGATTGCTTCTTGCTTTTCTTAGAGGAACAAAAGATCCCTTGTGTGCCCAAATCCCGGGCGGTGGCTCTGATTTCCTTGTATGTCATTGCTTTGGGCAGAAGCCTGGAGTCTGGCAAAAATTCCCCTTGAAACTTTATTTTTGCTGAAGTCAGCCCGGCCAGCAGCTTTCCACGCGTGAGCAGGGGTTGTTTCTCACTACTCGCCCCGACCCGCGTTCCTCTCGGTGAGTACGTCCCATCAGTTGTCGCCAGCTCCATGGAGGTGACTGAAGCGTGGCACAGTGACAGTGCAACGCCAGCTTCCCATTCCCAGCCTTTGGGGGCTTTAGTTAAAGGTTAGATGTTCCCCTTCGTGTCCGCAGCCTCATTTTTCTTCTCCCCAGATAGCCTTGGCCAGCTCGGCTTGACGGTGTGGTCACCGTGTTGTCTCCAGGTGCTGAGCTGAGTCTTAGGAAAATCACTGCAGTGTGCTAAAGGAGTGAATATATTTGTGTGGCTTTTCTGTCTTTGGCCGCTATCCCTTCCTCTTGTACCAGGTGGTTTCACTCTGGGCACAGGCCAGAACTTGCTAGTCCAAGTAAGGTTTCTTAATGCCCTTTTTTTTTTTTTAAAAAAAAATCATGCATTATACTTAATAAAATGCAAAATTGAACAGAACTAGGTGATAGAGGTATGTGGTATGAATAGCATTGCTGTGGGTGATGGGGCAGGAGAATGGGCCCTCCAAAGGCATCAAACATCTTTCAAAAACAAGGGGCGAGTAATGAGGTGGTCTTTGCTCAAATCGTGAATCAAACAGCGAAAGCATCATAAACTTCTTGCTGTATATTCTGCGTGTTTCCCAGATAGCACATCCGGATCTTGCCACGACAGCAACGTTATATCGCATATGTGGGCCCCGTAATTAGCATGGCATGTCAGCTAATAACCACAAAATAAGTGCAATGTTCAAATATTACAGTGAAAAAGATCTCGGGTGATAAAGGACTTGCAAAAGCCTCCCAAGAATTGTGTGGACTGCGTGAAGTGCCATGCTCTTCATTCACTTGTGCTTGCACTGGGCTGGTGCTTTCACGGATGCATGATGTCCGCAAAGCTGTTGCGTATGGTCAGACAGAGATATCTTGTTTGGATCCATGTATAACTCTGCTAAAGTGGAAATGCAGAACATGTTAACGTTCTCCTGCCAGGAGCATGAAAGGGCTCTGCAGACCTTAACTGTGACACTTGCAACGTCGGTGGGAAAATCAGCGTTCTGGTGACCTGTTGATTAGACTGGAGTTTTTTTCCTTCCCAGCGTGAGGGTCTCCTGGCAGTGGTGTTGATAGTTCTTGCAGGAGAAATAAAATAAGAAACACAGGAGTGATTTGGTGGATGAGTTCAGCTTCTGCATATCTGGGCTGCTGGTCTCACCTGCAGCTCGGTGGGTACCAGATAACCCCCAGTGTCTGCAACTCAAACCAGGGTCAGCATCTACTGTGTGATTCCTAAATTACAAGTTATATGAAAATAGCGTGTCTTCCCTTTTCAGCCCTGCTGCCGGCGTGCTGTTTCTGGCACTAAATGCTGAAACACCAGGACTGCAGATGGGTAACTATTTAGTAGTGGCTTTCCATTTTTGTCGGAAGCTGGTGCGCCCAAGTCTTGCATACGACAAAGTGTAAAAATCACTGCCTACACCGACAGGCAAACACGGATCGTCTGTGTCTTGCAGGGATACAGGTGCCGGTGGGGCTGTGCATGGCCGCGACCGCTCTCTTTTCTGCTCTGGGGTGCAATGCAGGAGCTGGAAAAGAGCAGAAATTGCAGCATCGACCCTGCCCATCACCTAATAGAGGCGGGGAGGGGTGTGGGCACGGTGGGGGATGTCCTTTGATAGCACTTCAGATTTCAGGCTTTACAAGAGGATTTAAAACCATAAAAAGAGAGAGCGGGTAGGAGTTAAAAGAGAGCTTAACTCCCGACAGAGATGCAAGAGGAATCAGACTGGCGCAATAAATAAGGCTGGATGTTGTGTTCTGTTAAAGGCAGGGAAGGGTTTAGGTCTCATGGTGAATGAGGCTGGGTCGGGGGTTTGCAGCGAGCTGCGGGGCCAATCTGTGCCGCAGCTCAGCAGGGCTTTGCAGCGGGTGCCATCTCAAAACTAAAGCTCTGGTATTAAAAAAAAGGGTCAGAAGGAAAACCATTCAGTAGCCTTGAATTTAGGAAGGGGAGACATCGAGGGGGATCTCGTCTGTGTAGAGTTAAAACCTTCTCCCTTTGTCCCCATCCCACTTTTGGAAGAGCTATGCCATAAACATGCTGGTGCTGGTGTTAGACCTCAGGGTTTGCAAAAGCAGCTGGATGCAACTTCTCCAGGGGTGATATAAAGGGGGGGGAAAAATGGGAGGGATTCCAGATAATGTTTCTCAAGGACTGGAGGAAAGACACTCCAGTCTTACTTGCCCTGCTATGAGAGGACAGAGATGCTCTGAGGATAAGTGGCCAACTAAATGGTCTTTTTTAAAATTATTTTTATTTTTCTTGTTTATTTTTATTTTCTTTTTGGCAATTTGGAATGAGAATGATGCTTTAATCATAAATGAGACCTCCCTCTCATATCTACTCATAATGGGACAGCACTGGCGTGAGGGAGCTGAAGGTATAGAAAGGTCAGCGCCTGAAGAAGAGTAATGATTGTGTGTGTGAAATATCACCGACTTGGAAGACGTCGTAATAGGCTACATCAGACGCGTAATTACTGCTGCGATGCAGGAGAACTGTTTGAGCTCTGAGGTGTGAAAGCTGTAACACCAAATATCATTAAACATTCGAAACGGTGTTTACGAGCACCGTAATTATATCAGAGCACAAAGACTTGCGATCGCCCTTGCCCACCTCCTGGTCACTGCTTGCTGTCCTACGTCCTCAGTGAAGTTCTGGAGACCTCAGGATGGAGAACCCGGAGCGCTCACTCAAAACTCAACGGTCCCATTAGTTTCTGAGAATGTCTTTCTGGGGCTTTCCTAATGTGTATCAACTGTAATTAATTAGGTGGTAGCGTAGGAGTTTACGAGCATCGGTGGCTGATGACGGTCGAGGTGATGAAGGATCTTCTTTCTGGGACTGCCATGGGGTGGAAGAACAACCGGCTTGTCCTCCTGGTGCCAGCAGAGCTCAACTGCTGGGGTAGCATCATGCAAGCTCGGGGAGCAGAAAGCCGGTGCGATTCTTGCCCCCATGTGATCCTTCTTGGGAGGATGCGGTACGAAGCCTCCTCCATCCGCAGGGCTTCGGTGCTCCATGGAGGCCGGCTGCTGCTTGCGGGTGGCTTGGGTTGGAGCAAGGGATGCTCTGTGGTGCGATCCCAGCGCAGAAAAGAGCATCGGGGTGCCAGAGAGCTAATAAAATCAGCCAGGCGCCTGTTTTGCTCTCGGTAGAAACAGCACACAGAAGAAATGCTGACCCCGTTTTAGCGTGGCCGAGGAGCTTGTGTTCTTCCCCAACGGGGTATGCAAAGCATAAATCCCAGGAGAAGGTCATCCTGCCTGCCTGCCCTCAGGAATTGGTGGAAAGACTGGAGACAGCTCAGCATTTTGCAGAAACTTTGAGCATGCAGGATTTTCTTTGCTATTGAAGGGGCGTTTACAGCTGGCTGCACAAAGCCGTCCGGGGAGAAAGTACCTTAATGAGCTGGGACCAGTGGGACTCCCACCGCTCTCGCAGGAGGAGTAACTGGTTTGCTGGAGCATCGCATAAAAGCGCTCTGACCTCTGCAAAGACGTCTTAATTTGCACCGTGGTATTTGATCTCAGCGTTAGAAGCGTCAGATTGATATGCATGTTAAATAGTGTTGCACCGAGGGAGGATAACGCTTCGTGCTGCTGGTGACCGCAGCAGATGATGAGGTTAATTTGCACGTTACCTGGTCTTTGAGCATCATGCTGCGTGCTCATCCTTTCCCATTCAGGGTCAGACTGGTTCTTTTAGGCTTTTTCCCAGCAACTGAGAGATTCAAGCCTGTGTTTTCTCTCTGCCTTCTTGCTAAAACCCAAGTGTGTGTGAGCAAATTGGCTCTGATGCTGCGCAGGACGGACCTGCGGGGTTACATCGTGCCCGATGCATTTTCTTGAGTAAGACCCTGGATGGACTGTGCATGATCTAACATCCCCCGGGGACACCTGCAACAGCTGAATGATGTTACACCAGGCTTTGGCATTGCAGAAACGGGGTTTTGCTGTTTTGTTTCTCGCGTTAAGGTGCAACGTTGTCTTTACAGTTGCAATGGTACCGGGGTGGGGAAGGGCTACAGCACCTTTGGGGGCGGTTCTGGCCAAAATGTATTTTGGAGCTGTGGTGTGGTCTGTGTGGGTGTAGGTTGTTGGTGAAAAAAATTCATTCTTCTCCCCCTTCAGTATAAGCCACTGTATAAAAATAATTATCTACCTCCAGAAAAAAAAAAAGTTGTGTAGGGTAATCCATGCTATTTATGAAAGATGCAATGTAAAAAAAAAAAAAAAAAAAAAAAAACCAAAACCAAACCCCAAAAAAACCCAAAACAAAACAAAAAACCGCAAAAAAGCAGACCCAGATGAATATATAGCACTTGAAAAGCTGTCCTTATGTTGCTGCTGGCTTCAGCAGCTGCAGCATAAATCATGCATTTGCAGCAGATGTTTGATAATGCCAACAGAAATCATGTCCTTAAACACTCTTGTTTGGCCGGGTGCGAAATAATATCTTCTTGGGTTTCTCCAATGGGAAAGTCCAACTACTCCGAAGTTGTGTTTTCATATTTGTGGTGACCGACGATGCCAAGCGTGGTATTCTAAAAACCCACGTTAAAGCCAACGAGTAAAACAAGCTGCTGCACTCTCAGCAGTGGTACTGCTCCAAATTCCAGTTATCCCACTGAAACGGGAACGATTCCTGGCTTCGGAGGCCATTTCAGAGGCGGCTCTTCTCCACGTTACAATGCTGCAACGGTCTGATTTTTATCTTCATAGTGTGCAACTTCTGTTTATTCATTTGAAGGCCAAGTTAGACCGTCTCAGTTTTTCCTCGATGTTATCAGCATTTGGGAGGATGCAATCCGATGATAATTAAGTTATTGCATATTTATATATCGCTAACAACGCGATGCAATAGCTACGCTCATTTTTAGCTTGCACAACACTGTCAATATGAAAGTGTATTAGAGCCTGTTGTGCATCGGGGCTTTATGCATGTTCTTGTTGTGGTCAGGCTAAGTTCAAGCTACAGTACTTAAAGCACTTTTAATCTTCAGATTGCTTTATGAACGCTAATCCTCCGAGCATCCTGAAAGAAATAGGTTAAATGTGATTTCCATGGTGGAAATGCAGAGAGACTCATCGACTTGTTCTATTACACAGAGAATTAGTGTCAGATCTGGGATTAGAGCTGGAGACGACCCCTGATAATTATTCACAGGGTCTGGCTTTGCCTTTGTTTGCTTAGGATATTTTTCCCTCTCAGAGGAGCTGTGGTTTTAGTGCAACTGGTTTTGCTTTCACTGCTGAGATGAAGATGAAGTTGTGCAGTGGTTTGCTTAAGCTACTGGTGGCAGTGATGGTTTTTTGAAGAGATGACTATGAAAACAAGTCCTGTAAGTCCTAGGTCCCTTCTCATGGCTTTAGGTTACTGCTTTAAAGAAGGCTGACCTGGGAAAAATTCTGACTGTGATTTAGGTCTGGAGAACATTTGGGATATATTTGTCTACAAATATGCCTGCTTTCAAGCAGTGTTGGTGAAGGCTAAGCATCTTGGAGGTGTCCCCTGTCTCTTCTTGACAGAGCAAGGGGTGGTGGGAGTCATTACTGTCCTTGGGTTCAGCCCCTTTGCTATGGCCTTGGCTTGACCATGTTCTTTCCTGCAGTGAGGACTTTCCAGGGACGTTCAGCCCTGACTTAACCAGGTAAACGGATAGGAAATCATGCATTACCATGACTAACGACGTTTCCAGGCTGAGAACTGCACATGGAAACACTGAGCAGTGTCTCGCCTCTGATTGCTCTGATGCAACCAAAACGGGTGCAGCTTTCCTATGGTTGGAGAGCCGTGTCTGGCTGGGCGGGCTTGAAGTTTGGACGTTTCTACACGCCTTTCCCAGGCTGTTTGGAGGCACCTCTGTGGGTAGTGGTATTCTCTGCGTTGCTGCAGGTGAAGGACTGTCTGCTTAAACAAGCAGGGAAATCAGTTTCCTCGATGCAAAGGCTGCTAATTAGCAGCTAGTCCTAATCAGCGCAGGTATCTGTTTGAAGTGCCCTTTCTCTCTGTAGAGAACTGACTTTTGTTTTTGCCTTGGGCAGCACCTTTAGATGTTGCCTTAGTAAAAAAATCTGATATCTACTAGACCTTCAGACTAGATATAAAGAAGAAATGTTTTATGATGAGGATATGGAACACTGGAACAGGTTGCCAGGAGAGGTGATCGATGCCCCATCCCTGGAAACACTCAAGGTCAGGTTGGACGGGGCTCTGAGCACCCTGATCTAGTTGGGGATGTCCCTGCTCGCTGCAGGGGGGTTGGACTAGGTGACCTTGAGAGGTCCCTTCCCACCCAAACCGTTCTGTAATGTTTTTCACATACTGTGAAAACTCCAGTGACTGCCTTACTCATTTTGCTGGGCTGGACACCTCGCCCATCTCTTGCTCTGTGTGTGTAGCCAAGGGTGAGAGTCTTGATGGGCTTTGCTCATAACGTAACCAATGTCTGCAATGAGAGAGATGTGTTACTCACCTGCATAGCAGCTTATGGACGCGTATTATTGCATGAAGAGGACCCATTGAAATAGCAAAGTGAAGCAAAGCATTCAGATTGCGTGGACAGATGGCAGTCTATAGGCTGTATTAGATGCCACCAACACTTGCAGCCCTCAACTTTGGAGGTGCTGTTGCCCCTCGCGTTGAAGAAATAATCCTGGATGTTGTTCTGGTTGGACTTCTGTGCCTTGATGGTTTTGTAAGCATCTTTGATGAATGGAGGCTGTAGCTGAGAACATGGTATTAGTTTTCCAGGCTGTGGGTCATCTTGAGAAGCTGCTCTTGGTGAAGAAACCGAAGTACTGCAGACCCATGGGGGGAAGGTTGGGGAGTTGCATCTTTTAAGTGCCTCGTACCTGGTTTTGAGCTGTAGCAGTGGAAACAGCATCTTTGGTCATTGTTGAAGCCTAATCCCCACTACGTTGCTGGACAAGCGTGAGCATGTTGTGGGCCGGCATGTGTGCATCGTGTGAGCTGTTTGCCGCGGAGAGAAGAGCACTGATGCACTTCGTAGCAGCGTAACAAGCCACGGTGGTAGCCCCAAGGTGCACAGGAGCCACATAAGCCCCAGGAGGACATGTGACAGCATTGCCGTGCTGCAGCAGAGCTGGTATTCGCCCATAATATTTCATTTTATCTAGACTTTATTTCCATCATAATATTCTTCTGTGCTGATGCTGCCAAAATTGACTGTATTTCAAGCAGCCGTGTTGCATACCGCACCTGCACAATGGCCAAACATTTCGGTATTTTTTTATTCTGTGCTGAATACAAACAAGTCCTGCCTGGTTTTAACCATTTCTGCTCACTGAGCAGCCTGTTTGCTACCAGCTGCTCCGTGGGGTTTATCCGTCTTTCCCTGCTGGCACCAGCAGTTGGTTAGCTTGTACACCGAAGAAGGGAAAGTCTCTGTAGCCTTTATTCTTGAAGGCTTTTATTCCTGAAGTTGGAAAAGAAATGTCTGAACATGCATTTTCCACAAAAACAACAACAACAACCAAAAAAAAAAAACCCCACAAAAAAACCCAACCAACCAAAAACCAACAAAAAACCCCCCAGAACAACCCAACAAAAAACTCCCAAACAAACCCAGAAGAGAAGTTACTGCAAATGCAGGAGCTTGAGTGGCCTTGCTGTCTTGTTTGGAAGCCAGCAGCATTTTATTTTATTTTATTAATATAATACAACTCTAGAAGTTTTCTTGTGCCATGGAGAACCTGCCTGGCCCATTTCATACAGCAGCACATCAGCTGTTAGGGCAAATTCTTGAGAAACCTTGGAAAAACATGACCTGGCAGAGCGGCTGCAATAGCAGTAAATGGTGTTGGCTGTGGTTTTTATCACTAGGCTCAGTGTCTTTTGGAAGGGTGATGGTACTTTTAAAAAAACAAACCAGAGGGATGGAAAAATCCACTTGGGATGCAATGTAAAAGGCAGTTTGTGACGGGACCTGAAGGCCGCAGAGACTGTGGGTCTGGAGAGCTCCTTGGATGCGTTCCCCGGTGGGTTGGTCTCTGTCTCCCAGCCAGGCACACCCCAAGAGCTGATATGGAGAATTTATGGAAGAGGTCAAAATTGGTAACGAGAGGTCTTAATTAAGAATCTTAGATGGGGGAAAAAAAAGCAGGTTACAGAATATCACCTTGTAGCAGTGCTGACTGGATGCCAAGTAACGCATAATTCCTCTTTTTTGAGCTTTATTGGCTTCATTCAACTGAAAAGTCTCTCCCAGACTGGTGTAGTTTTAATCTTTTGGCTTAAACAAAAAACACTGGGGGGAAATATTTCCTGAAACGTGCCACTTGGGCAGTAGCTGTCACACTGAAAAGGATAAGAAGCAATAATTCTCAGGTAACTTTTACACAAGTGCAGCTGTAAGCCAAGCCACCTTTGGATTCGCAGAGCTCCTTTTGCAGGGCCAGCGCTTGCTGGCAGAGATCTTGGCTGTCGCCTCTTTCTTGTGCTTCTCCCTCACCTCTCCTTAAGAACAGTCCATTCATCCGTGCTTGCAGCCCATGTCAAAATCTCTGCCCCTTCTTTTGTAGTTGACATGACTTTTTTACACGTTGCAGCCTACTGCTGGCCAACGCGGGACGCTCAACAAGCAGTTGTCCACAAAGATGACCAAAACAGATGTGAAACTTCTCGCCTACTTGAACTGGAGATGAACAGTGATAAATCACTGCCATCACCTGGCCCAGGAACTGCCGCTTCGGGCTGATCCAGCATACTTCTATTTTTGGTGCTTAGTCTTCCTTCCTCGCTTTGGAGCTGGCGCTGGTTTTTTTCCATCGGGGTCACGTGTCTGGTGGCTCGTGCTACAAAAAGAGCTTTATCGCACACCCGTGGAAGTCTAAAGGTGCGAGACGGGTGTGTTGGCAGCGCCGTGGCCAGATCCCGCCAGCTGGCTGCCTGCAGGAGAGTCACGGTGGCTTTGCCAAGACATGCAGAGGGCACGCAGCCGTGACTTAGCAAGTCCTCGGTGAGATGGGCAGGCTGTCCCCACCCGGGTTGAGTCACTGGGAATACTGGGGTTTCGGCCGCCTGGGTGAGGTTGTGCTCGGTTCACGGGCGGTACTTCTGCGTTAACTGCCTGTTAGCCGGAGCGGTTGGAGGTTCCTCTTGCCATCCTGCTGGTGGATGCCCAGGAGAGCGGTGGAGCTGGCCAGGGGGTGGATTAAGATGTACTTGGTGAACCGATCCCTGAAAAATATAAAAACACGGCTGGAAATTAGCTCGGCAGTCCTCTCCTGCTGCAAGCGTCAGGAAGTTGCGGTTTGCGCCGGAATGTTACACGTTTGGCCTGACTGAGGGTTTTTTTTCTTCCAAACCAATTATCTTGAGCCTAGAAGGAGTTGAGATGTACGTGCCTGAAAGCGGGGGAAAGTAATGGTGTGGTGTTGCAGTATGTCTGCATTTGTGTTGGACGTGTAAGAGTGGTATATGGCAATCATTTAGCCTCCGTTCTCGTATCTCGTTGGTATTAATTTAAACTGAGTATCTTAAATTGAAATGTATTTTTAGGTGTGTCCTGATGGCAAGAGAACTGCAAGGTGTAAATTTATTGTTGTGCTTGTATATAGGATTTTGTGTGCCTGCCTTCAGCTGTGACTCATGAAAGCCGGGCAGAGTCCAGGAAGTTGAATTTGATCTTATTTAAAAACACGCTCAATTCCATACTTACAGCTTACCCCAACAGCTGTGGTATTTTGGAAGCTTATATCAAATCCTGCAGTGAAAACTCTCTCCTTCCCAAAGTTCGCGGCCAAATTGCAGAGGTGCTGGGTTTGCCGGGTGCCAGTGAAGCCCTGGGGAGTGGATCCCACCGCAGCAGAGGCACTTGTTCCCGGTGCCAGCAGATTTTTGCCTAGAGGGATGCAGTTATCCTGAAAACGAGCTCCTCTTACTGCCTGGGGCCTTTAAGCTCATTAAACTGATGAATTATTGGGATGTACCTAGTGGGTACCAGGTTATGCACCCGTGGTGGGAAGAACTGGGTATTTTAATATAGCTGCGATGACTTGTGCAAGGTTTTTTTGTGTGAATGATTAATTTTGCAAGTAGAAAAAGGCATTTGGATGAGTCTTGTGCTCTGTGCAAGGCTCAAAAGCTACAGGAGGTGATGCACCCTCAATTTCCCCATGCAAAGTCCTGTGCCCTGAAGCAAAGCATTTTCATACGTGCAGATAAAAAGGTCCGGTGTGTATTTGCTTGAATGTGGTTATCTTGGTGCTGGTGCAAATGTATGTTCTTGTAAGCAAATTTGGTGTGTGCTTGGAGAGGTAAGGCTGCCTGATCCTTCTGTTAATGAGCGAGTCCTTCTTAAACACTGCTTTGTCTTGCAAAACTTCAGGAGCTGAACAAACTTCACTTAGGGACGTCTACCAGGAATCGTCTTTAAACTCTTACTCTTCTTTTTCTTACCCCTTGATCCCAGAAGTATCTCTGCGCATTGGAGCAGCGACTTAAAATTTGGCAGGATTTAGGGATGAATATATGGTGTGAGTCTGTCAGAGACCTGCTTTGTATTATTGTTGTCAAAGTTTTAACCAGGCGTTGGGCTATGTGTGAAAATACTGATGTTCATATAATTGCATAGGGAAACAAATGACTTTTTCTGTTTCCTAATTTTAGGGTGCTTGATTTCCCAGCTTCAATATTTTTAACATATTTGGAGCGTAGAGGAACCTTTTTGGATATCTGTGTTTTAATAGCTCAGCAATAGGCTATTTGAGCTCCTTTTGCAACTAATTGCCCATGTTTTGTTGAGCAAAATATCAAATGCTTGAATGAATGCGTTTGAGGGAAAAATTAAATACGTAACATTAGAAGCTGATATTCAGCCAATGCCTGTTAATAGATCTTCAGACAGATGTTAAGCAGCAGAGGTTTGTTACTGCGGTGTGTAAGGAATGGGCGTCCCAACGTTGGGCTACGTGCTCCAGGGGTGAAGAAAGCAGCAGCGCTTCATGCAGGGTTTCATCTCCCACTGTCTCTGCAAGCCCTTGGAGATGTTCTGGAGATGTTCAGTGTCCTTTATGTTTTAGCTGAGATGTATCCCAATTGGGTATTATTCACCGTTACTTTGGTAGAGTCCGGAATAAATCGAGCATCCGTAATCTAGGTGGTAAAAAAGCGATGGAGGTGTGTCAAGATGGAAGATTGTTGCGTGATTTGAACGTATTATTAACAAGAAAATGGATTAACTTACAAAAGCTTTTTTTCTCTGCCGCAACAGGGATGAGAAGAACCAGTCCATCATCGTGAGCGGGGAGTCGGGTGCTGGAAAGACGGTCTCTGCCAAATATGCCATGCGCTTCTTTGCAACCGTCGGTGGTTCTGCCAGCGAGACCAATATCGAAGCCAAAGTCCTCGCATCGAGCCCAATTATGGAGGTAAAAGCTGCGTATTTCCTTTGTCCTGCTTGCAGTGATTACTGGGTCTCTCCAGACGTCACAAAACCAGCGACAGCCGTAGGGGCCTGGGAGCCAGACCTGATTTGCAGCCTCACAGTAATCCTGAGCTGGTCTGAAAATACAGAAATATGCTGATAGCCTCCATTTAGCCCACCGCAATCGCTCCTCTGTTTGATGGTCTTGAAGCTGAGCCTGTGCATCCCCAGCACGGCTCCAGGAGCTGGGCTTTGCCTGGCTCTCCGGAGCGGAGAGCCCGAGTGGTGCTGCTGGCACCGTTAGAGTTTTATCCTCTTCATCTTGCTCCTCCTCTTGCCACTGCATGGTACCTCCTAATCTTCTTCTTTAATTGTATAGACGTGAAATGGAAGAGAAAAGGGTTACTTAATCTGTTTGAGGTGCTTCAGTGCAGTTTTATTTTTGTTAATTTTCTGTTGCTATCAATCGTATAGGGGAATAACAAGTCCCGTTACAGGGAAATCCCTGCTCTAATGGAAAAAATTTCCTTTTATATATTTATAAAGGAAAGGGAAAGCTGCTTCGTTTCATTGCGCCATGACCAGATGGTGAAAATAAACGTCTGAGTGCTTAAATCCCATTTTCCAAACAGATTTTGGAGGCCAAGTAACTTCATTTGCAAAATAACCAAGTCAGCGTGAAGACAAGATTTGGGCTTTTCCAAAGTCAGTTAAGCACTTCAGGCTTGTGTGACTTGTTTTAAAGGCAGGAGCTAGCAGTGTTGTTGTGGAGCGTAGCATTGTCCTGCGCTTAACCTGTCCTTTGCTTAACCTTAGGCTTGGCTTAACCTGCAGGGAGGCTTCCCACCACAGTTGCCTCATGGCCAAATTGTCTAATAGACACAGAAGTGGTGGCTGATCCCAGATGAAAACCAACCCCACCCCAGCCCAAGAGTCAGCGCGCATGGTTTAGCGTTGTGCCGCCCGATGTGGGGTGCAAGCTGGAACGACAAAATAAGCGGCGGTGCAGACGAGCAGTAACAAAAGCCGTGCGGGCAGAGGATGCGTGGTGATCTGCCGCAGCGTGGACTTCACGCTGGTTTACTCCTTTCCTCACCCGTCTCTTGTGCCTCTGTGAAATGTAGCTGCAATACCTGGGAACACTTAAAAGCATCCAAGGAAAAAATTCATAGTGGATGCTATTCTTCTATATGACCCCATAATTTTATTGCTCTAATTTTCTTGCCTGTGTTCAGTTCTGGATGTAATTTTTAAGTGGTGGGGCCAGGGAGCCTGTCTGTCTTTTTATTGGAAATTGCTGAGAACGTTGCCCAAGCAAAAACCATAAAAGAGAACTGCCTGGTTTGCAAAAATCCCCAAAGTTAAAGTGTGAAGGTGGAGTAGAGGGATGTGTGAGTCGTGAAATAGACCTTAGCAATGGGGTGTGCGGGATGTATGTCCCTGGGGCAGGGACCTCTGCTCTGTAGAGAAGGAATTGAAGGTAAGGCGATGATGGTAATTCTGGATTGTAAAATATCTAGTCGTAATGTTTGCTGTAGTAGTTTGTGAACCTCTTATTTCCCAGGGAGATGGGTGCTGGGCTCTGGGCAGAAATGGAGTGTGTGTGCTCTGCCTCTGCCCTGCTGCTTGTGTGTGTGGTCTGGGATGTGGGCTGGAGGACTGGAGGTGGGAAGTGGGAGCTGTGGGTCTGGGGATGGGTGCGCTGGGGTAAAGGCGTAAATAAACGGACTTTAGGGGAAGGAGGTGCATTAGCTGGCAGAGGAGTTGGGTTGGTGGTGGACGGATGGGGCAGGGAGCAGGAAGGGCTTGCTGAGGTGGTCAGCAAGGAGAGCTTGGGAAAGGCAGCCAGCCTTCGAGAGGTTCACAAGGGCTCTTTCCTTTATGTGCCCATTCCCTTCCATCACTTCCCCTGCGCTTGCTTGAGGCTTATCATCTCAGGACAGGGGGAAGCGTAGTGGAAAATCAGGCTAGTGTAGCCATGAGTGGGAATATTGTCTTCCTCTGGCCCTCTTGCATCACCACGAGTTGCAACTTTGTCTGTTTGATGGATTCCCATGTTTGCAGTGCTGCACCCCTGATGCTTGCACATGGGCTGGATTCTCTCCTCTCCCTTCTGTCACTGTGTGTGGCAGCATTACCTGCCTGGGAGGTGACAGGTAGGTTCTGGAGAGGCAGAGAGGGGCTCTGGCCATGTCACCAAATCCATGGAGTGAAGCGCAAACGTCTGGAGACGAATTGCAGCTGGTTCCATCCCTCTTGCAGGGTTTCATCGCCTGCGTCCCCTCCAGGAAAGCTGCCGATGGTGGCTGTTCACGAACAGAGGTGGGGGCATCCTATAAGACAAAACAGGACTGCTGTGGCTGTTGGGATGTAAATGATCAAATTTCCGTACAAATACTCATTTCTGCTCCGTGAATTCTGGAGACCCCACGTTTTCAGTGAAGAGTGCTCCCCAAAGTCACATCGTTGTTCTGCCTTCTGCATCTGGGAAGGGATTTCCCCCAAATCTTCCCACGACTGTTTATGTAACACTGATTACAAATTTCAGTGTTTAAATAATTTTAAAAATTAAATTTAAAAATAATGTTTAATTTTGTTCCATGCAGGCGATTGGAAATGCTAAGACAACAAGAAATGACAACAGCAGTCGCTTTGGGAAATACATTCAGATTGGCTTTGATAAAAGATACCACATCATTGGTGCCAACATGAGGACATATCTGTTGGAAAAATCACGAGTTGTATTCCAGGTGAGGAGTTGTGCTGGTTTTTCTTCGCTTCTGTCTTTTTGGTGCTGTACTCCATGAATTTAGTAGTCTGGGTCTTTTCTTTGGGTTAAAAAAAGCGCTTTAGAAGTAGCTTTCCTGGTAGACAGTGCTTCCAGAGGTGTCTTCCAGGCTCGGTCTTTTGCAGTTGTTCTTGTTGATCCCAACCTGATGACCTCATTCTGGAGGAATATGTATCTGGGAGACTCCTTAATTGACCCCTGGTTGTTCCTTCATCTGCCCGAGGCTGCAGCTGCGAGCTGGGACCGCTGCTCCTGGCCTGGCTGCTGGGCAGGGATGGAAAGCCTTTCTCTGGGCAGCTGCTGAGTTTTTTACTGAACCTCTTAAAAAGCCAGGAAGAATAACTTGCAGACAACAGCCTTAAATTTTGAAGGTAGGAGGGAGGCAGGAGAAGGGCTGAGGAGGCTGATGTCTCTGCCGTTGGCCCATCGTGTGGGTTTCTTATGCAGGGCTCAGGACAAGCTTTCTTCTTTTGTGCTTGACATCTAGCTCAGAAGCACCCACAAAACTTTTTGTCCTTACCCAAACCCCGCCCCCCCCCACATATAAAAATCCTAAAACCAAACAAGGTTGGGAAGCCACGAGGGTAGGGTACCTCTTTTAATGTTGCTGTTGGTTTGCAATGGGGTCCTTGCTAGCTAACTTAGCCTGATTATCCCAGAGAGGAATAAGGTGTGGAAGTTAATATTAAGTTATTTGCTCATCTTGCAAAGGAAATAATGTACTTCGGTCACGGCGAGGCTTGGCACCTTCTTTTTCCCAGGTGGCACAAGGTCCCCGTTGTCTTGGTGGCACCAAGGAGGTCTTGATGATGGGAAGCAGGGGATGGGGTCAGGGTGTCCCTGGGCTCAGCGGGCACCGGGCTGAGGGTGGGAGCACTGCTGTAATCAATTTGTGCCTCTGGTAACTCGACATTTTCCCCCGTAGGCAGAGGATGAGCGCAACTACCACATCTTCTATCAGCTTTGTGCCTCGGCGAGTCTTCCAGAATTCAAAGACCTTGGACTAAGTAAGTACTTCTACCTCCCCGAGTGCTGGCGGCTGCTGCCTGGGTTTGGTGGCAACAGGAAGGCATTGTGGGGTTAGAAATGCAGTCACCGATGAAGTCATGTGTGCCTGCGCAGTGGGAGGAGGAGGTAAAGGGAGATGAGCTTGAAGGGAGGCTTCTCCCCAACGGTGCTCAGGTTTACTCATGCCATCTCCAGGGATGTGGTACCTTGGATGGAGAGAGCAGCCCTCGTCACCTCTGCTGTGCAGCAGCTTGCTGCATAAAGTGCCTGAAGTTTGTGTTGGCGCTGGTTGGCACTGTCAAGCTCCTGCAAGCGCTGTTGGTGGGTGGGAGCTGTTGCTGGAGGTTAGCCGTGGTGGAAGAAGCCCGTGTATGTTGTAGAAACTGCGTGCAGAACCACAGCGTGCCGTGGTAGATGCCAGCTGATGCAGGGAGGTCGTGTGTTAACATCATACAAAACTTGAATAAAGATCAGACTTTTAAATGAAGTGTGAGCATGGGTTGATCTGGCCAGAGTCTTGGCAGGAGCAGTTGAGTCCTTTGAATCCATTATATTTTTTCAATGGTTAGCTCCTGGGATGCATCCTGAGTTGGGTTTTTTCCCAGGATTTGCAGCAAAACCTCTGTAAGACACCTGAATAAGAGGTTTTTCACATGCAGCAGGGAGTGCAGAGATGTGGCGTAATTAAGTTTGAATACGTACTGTTGCTTAAAAAGAGAAGTGAGGCTTAAAATGTGCTTTTAAGTATTTAAAACGGCGAGGAAGGCAGGTTGTGGTCCTAATGCAGAGCACCTTGCCGCCGCAGACTCTCGCAGAGGTTTCCGTCATGGCTACAGAGAAGAAGTGGTAGATTGAGGGAGAGGCTTTTGGATTCTGGGCTTATATTACTGACTTTTTGGGTCACCATAGGCATGTGAGCTGCACTTCCCAAGTTCTGGTGCTGAAATGGAAGCACTCTTGTTCTTGTCCTGTAGTCACCAGTAAGCCTTGGTGCGTTACCCAACTGTAGTCCGTGCTCTGCCCAGTAACACCAGACCAGACAACCACATCTGTGAATTTGTGAAGGTATGAGATAACTTCTGAGACCCTCTAGGCATAACCTTAATGTCTGTCCCAGGGCAGCTGGGTGGGAGGTGAAGGTTTTGCGTGATTCACTGTGCACTAGCCTTAGTGTGAAACCTGGCTCTGTAGGTTGTCAAGGTTTGTGATGGACCTCGGGCTCCTTTTGGTCTCTAAGGGTCCCAAAACGAAGTTCCTCTGACAGTGGGTTCCCAGCTACTGTCAAAGAGCCCATGTTTGGTCGCATGGCGTGCTTGCATGACCCTAGAGTAAATCTCTTTGAGCACTTTCAAGAGTTTCTGCTGTGAGGTTATGCGCTTCATTTTTGCAAAGATACCCTGAGTAATGCTGTTGTCCACTGGCGTCTCAAAATTCGGACGTAAATTATTTAAACCCAGTCTGGGAGGTGAGTTGATGCGGGAGAGCTCCAGCTGTGAATCCACCTTTCTCTTCGCGGGAATGCGCGGATCAGAGGAAATCTCAGTCGTCTTCAACATGGCGCTGTCAAAGCATCGTCTGTATTTGTGGTGACTGGTAACAGCGAAGGCTGAGCGCTCCCTGCTCTCCTGGTGCATTTTCTTTATGCTCTTGTGACTGTGGCTCTCGACTTCGGTGTCTGAAGGGAGAATGTGTAATGGCAACAGCTGGCATTGTAGGAGAGCGTGGGTACCAGGGCTGTTAGCCCACAAGGCGTTTCACTGGAGGGGAAGACTTCTTGGGTCATTTCTAATAAAAATTTTGTGTTGTCGGTGCGTGTCTGTCTCCAGTTGCGCTTTTCCGTAGTGCTTGTGCGTTTGCCGTATCACAGGATGCGCAGGTATCCGTACAGCCTGCTGCTTGTGCGTTCGGGTGAAACGCAACAACGGAAAAAGAAGTGATTCTCTGTAGAGTTAAAGGTGTATGTCTTTGGTGTTTCCTGCACCGTCACCTTGCAATAGCTTAAAAACACCTCTCCGAAATGTTTTGCTAGCTGGCAGATGCGGTGCTGCTCACACGCTCGGTGGGGATGGATTCAGAGGGATGGGGACGTGGGCGCCGTGAGCTGCTTTTGTAGGGGTGAGCCAGGCTCTGCCTTGACCTGTTGAATTACTAGTGCTGGGCAGTTTTCTGTAAGAGTGCAGATGTGCAAAATTCACTTATCCCTCGAAAGAAAGAAAATCTTTTTGATTACCAACTTTGCATCAGATTTACTAGCCTCAATCTCAAGATGACTAGTCAAAACTCAAAGTTATTTCCTCGTGTGAGCTGTGCCTTACCTTACGTGTCAACCTTCCCAAGGCTTATACAAAATAAGGGGGTATCTTGATGTGAAAATCCACCTTTTGTTGGAGAGGAGGATGTGTATTTTTCCATATCAAAAGTAGGAGCTGTTGTTTCCTCTTTGGGTCTTGCACGTACAAAGAATTGTTGTTGCTCTCTTTTATATTGCAAAATGCTGGAAAACAAAGAGAGTCTCTCAACATAAGCTCGGCAGAGCAAACCAGTTGGCTCTTCAGTCAGAGCGATCCTAAAGGCTCGATTTTTAAACTAGAAAGTAAATATTTAACTTAAAAATGCGGGAATTGGTGTGCAACCCAGTGCCTTTCGAAGTGTGGTATCTAACTTCACGATGGCTGGGCAATGGTGCAAAGCAGCAGTATGTTTTATTTGTTTGCAGTGAATCAAAGGGTTTCTGTGGTTATTAAAATCATTGTACACATTGAAATGTAAATATTGGAGTCAGTTATACCAGAGACGACTTGAGGCAGAAACAGATCCCAATGTGGATGGTTAAAATTGGAGGTTGATGGGGATCAGGGGTTTCTTCTTTGAGGTGTGTTCCACGGCACATGGTGGTAGGGGTGTGCTGCCGTGTCCATAGTTAGGGGTTTTCCCAGCAAGGTGGGCCAGCCTGGCTGGAAACGGCGTAGCTGAGCGATGCCCTAACTGAGCAATGCCATCATCTGCTCTCTGCATGGTGCGCGGTGGGTGCCAAACATCCCGGTCCCATCAACTACCGCCAGCCCCGGATGCATCGTGCAGGGCGACACGCAGCAGCATCAAGCTGTTAATGCGATGCGCTCCGTCACGGGCTCGAGGAGCTCCTGTTGTGCTGGCGGGACCAGGGTGGACATCGGCTCTCTGACCCCGATCATTTTCTGCCCCTTGTTCCTGATGCTCTGGCAACAGAGTTACTGAAACCTCGGGGTCCCAGGGCTTTGTATGCCAAAAAGAATTAAATGTTCTTACAGCTAATGCAAAAGCCTGTGGGAGGGCTGGGGACCTTCTGGTGGCAATGTGAGTCAAAAAAAGTGCAGATTGCAATGATTTTAAAGGTTACCAGCAGGCTGATGTGGAACGCACAGTAGGCTGTGTTTTCTCATTATTTTCATGATACTTGGGAAAGATGTTTGTGAGTGTTAACGATCTTCCTGAGCTTTTCTGGGCGAGTTCCTCCTACCCGGTTTGGAACAAGCTGAAGTTGGTGCTAAGAACAGATGCTGGGTGGGATGGGGATGCTGTCCACCTCCTGGGCTCCCCCCAGCCCTCCCCGGGGCTAAGCCTGCTCCCGCACTGCCGCGACTCAGCCTGGCAGCCGTAGGCACGTATCTTAATGGTTTTGGCCTCAAATAAGCCCTTGTTTTAAGGAGGGGTGATTGCACGTGAAGCTCTTTAAAGTGGGTGTAAATCCTGCGATCTCTTCTTGTATCTGCGTTTGAAATGCCTCTTGGTCTCCATAGGGTTTAGCTTTGCGCTGTCCTGAAATAACTTTGCTAAAGCGTGGATGCTTCAATGGTGCAATGCTGGCATTGTGAGCGTTTCTCCATTCCCTTTGCTCCCTGGGTTTAAGGCATTGTGTGGGAAAGGTGTTAAAATATCTGAAGCGGTCATGGTAATTAAAGCAGGATAAAAAAAATTCCAAGTAGCAACCTGAGTATTTGAAGTAATATGCGCCTGTGCAATAGAGCAGTTATTCGAATCCCAAAAATACCACAGCTCTGCCCTGGTTGAACTTGCTTTGCATGGGGAAAGGGTTTTCGTTACTGCGAGAAGTCACTTATCAAGGTTATAATTCATCCATTTCGAAGTAAAAGCTCCAGAAAGCTACTGCTTGCTGATGCATTTCTTCTGTTTCTTCTCTTCTAGCATGTGCCGAAGACTTTTTCTACGCTTCTCAGGGAGGCAACACGTCTATCAATGGCGTGGATGATGCTGATGACTTTGAGAAAACCAGGCACGCCTTTACCCTACTAGGTAAGGGATTGCTCTGCTTGGAGGCTTCCCAGCAGAAGTCTCTTGCGAATGTTTTTCAGTTTTTTGCCCGAATTATATGGCTCTCGTGTAACACTTAGAGGTATAAATCCATCTTTCTATTGACCCAGTTGGCTTTACCTTGTTCTTTAGTGTGAGCTGCAGAAGTGTTTCTTACAGCTATTTGCGAAGCAGCAGTGAAACGGAGGAAGACACTGAATTTAAGAGAAACCAAAAGAAACCATTCTGCAGTCAAAGCGGTGCTGCAGCTTTGACTTGATTTTTTTTTCTTTTTTTACCCTATTTACAAGCAGGAAAAGAGCTATTACTCTGCAGTTCAATCTGTATTTGGGTTGAGGGTGATGTCACTTCTCGGACCATCACAGTATCGTACTGAGTAGCTGATTCCTGGGAATAATGAGCTGAGTACACCCCTGCTGGGGCAGAGTCCACATTTGCACGGCCAGCTGCAAAATCTACTGCGGCAACAACCACCCGTGCACCCTGCGGTTACACAGTGCCGTAGCCTGCCTGCAGCAGCAACTGAAAGGGAAACCAATTTTTGCAAGGCAGAACTTTCGCAGAGTTTATTAATATTTATCTGAAGCCAAGTGTTTAAGTCCCGGCAAGTCTCAGTTGCCTCTCTGTTGCGTTTCCTACACTGGGAGAGGAGCACTTGATGCAGTTGGCAGCCAGCTGTGAAATCCCTCTGAGCAGCTGTATCGCAGCCACTGTGCTGTGCTGGCAGCGAGCGTGGGGACTCATTTCAAGTGGTACAGCTGCAAACGTTTCCCCCAAATTTGTCGTCATTGTGTTTTAGATGGGCTTGATCTCTTTTTCTTTGGGGTGACAGAGGGGTCTTGTCTTTACCCTCCTCTTGTCCGGCTTGTATGACTTCTAGCTGTTAGCTACTCTAAAAATTACTTCACTGGTTGCCCCAAACTTGCCCGTGGGACTGCAGTCCCCAGGGAAATCTTTCCCCATCCCCTTGCCACTTAGAGCATCTTTTTGGTCCCCTTCTCTGCCTCCCCGAGCAGACCCCCTGTCTCCTTGCTGGTCCCTATGATGAGCATCTTCCTCCACTGCCAATTTGATGATGTTTTCCTGCCCTTCACATGCTTCCCCCGGCTCTGCCTTTCCTCATCGTCCTTCAGTGTTTCCCGTGCCTGTTCTGCTTCTGTTCAGGGCCTGGTGAAATTGCTACTGCACTTTCTAGTCTTGCCTTTTTATGTGTAACAAGGAGAAGTCAGATTTATCTGCAAATCCCCACCCTAGCCAGGCTTAACTCCAATTAAGAATGCCAAGTAACAGCAGAGCATTGCTCCTTTTAGTAACCTTGAAACATTTCTCACTGTGCTGATAACAGAAAAGTCCCGAGAGAGGGAGAGAGAGAAAGGGAAGCTTTTGATAATTCAAAAACCAGCAGGTGATGGCTTAGACCTTGGGTGGATAATTAGGACGCTAGCACTGAACACAAAAGGCGAACAGAAACCTGGTTGGGCTGTAGAAATGCAAGATATGGCAAGAAAGCTGCGTGCAGGCTGCTGCTGAGCAAAGCTCCTGCTGGGAATGCCTGCAAAAGCCTGCCAGAAAAATATGTAAAGCAATAACATCTTGCACCCCCGGTGAAGACCCACAACAAGCAGCTCCCGTTGAGACACTGGGGACCGTAAGACAGAGCTTCACATCACCTCCGTGGTGACTTGCTGTAGCACCAGTCTGGAGGTGTTGTGCATCATGTGCACAGCTTTAATTTTCTCTTCTGTTTGTGGGCCACTGGCAATAAGTTGTAATTCCTGTGCTTCGGTTGTCAGCGAGATCTCACTGTGGGACTACGATCACAGAGAAGCAACTCCTTGTTCTATAAAAGCTGCAGAGTCCTGATAGCTCTGATCCTGTTTGATCATTATGGAGGAGCATCCTTGGTTTTGTGCACGTTCACAATAGTATGAAACCCATCTGTGATAAAATTGCTTTGATGCAATCGTTAGGAGTAAAGAAATAACACGAGGAGCTCCTCTCGCCATCTCAGCTGTCTTTTTTGAGCGATGACTTTACTGCGAGTTTACCGCAAGTTTACTGGGAGAGGCCCGATAACTCAGAAAACCAGCAGCCCAGGGAGGAAATCAAACACTGCAAGTGTTTCCAGACAAACCCAAAATTGCAGTTTGTTTTCCCTTGTGAAAATCAGCTATCAATTGTTCCCGTAGGAGTGAAGGAGTCTCATCAGATGACCATCTTTAGGATAATTGCTGCCATTCTGCACCTAGGGAACTTGGAAATCCAAGCGGAACGAGATGGCGATGCCTGTAGCGTATCGGTAGGTCACCAGCAAGAGTGGGGTACGTGGGGAGCTTTGTACACTCGTAAATCGGGCCACGTCGGATGTGTTGAGCTTCGCAGCGGTATGCTGTGGTAAAAAGGCCTTTTCCTCCTGGTTTTCTTTGCTTTTTTTGAGAACTCATCATAATTTCCTTGTTGCTTTGTTGTTTCTGGAGGGTAGTGCATTATTTCTCCTCTCTAGCCAGCCCGTAAGCGAGATGGTTCAAAGGTCGCTTACCTCCTTAAGTCCCAACCCATCTTTAACTCCTCCTGCTTTCTTAAAAGATTTGATGCACAGAGTATTGGGGGAACCATGACTCCCACCAGCAGAAGGCTTTGATGCTCTACAACCGCTTTACTATGGGCAAAGCCACGAGGCTGCTGCTTGTAATGTGGCCATCCAGTATGCACAGGAGTACTGCACAGTTAATTAGCAAGAATAAATAAGACTAAAGATGCCTTAGTGGTGGTTTTTNGGGGGGGGGGGGGGGGAAAGTGATTATATGGAAAACACTGTCCTGTCAATTATTGTTGCATCCCAGACTGGGTCGTTTGTTCCTAATTGAAGTGTACAATGGGTTCTGCACACGCTTTTAGTGGTACCCTTGGGATAATGTGGTGTGCGATTAGTTGGATGCTGGGGGTAATTTGCTTGATATTTGGCAACTTGGATATGTAAAAGCGTCCCGCTCCGACAATGTTGTGTTCTGTAATGGAATTCATGTTGTTTAATTACCTTCAGATGTAATTGCATGGTATTAAATCAATCCTGTTATGACTTTGAATCCATGGTCCAAAAAGTATCAGAACAAAAAAGCATCCTAGAGGTCTTTTAAAATGCATTTCTCTCTCCATCCCCAAACCCATCCAGCTTCTATACAAGCATGTATCTAACTGGAAACAATTTACTTCCTTTAGATATGTATTATTACACTGAGGAAAGAGAAATTGATTTCTCATTGTCCCAAAGGCAGTGCCTGCTATCTTAGCATAATAGAGACTCAGACTGCCTTGTCTTAGTTTGAGGGGGAAAAAATACAATGCATTAAAGAAAATGAAGTTCACATTTCATTTTATTGATTATGCAAAACACAACCCCTTCTGGTAATGCACATTTTGCAACTTTGTTATTCAAAATAGGGTTAGTTTGTAAAAGGTCATGGTGTAATGGCATACCCCAAGCTTCAACTTGAGGGATAATCAAGGTCGCTCTGAAGGAGCGTGTAGGTGCAGCTCAAGCAGGAGTAAAGTGGTGATTGCTCTTTCCTGTTGGCAATCACCGCAGAAATCTGCTCTTTATGAAGTTCAAGACCTTGAGGTTAGCCAGAGCAGAGGAGGAAAGCCGTAGGGTGTACCACCATTTAGAGCAGTTCATCCATATTCATGAAGACTAGTGCAGCTGGATGAGTGTTCATTGCTTTCCTGTTTCCTATCAACCAGAGATACACAGTATTTCCTTAGATAGGCATGACATGCTGCTAATTTCTTGCACTGATCTGGGAACTCGGTGTTAAAACTCCAGTTTTGGAATGTCACCACCTGCTGATTTTGCTTCTTGTTACCCCCAGAGCGAGGACGAGCACTTGAACAACTTCTGCGGCTTGCTGGGCGTGGAACACAGCCAGATGCAGCACTGGCTTTGCCATCGCAAGCTCGTCACCATGGCCGAGACCTACGTGAAGAACATGTCTGTTCAGCAAGTGGTGAACGCCAGGAACGCCCTGGCCAAGCACATCTACGCCCAGCTCTTCAACTGGATCGTGCAGCACATCAACAAGGCCCTGCATACCACTGTGAAGCAGCACTCCTTCATCGGTGTGCTCGATATCTATGGGTAGGCACGCTTTCTGCTTCTACGGCTGTTTAATTAGTCCTTTCTAATTTGTCTCGCCCTTTTGGCCATGCACGCTTGACCTTGGCTTGTGGCAGGCTGTGGGAATAATAGAAAGGGATGCAAAAAAGCACAGTTGTGGTGTGTGGTTTGCAGTTTTGAGCCTCCTTTAGATTGTGCAACCCTGACCCCGAAACAGTGCATGGAGATCTGCTTTTGAGATTTACCTTCCGTGCTGTTCCCGGTTGGGATCTCTGCCCTGCATGCTGTTTAAAACGTCAGGCTTAAAGATGAGCAAGGGGTAAAGGTGCAGATGTGGAGACCAAAGACCGTTGGCTCTGCCTGGGGTTGCTGTGGGGTTTGAGGAAGCTACTTTACTTCTTCAGCTGTGAAACCGCTGCCGCAGGGCCCTTGTCCTTTCGGAGGACTTTGGGAACCTACGGTGGTGGGGTAAGGTGCCAAAAGCTCTGGCATAAGCGAGGGTAAGGCTTGCAGCCTGCAACCTCAGGGGCAATGAGCTGCTTTAAATTCGGACTGGGCACCAGTTACTGTCTGGACTTAGACCACGTCATCCTGGCACTTGAGCGCTGGTAGGAGATGGGTGCGAGACTTGTATGTGAAGAGTTCATTTTAGCTGCAAAGAAGCAGAAGATAGAGGAGAAAGGAGGGGGTTATGTCAATTATGTGGTGGAAAAGGAGAGGTCGTGTGGGTCTTGTTGTTTTTCCCCCTCTTTCAACACCATCCCTTTTTTGTCTCTCTGGGGAGGAAGGACAAGGGCGAAGTGGGACACCAGTGACCTGTTGTGCTCCCTTTAATATATTAAGGTACTTGGTTGCTCCTGTTTCTCAGGGGAAGGTGGGATAAACAAGTTGTAGCTGCTCCAGGAACCAGTCCCTGACCCAGTGCAGTTGCTGTGCTTGCTCAGTCCTAGAGCTCGTGCTATGGCAGCCTCCTCATAAGGTCTGTCGGGTCTAGGTGAACCTGGAGTTCAGAAAGAAATCCTGCCAAAGTTGTTCTGGGTCAGCTGCAGAAAGCTTTTATGGCTATAATACCTGCACGGTTACTGGAGTTGGATCATGTGTATAAAGCCTCCCATGAGGTTTCTACAGCTACTGGCGTTTGGGATGTTGATTTTAACATCCACTGGACAGCCGCGGCAGCAGAAAGGATGCCAGAAGTCAGTGCTGGAGCATTGGCGTAGCCCAATGCCCGCTTATCTGTGACTGCTGCCATACGGCAAGGTTTACAGGAACGCTTGTACCAAGTATGCTAAGGGTACAGTCCGCTTTGCTTTGGGATTTTAATGGGATGGTTTGAGATGGTGAGGTTGCCATCAGAGGTTTGCGAGTGTCTGGGCTCTCCTATGTCTATAGCACAGGACCTGGAAGATCTTAAATAACTGGATGGGATTGGCACAGTCTGGTTCGAAGCCTGTATGCGATGGAAAAGCTGTTTCCTGTCAGTGTCCCTAGAAACAGAGATTTCTGCAGGCTGGAACATGATAAATAAAGCTTTGAGATGGAGCTCTGTGGGTGGCAGTGGGTCACTGCAGAAAGCTGGATGTCCGAGTTACAAAATCAGATGTGGTCTTTCAGAAATCTGTATAAAAGGAGGCTTGAGGATAACGCTCATGGAAGATGAAGCTGGGCTTGAAAACCTGTTGGTGTGGAAGAAAAACCTCCCTTAGCTGCAGGTCCGCTGTGCATCATGCCCAGTGCGTGGCCCGGCTGATGCTTTTAAAGCACTGGTGTCACCGCAGAGCACAGCAGGTTTTTGTTTCCATGGGGGACCTGCAGGTCCTATTGAAAGAGGCAGGTTTGCAGGGCACGAGTGTCCACAATCCAGGCTACAACACTTGTGTGTGAGTCCGGTTTCCTAAAGAGACCATAAAAACCCTTTCAGAAGAGGGTATTGCTGTCTAAATGCTGAGTAATTAATGCAGGGACTTCAGGTGCTGACAACCTGAGCCTCTGCAGTCCTTGACAGTGTTACTCAGGTTATTTGAGAGTCTTAATGCGTTCTGCTCAATATTGGAATTTTTTTTCCAAATGTCTGTTGTTTTTTCTTTTCCTCTGGGAGAGGGATTAAGCTTGCAAGGCAGGGAACCCTCATGCAGCCTCCACTGCAACTCCCTGACATCCCGAGAGCACCTCTGTCCCGGCGCTCCTGGAAGAGGACTGTCCTCGTGGGTGGGATTTCTAGAGATGAGTTCCAAGCCGAGGGTGCAGAGGCAGTGGGGTTTGTCTCCAAACTCTCTAATGCTTGACTCTGCGTCCTTAATTCTTTGTTAGTATCGGGGTGAGAGGGTGCAGCATTGAAAACCTTTATGTACTTACTGAAAGTGCGTCATTTGCTCTAGTAGCAATACCACAATCCATCTGAAGAGTGGATTCATGTGACACTCCTGGACTTGGCAGGGACGGCTTGTTTTCCCTCTGTTTGCCATGTGAAAGCAACTGTGAACACCCAGGTGGCCAGCTGTATGCTGGACTTATTTATGAACTTTAAATATTTTAGTATAAACCCCGGTGCTGCAGTGGATTTAAGAGCTATCAGTCATGCAGCAGAATACAGAACAGGAGAAAAGCCAACACGCAGCATTTGCCCTCAATGCCCACTTGTGAGAACCGTCCCCAAGCTGGGATGTGCCTTCCCAGGAGCCACAGGGATGGGTTGGAGTGGTGAATATACTTATTTTTTGCACCAGGATATAGTGCACTAAAATGAATAGAAAGCGAATGGCCATTGGTTTGCTTTTCCCATTAGGATGTCGTCTTAGTGCAGTCGCTTTGTGCGGGCAGGGCCTCCTGGCGAGGACACACATGGAGCTGGCAACCAAACTGCTCCGTCAATTAGCAGATGGCGCTGGCAGAGTCCTTTTATTAGCGACTTCACGAAATCTCCCTTGGAGTTGATGTTGTACAGCTGTTCTGCCCCCGGCCGGCACTTGCTGAGAGGTTCATAAATCACATCTGGTGTCTCTGAAGCGGAAAAAGAATTTCCACTCTGATATCTCTTCCTCTCGTTGTGTTTTTCCAGCTAGCTTGCCATGCCTCTCCATCTCAGTTAAAATTAAATCTTTTCTTGCTCTGCTGCTCTGATCATGAACCTGCAGGAGTTGGTATTTCGAAGTAGACCCTTTAGTTGCAAGAGCTGAAGGCACTGATCTCCATGGCACAATGGCCATGGAACCAAGGTCAAGGATAGTGGGAGCTCTTCAAGGGCGCACGTTCGTCACTGAGGCTCTGGCCACATGTATAATATAAACATTTGTTGGTCCCAGACACCAGATTTTGTTGCATTAAAGATTAAAGCTCGGTTCCTGGGATGGGGAGGGATTGAGCATCCTCTGCTTGGCACAGACTGCATCAGCTCCAGGGGTGATGCCGGCCCTGCGGCAGGCAGAGGGCGAGTGGGTTCTGGGTTTTCTTGAGGGCTGCTGGGAAGATAAAAGTACAAAAGTGGTTCTTTTCTCCCATTCCCCCTTTTCCTTTTGCATTGCCTTTCCCCAGGGGCTCAGGCATTTTGTATGGGGAGGGCATTACCACCTGGCAATACCTGGGGAATAGCTGTATCACATGGATAACAGCCAGGTAGTCCTCAGAAAGTACTAGAAATACTGATCTGGGGGAGGAAAAAGGGCTTAATTTGTTTAGTGTTTTAAGACTGTTATGCCAGCTCCTACAGCACCTATTACCCGAGCAATTATTTTGCCGCGCATTTATCATTACGGCAGCTTATTCATTAAACGCAGGGAGCTTTGCCACTTCTTCCTTCAGTTTAATCCTTACAGTCACATGTCAAAGACTTTTTTTTCTCCCTCCTTCAACTGTACCTTAAAAATAGAAACAAAAATAACGTAGTTCCCCGTGCTAGCTGAAAATGTCCTTTTTGTTTGTTTAAGAGCAAGCCTGGCTTCCTCTGCCTGACCCCTGGGCATCGTGTGCTTCAGCCCCAACCACCCCGGGGGCCCCGCTGGCTTTCTCCTGCTTGCCTGTAGTTTGTGTTATTAAAACTGCATATTTTTTTCTTTCCTAATAGTGACAAGGAAGCCAGTTTTGAGCTCGGTTTGGAGCTGGCCGGTGGCCCGCGGAGGGGTGGGATAATGTTTCTGCAAGGGGAGCTTCTGAAGCCCTGATGAAGATGGGGACCACCGAGACCAACACCAAACTCCCTCTAAGAAACATGTTGGAATTGGAGCTGAAAGCACCATTCCTCCCTCTGTCTGCACAAATTTGCTTGCTTATGTGTATCTAATTTTTGTGTTAACAGGGATGTAATACAGAGGCTATAATTATGAATTTAATGCCTTCTTTTTGTGCTCTATTGAATTGCGTTAAAACTACCGTGTTGGGTCTTTTAAGACAGCAGCTACTGTTTTGCCATCACCTTGGCAGTGAATATATTTGGACTTAATATTTCATAATATTTTTCCCCGAGAGAGGCTGTTACATTTCTTGTCTCAGGCAGTACTGCTGGCTGACGGGCAGGAACCTGCAGTCGTACCGAATATCTCATTTGTGCGTAGCAGAAGAGAAGTCTTGAATCCCTTGAGTTGTGGCAGGGAAAGATAGACATTTCGGGGAATGAGGAATAAAGTGTAGATCTGGGATAGGAGGAATGCAAAGAGACGGCTGAATAACTGGTGTTCCCCGTCACGCAGATGACACCGTTGCAGAGAAAAGTAGATTTTGGGATGATGCAATGCTTAATGCTGATCTATTCATTGCTTTGCAGGTTCGAAACTTTCGAAGTGAATAGCTTTGAACAGTTTTGTATCAACTATGCCAACGAAAAGCTCCAGCAGCAGTTTAACTCGGTAAGGTCAGCTTGGAAACGTTCCATAAAACTTAGCAGAAAACGTATCAAGGCGAGGTTATTGTATGTCTGGCTTCTGCTTATTGGCATTTACCTGCAGCCTGGCTGGATCGCACGGCCAGCATGAATGTAGTCCTTGGGATGCCATCTCTCCCGGGCAATGATTGTGCATATTCATATCAAGTCGAAAACGTTGCTTGGTTGATTGCTGAGCTTGATATTGGAAGCAGGTTTGCAAATGGCTTATGCAAAAGTTGACTGATGGTTTTGAACGAGTAGAAAGTTTGCCAGTTTATTTTTTTTCTCCGCATAGTTTCAACCCTAAACTGCAACCTGGATGGTCTTGTGCTGAGTCCTGATTTCCAGCGTAAGACAAAGCGTGGGTGGAAACCTGCCCATTAAGCGTGGCTTAAACCTCTGCAACGAAAACTCCGTATTAAATAGCAGGACTGGGGACAGTCCCCTTTTCTTCGCTTGGACGTGCCTCACAAAAACCTGAGATTCTTCTATTTTATTAGATACAAGCGCTTCCCTGCACTGGAAATGAAACCAGTGAAGGGTCGGCTTCTGCTTTTGTTGTAAGCAGGCAAAAAATTACTATTAGTTTCAGGATACGAGGGAGAACTTGTTAAATTTGAGCAGCAAAGTACTGCGGAGTAGTCTGGCACTTTGAAACCGTGGACAGGAATATTTGCAGTATATCTAATGCATCAGATTGCTGCTGCTAAAAATGAAAAGTAAATTATGGATTGTATTTGCACTATTCATATCTTTCTTAGTATGTCCAACTATCATTTCTGAAGCTTATAAATTCAAACTCTGAGATGACATGTTTGAAGAGATTTTAAAAAGCTATCTTTGAAGAAGAAAGTGCATTTGAAAAATCATTTTTTAATATGCTTAGAGTATCTCAGAAGTAGCCAAAGACAATTTATCTGCTTGGGCAGAGGTCTGAGAGATATAAGCCATGCAAAGATTTTTTTTTTTAATAAGAATCTACAATAGAAATGTTCCTGAGTCAGTTAGATACTGCTTTTGATACCTCTTCTAGGACGATGGCTGCTCTTTGTGAAGCTCTGCTCACAGATGGGGGCACACGTGCTCAGCCCTGGCTTGGCTCCCAGCTTGTGAACCTGCTGCAGGTCACTAGTTTAATCAGCAGACCGCTAAAGGAGAGGGATTTTTCTCAGCCCAAGAGATATGTATGTCATTGCCATCTCAATATGTGGCTTCCACTTAGATATGGTGACAGCTTCAGTCATTTTCTAGTGAAAGTCATTTAAAGCCTTTTTTAAGCTTCTGCGGCTTCTGGATGTGCTGATGGAATGCTCTGCTCCAGTGGGGATGAGTGGGTGAGCAGGGAAGGGGCTGGCGCTGTGCTGGCTGGGGTCACGGTCAGTAACTCCGCTGTTTTTCCGCTCTCAGCACGTGTTTAAGCTGGAACAAGAAGAGTACATGAAGGAGGGAATCCCTTGGACTCTCATAGACTTCTACGATAACCAGCCCTGCATAGACCTTATAGAGGCCAAACTTGGTATCCTGGACCTACTGGATGAAGAGTGCAAGGTAAAGAGGACCACTCACCTTTTCGCTGGCATTTTGGTTTTTATAAAAGGTTAAAGAATGGGCTTTAACCTGTGGTAGCTTACAAGAGGGTAAAGATCTCCTTTCATGTGCATTGCTGGGTTGCTCATGGCTGTTGGCATTTGCTTTGCTTTAGAACTATTCAGAACCTCCTTGGCAGACGTTTGCTACCAACCTGGGTACCTGGTCTCAGCCTGTATTGCCAGAGCTCAAGTTTCTGGCCTGGCTGTGCATAGGGATAGCCATTGCTTGCGACTTTTCATTTCTTCATTGTTATCCGGGCACTGGAGCTCCTCCCTGGCTCAAGCCTTGGTTTGCCCCGAGGGCAACCTGCGTCCTCTTGCAGCAGCTCTTTGGGGTAAAGTCGATTCCATTTAGTGTACAGACTTCAGATGCTGGAATTTGTGTTTTAGTGGCACTTGACATAGAGAAAAAAGCGTGTCTGGGAGGGTCTCCTGTTCGGTTTAATTTGCAGCATCAGGGGACGTCAGCCACATAATGAGGATTTGCTGAAGTAGATGCTAAGCCCTGGCTGACTTGAGGCAGGCCTGGATTTCACACAGGTTTTGCAGAAGACCAAAATTGCATGTCCCTTCTGCTCCTTTGAGGTAGAGAAGCAGGGGCTCCTTTGAGACAGAGAAGCAGGGGCCAGGGATGGCCTGTAGAACAGCCTTCAGTTGTGTCGGCTTCTGGTTTAGCCATTCCTTCAGCATCCTTCTCTTGGGGTTTGGAATTGGGTCTTCCCTCAGCTTTTCTGAGGTTTGGGTTTGTGGTTGATTGGTTTGGTTTGGTTTTTTAAACCAAGCTGTAATGTTGGGAGAGTAGTTTGCTATCTTTTTATCATCTCTTTCTTGTAACAGCCTAAATTAAATCTTGCTTAAAAGTTGAGTAGAAATACCAGAATGTCAAACCCTTCATGAGAATCCATAAGAAAGGTCGGACTCCTTGTTAAGTCGTGAATTGTCAGATATATGTAGGAACAAGAAATGTGAGATGGGAGGTTTTCCTGGGAAGTTGGAACGCCTGTTTTGAAGGTCTTTGGCATGAAGAGTAGGTGACAAGTCCAGAGTCTTTAGGTATGGTCGTCTGAACAGGAGAGCTCAGAGTGACGCTGTGAGCAAAAGGGTTCCTGCACTGGGAAGAGCACCTCATATCCCTTCCAGTTCTGGTGTCTGCACAGCAACGATGAGGAGGAAACACTGGAGAGAGTGCGGTCAGATCAGGGCTATAAAACATTGTGATACTGAGGATAAAGAAATGGGAGCACTGCGAATAAGTGGTTATAAGCGATAGTCGGTGGGAGGGTTTTCAGACGCTTTGACACAAAAAATCCCTAGTGTGCAATAGCTAGAAGTTGAAGTTAGACAGATTCAACCATGAAAGAAGCCTTTTTTAATGCTGAGAACAGCCTGGTGGGAGGGGACGGTGACTGCCTTCCTGCTGGATGTGGCTGCCTTGTGGAGCCTCGGACTGGTTTTGCTGTAGTGTGATCAACAAGCTGTCCTTGGGAAGAGTTTCCATCGAGACTTGAATATATTCTGTGCCAGGAAGTGTCTTACCAATTGTGGAAGGGCTTTGAGGGTTTTTGAACAAGGGCAGGGAAGGGTGTGAGGCAAGGGGTGATGGGAGAGCTGAAGCAGGGAAGGGGTCCCTCACCGGGATAGCCGAAGTCATGAGAAGGACACAATGAGTTCTTGTTGGCTCTGTGGGATCCATGGGTATGGGACAGATCCAGTGGCCCGAGGGCAGGAGTGTCACATTGAATCAGAGGGAAAGGCTTTGGATCTGTTATTTAGACTAGTGTCCCTGTTGGGATTTAAGGAGTTGTATGACTTGTCTGGAAGTGAGGTGACCTGTCAAATGGCTCCTCTCCTCCATGTGACAGGGCTGCCTTCCCAGGCATGACGAGGCTGTCCCAGCCTGCGCATCCCATGAGCTCAGCCCTTGTCCAGTGTACAGATGCTCCAGCTAGATCTTGGCAATGAGCCGGAGCTGGGGCTTTGTCCTCTTCAAATCCAGTCTCAGGAAGACTCCTTAAAAATGAGAACAAATTAAACTTAATTTGATGCCCTTAAAATAGCATCTTAGCCAGTGCTGGCTCAGAAGGAGGTCAGATTATTTGCTTGATATTCAGCACCATTTCAGTTGATCTCTGTACTATTAAGCCTGTTAAATTCTTCAGGCTCAAACCGGCTCCTGGGTGTTGTGAAGACCTTAAGGAAAGTTTCCCTTGAGCCATATTCGCTGATAACGCCCTTCTCTGAAGGAGAGGCACTGGTTGCTGGTGGTGACGTTGTGTTAGATGGAGCAATTCCAATGCAAAAGCAGGACTATGGCCAACTTTGCTGTAGATCTGCCTGGTACTACTTTTTTCATCCATGCCTTTTTGGACCAAAAAAATGAAACGCAAGTTCTATTCCCGCCCATATCAAATGCCAATTATTTGGGTGTTTACTTGTCAGTGGGGAATGCTGTTATTAGTCACAGACCCTTATTATGGGCCCTCTAATCGGGTCGTTTATGATAACCTGCAAGCGTTCTCCAGCTTTATGAAAATTTCAGCAAAGCCTGTCAACTGAAAGCAGCGGTTTAGGGATGAAAACCTTCACCCCCGCACCACCAGCAGCAGCATTTCACCTCTTGGGGAGAGCTGGCCCTGGTGGGCGCGGGACCACAATAGGGTAATTGCAAGCCATCTTGTTACCACATACAACAGTGGATAAATATATTCTGGGGCTTGAAATGGCATTGCGGGGGTCCTGGCAACATAATGAAACATTAGCGCAAATGCGGCGGGTTTGTTGCTAACGTTCTCGCTTCACAGAATGGATTTTTTTTTTTTTTTTTTTTAATCTTTAATGTGAGGTTGGGAGGGGGTGGTTGGGTACATGCTGAAACAGTTCAGCTAACGAAGGTCATAGACTTTCAGTGTGTAATGAAAGTCTTGGCACCGTCTAGAGAAGGAGGAGACCAGGCAGGGTTGAAATGGGAATCAGCAATGAAAGAGAGGGCTCTCGTGTTGAGATTTGGAGTTTTAAGGACTAAATCTGTCTCATGAAAGCAAATGATAAAGCCCCTAGCTCTGGGAAAAAAAGAGGGCTTTAGGATATGTTTGGTTTTAGTGGTTTTTAAACAGCTTTGAGGTCTTAAGAGTTGGAAGCTGTTTTTTGGAACAATTATTAAAGTTGGAGGGGGATTCTAGAGGTCATTTGGTCCAATCTCCAGTTACGTCCCTGGTTTACCCAGGAAGCCTTATAATCTCCACAGGACTGTGACCTTATGTCCTCCGCTAAGTGCTCTTGGAGTCCTCAAAGAGCCTTTTCCTTGTTTTCTGCACTGGAGTGTCACCTGCTCGGATCTGGAACTTTTAGGACCTCTTTATTTTGCTTTGGCCTAAAAAGATGCCAGAGGAACAGCTAGAGTTGGTGTCCCATGCACCGAAATGGCCTTGGCCAGAAACCAAGGCCGCCGCGACGGGCGCAACATTGAAGTGCCGTAGCACAAACTGATGAGCCTGAACAGGAGGGAAAGGGGAGAAGAACCCATCCAGAAGAACCTCCCTGCTGGTGAGCTGTGAAATGTGGAGGGAGTCACCATAAGGCCAACAGTGGTGGTGGGAAATGAGCTGGGATAAGAGCAGAGCCCTTGAGGAGAGCGAGGAGACCAATGTAGAGCCCATCAGAAGAGACAGGCATTAAGGAGGGAGGCTGTCTTCTGAAAATCCAGTCGTGGGAAGTTGGGAGGGCATGTGGAAGACTTGCTTGGATGCCTGGGATGGCTTTAGGGTATCGTTGGCCTTGCAGAGGGGACAGCAGACTTTCTAGGAAGACTTTGAAGGCTTTGCAGTAGGAGGGAATATGTGAAGAGCAACAGCTTCAGTGCTCTGGAGAGGAGCAGCCAGTTGGGGGTGGTTTTTCAAGGCATTTAAATTATCCTGAGGAAATTGAAAATTCTTTAAGAAAGGCAGTCATGTCTCTCTATCAAAGCTTGCTGAGGTGTCCTGATTTTCAGGCTGAAACTGCTTGCTCTGCATGAATGCTGCATCTTCGATACACTTCCCAAGTATCATTTGGGAGTACATTCTGAAGTTGCTGTGGATATCCAGGTTTCTCTGCTGCTTGGCTGCTTTCTTGCTTTTGCCTAGCTTGTTGGGATGGAAGTGGGAGTGGAAAAATTAATGGAAAAAAAAATTCTCTTAGCAAGAAGTGCATCTAAAAGGGTGTGAGCAAGAACGGGCTGGTTGGAAGCGTCGATGTGTCAGTCACGGCATTGTCGTCCAAGATTTATTATGGGTCTTAGTAAAATTCTTTCTGCTGAGGAGCAATGTGGCCCTGAGGCTGCTAAAGGGGCATGTGTCGAACCAAACCCACGAGCTCTCAAACTGTCTCGTGGATCCATTTTGTGTTTTATGGCATGGTACCATTGTGGTACATTGTCACTGTGCCAAATGCATTTTCTAACGCTGTTCAAAAGATGATGCTCTTGAACCTTTCCTGTGTCCTTCTGTCAAGTGCCAGAAATGCTGAAGTCTGCTTCTGGCAGACGGGTTTTCAATCCCACTTGTCTCTGTGCATCTCTGAACTTGGGTATCTGAGCAAATGTGTTTTCCTTGTCTGGATTTGTTAGTTTTTTGAACATCTGAAATCAGCACGTTGCCTTCCTGTGTTGTGTGGTCCTGTCCAGGGGGATTTCTGCTCCACAACCAGATACACGGAGGTTGGACCTCTGGGCTTCCCTTTTGGGCAGACTGCCTAATCCGATGGCGGAATAACCTCGCCTACGTCATGCCATCAGCTTTTATGACTTTAAATTCAGGCACATCACTTGCAGTGGAACGTGTCTCTGGAGTGCGGGGGAAGCCCAGACTCTTTTCAGGCTCTCACGTATATTGGAATGAGGAGGAGGAGGAATGAAATAAAAATTTAAATAACTCCTACTGTGTTTTTAGAGGGTTGACTTTTAGATCATTAGGTTTGAATGGACCTTCATTGCTTATCCAGTTAATTGTCCTTCTGTTGGAGGTGATGGTGGAGGGAACCTCACCCTTTAGTCCAAACAGCTCCGAACATCTCCTCGGCTGTCTGGTGGTCCTGGTGGGTTCTTGACCTTGGGACGCTTCCAATACCAAAGCGGTGGACTTGAGCCTAGGGGCTGACCCTGGCTGTGCCGGGTAGGTTTGATTTTGGTTACAGTAGCTCCTGGTAGCTCAGAGGACAGAGATGGGAGGTGACCCTGGCTGGGATTACTCTGCCCGACCAATTTTATGCAGAGTGATGGACGGAGGGACAGTGAGGACAGATGAGCAGAAGAAGTGCCCTTATGAAATTACTGGTCTAAGGTTTTTCCTGTTTAGAGATTTCCACACAATACTTGCAAGGCAGTCAACTTTCCTCTTCCCCATCCCCTGAAGTCTCGCACTGGTGAGATAGTCTCTAAGTAACTTTCGCACTGGCTCTAAAGGCATTAAACTGCCAAGCCCATACAAAAAGCTGTTATAATAGCACAGATAATGGCCCTGTTAGGGACAAACTCCTGGAGATAAAAACTATCAGGTGCTTCTCAGGCAGCTAAAAATACCCAGGCTGCACAACGATGAGCAGGGAGTGGTGGGGGTACGGCGAAACCCTCTTTCTGGGAGGCAGGAGTGATGCCTTTGATGTTCAACTCTGAGACAAGCGGGTTTTTCAGCAAAAGTGGATGGCCGAAAAGGGAGCTGGTGCAGGGTGAATCTGCTCTCTGCGGCACCAGGCAGCTCAGGTGGCTGTGGTGCTTCTGCTCTGCACCCGCGGCTTGGTCCTGAACAGGAGAGACATGACGATTGCTCCGGAGAGTGTTTTCATCCTTATGTTTCATATGTATATGTAAAAAAGAAACCCATCTGCATTTATATAACTCCATAGTTTAAATATGCATGTCTATCTTGCATAAATAAAATATGTATGTAATTGCATGAATAAATGTCTTTTAATATTTGTATATAATCTTTATTATTTCTATGTGTATCCATAATTGGCTACGCTTATAACGGTAATACGTAAAATACTTCTGGGACAGCACAGCTTGCACGAGTGGCTGCTGCATTTAATTCAGCCACTTGTTCCAGTTAACAGGGTGGGCAGGAGGAGCTTATCCCCATGTCCAGAAGCCTTCTGCCATGTTTTGGCTTGCTGCCGTGAAATCAAAGGCTGTTTCAGAGTAGCATAAAGAAATATTCATAATCTGTCTCAAGTTTTCCTGTTACTGTTTGCTGCCCCTATTTCCCTCTGTCACCTTTCATATAAAGGTCTGTGTAAAGACCTGATGGAAGGCCCAGAGCTTTCCCTGATGCTACACACTTGTTTTGTGGTTTCTAGGCTTTGCCCCATCTAATTTTAAATATCGCCTTTTTTCTGACTCTTAGAACTGGGGGATGGACTTTGTTTCTCAAATATTCCTGTAGCCCATGTGGACTTCAGGAAGCCCACAAGGAGGGTTCCTCCAAAACCTCCCTGCACCTCCTTTGCGTGGCTGACCACAGCTTTTTGGTCCATTTTTTCCCCATCCAGGTTCCCAAAGGCACTGACCAGAACTGGGCGCAGAAGCTGTACGACCGGCACGCCAGCAGCCAGCACTTCCAGAAGCCCCGCATGTCCAACACCTCCTTTATCGTCCTGCACTTTGCCGATAAGGTAACTGTGCGCCCGTTGCGTGCGCTGGGACTTGAACGCAGAATTGGGAAATGCGTGGAGGGAAGGAAGAGCCACTCAAAGGAAAATGAGTTTATAGGAATGGTGAGCTGCTTTTTGGTGACAGGGATGCCTGGTTGGCAGTAATCTCGGTTGGGCACCCAGATCTAGATCGGCTTGGAGGGGACTTCAGCCTCTAAACTATTGTGCTAAGCTTTACATAGTTGTGCTTTCTACGGTAGAGAAAAATCCTCTTTCTCAAAGCTGCGGTGAAATGAATTTCTGTAAGGGCAACCTCAGTGAAAATATAATGGAAAAGGGAATTATTTTTGAAGAGTAGGAGCTGTGAGCATCAGCATGGCATGGTGGGGAGGAGCATGTGAGAGGTGACCGTGGGCTGATCCCACCCTTTTGAGGGAGAAGATGCCAACTGTGGGTTCAAAATCCCATTGTCTGGTGCTGCAGGGTCTCGTCCGTGGGCTCCAGCTTCACTGAAACCCTGGTATGACAGGTGCCGCTCATAGCAAATAAGAATCTTAAAGCTTGCAGTTATCCAAAACACGTTTGTTAAAAAGGAAGATGTAATGCCAACCTGGGGTCGTGTCCAGGGAGCCAGACGACATGCGGGGGCTCTGATCCTGTACAGGCGCTTCTCCTAACCAGGTTTGCCCTGGATGCAAGCAGCACTTCCCACGGCAAAGGCTGATACTCACTTTTCCTTAGGCTCGTGATTTTGCACACGTATCGCTCACAAATTATATTCCTTTGCAAGCGTTGCCTTTTGTGATCGGTTTTTTCAGCCAACTTCAGATGTAAAAAATAAAATAAAATTTTCATCTGTCCTCTCAAAAGTCTTTCTTTGTGCCTTGACTCTCTGCAACGAGAGACCTACAAGAGACATAGTCAGGAGATCTTTTGAGGTTTATTGATTAGCTTACAAGGAGTTTAGGAGTGAACAAAAGAGCGTGTAGAGGGACTGATGATCCTTGCATTTTTACCGCTGGTTTCCATGGAAGTGCGGTTGGGTCCCTTACAGAGCAGTTTAATGACTAAGAAACACTGTAGGTTTGTGTTAAGGATTTTGCTTTCATTCAGATTCACTTTCTTTGATAAAAAGTGACCTTTAAATTTCAGTTTTCCCCCTGCTTCTCCCTCTCAGGTTTTTAAGGTGAGTTCCACCAGTTAGGAGAGCGGTGGGACACAGCACCTTGTCCCTGTGTGGTTGGACTTTACCCTCTGAGCTTCTTCGTTTGTCTCCTGCTAGGTGGAGTACCAGAGCGAGGGATTTCTGGAGAAGAACAGGGACACCGTGTACGAGGAACAGATCAATATCCTGAAAGCCAGCAAGGTAAAAGCAGCGAGCTGGGAGGTGATTGGCATTGCCGCTTTCCAAAGCGTGAGCTTCGTGCTTGTGTTCCTGTGCCATGCCGCAGCAAGTCGTGCATGCGGAAGTGGTTGGAGGCAGCTACGTGAACAGCAGCAGAAAAGGGAAATAAATGGAGTGTGGGGGGAGGGAATAAGTGGGGAGAGGAGGGATGAGGCTGCTGGGGGCTATGGTTGCACTCAGGTGGGCATGTGCATGGTCTTCTGCTCTCCTCCACTGTGGTGTTGGTGTCCCATTGAGGTGCATCAGAAAAATCCTTTCCAAACCTGTTGAGCATCTTTTTCGTTCGCTGAGCACAAAAATCAGTAGCAGCCAGGTATGGGGCAGCGTAAATCCCACTTAACTCTTGCTTGGAGCTCCCCACCCATCACCTGGCACCAAAGGTGTTTTCAAAAGCACGTGGAGCCACAGGTGATCCCGGGATTAAACGCCGTGGTCAGCAGTATAGTTTGTATATTGTGGGTAGCGTTGCTGACCCTACCACCCTTCTCTATGAAAATGGCTGTCTTCCTTAGCTGTAGTCCATCATACTTGCTCCTGCGACTTTTAATTACTTAAATAATTAGTATGCAAAAAACAGGGTTAATATACAATGCTGGAAATCTAACACGAACTTGAGAGATCCCAGCTGCTGATAGAGCTATTTTACACTGCTGCCAATATGTAAGATTAACAAACTGACACATATGGGTGATCATGCTTGCTCTTGCTCCTGTATTACAAGACTTGTGCTGTGTACCTTTCCTCTCCCAAGTATTGTAAAAACAACTTGTCAGTGCCTCATTCCATCGGTGCCAACAGTTTGAGCAATTTGACTGACCTCAAATACCAAGTCTCCTGGTAAAGAGCTTCTTGGCACCTGTGGTTTAAAGTCTCCGTTAGTCCCAAGGGCTGTGAACTTGGGCTGTTGAAAGCAGAAAAGCAGTACCTGCGGGGCTCTGCAGGCTTCGGCATCGGTCGTGCCTGCAGTAAACGAGTGCTTGGCAAGTGGGCTTCAAGTTGGAGACTTTACAGTTGCATGTATGAAGTGGGAGGATTTTGCACTGACTTCCAGTCCTGCACTCTTCTCTGTGAGCATGCATCTGCGCTTGGTTGGGTTGGGCTAGGCTAAAAGTGTCAGTAACACAGACATGTAATGAATTTCAAGTCCTTGTTTAAAACCAGACCAAAAGTTCGTCCCTGCAACCTTGAGTCTTTCGTTCTTAGTTAATGAGTTGAGACATTAAACTACCTTAACCCTTCCAAGGCAGCTGAAGTTAGTATGAAAACCCAGATCTGCCAAGTCCAACACGCCATCCAGCAGCCAAAATTGAGACTGCATGACTCTGGTGCACTGTTGTTTCCACCAGACTTTGTGTGTGGTGTAGGGAAGGAATATATCTGCTTTTCCCCAAACCATTTCAAAGCCTCCCCTGGCACGAGCCAGCTTGCGAACTTGCGTTTATTGTCATTACAAATTTTGAATTCCCCCTGCATATCGCAAGCAGACGCGTTGCGTATCCAGATTTCTCCTCTTTGTGCCGCCCTCCCTTGGGTTTATGGCTGGGTGTGACCTTCCACATGCCACCCTAAATAAGGAGCGTGATGAGGGGGAAGGGAGGAAGTACTATTTTTAGGAGCGTTTTAAGCAGGGTTTGGTTCTTGCCAAAGTAGGAGAGCTGAGAATGGGAAAATGATGGAGTGCTGTCAGTGGCTTGCCCTCCATCGAAGCAATGAGTTCACACGAATATGGCGAGATGTGCAATTTTCTCATCCATGGGGGTAGTTGCGAGTCTAATAACTGTGAAGCTGGGCTTTAGTAACACCCAAATCAAGATCTCTTTGTGTTTGGGAAGCTCACAGCTTTCCCAGGGTAAAAACTAGGCATGATTAGAGCTTATTAGAAACACCAGGTAACCTGCAGGAATAATTGATGCTGCGTGATGAATTATTTAGCCAGTGCTGAATCTGCGGTTGGAGGTAGTGCTGCAGAACTGGCGGTGTCTGACAGGGATTTCTGTTTGACTTCTACTCCGCGGCGGCTATGGGGAGGTGCAGAGCAGGGCTGTAACTCATCTGGGTAGTGTGTTGTAGGGTGCCGAGGACAGCGCCACCTGCAACTCATTCCTTAAAGAAATAAAAAAAAAAAAATTATGCGGAAATTGGTTTATTAACAGCATCATGTCTTCTCTGTCTCATATATAAGGACCGTAATATCATATCAGAGCGGCTGGGCTTTGGTTTAACAGCAAAAAACCCAAACCCTGCTCCTTGCAACTGGTTTGCTTGGCCTTAAAACGTGGAGTTTCTTAAGCCATTAATGCGTATGCCTCAGGACCAAAGATTTGGGCTTACTTGGCCTGCAAACTAAGCTAATGCTCCTTGGGATCAGCCATGAGGACCTTGTGAATTCACGGTGGTGGATCTGTAGGTGACACCAAAATCTGCATTTGTGATCCAGATTAAAACACTCTCAAGTGCACTTGGCTTTGAAAATCTTGGGTGGTAGTTTGATGAGCTTCTGCCTTTAAGCCATTTCTTTAAAGACATGGGAGCGGTGGCTGTCATCAACCCGTGCTGATGCTGTGCTGTCCTGGGAGGAAGAGCAGCACTTCCCTTGGCAGGAACATCCTCACGCTACTCCTGCAAAACCTCCAAAACCTGATCTTCTGCTCCTGCTTTCCCTAACCCCGTTGGCCAGCAGATTCAGTTATCCTGATTTTTTTTTTTTTTGCCTCTCACCTGCCATGTGCCCACCAGGGGTATAAACAAATTTATTTTTCCTTTTGCTGTAAAAAGCAACCTGCTTTCTCTGAACCGAAAAGAACAGCAGTGACAATGTTGAGTCTGCCACTCAGATGTCCTAATTTGACTAAAAGTTAAATTTGTGCTGCAGAAGGCTGTGCCACGAGGATATTGTCCTGTACTCAGGATCAGGCCTGCGTACAGCGGTCGCTGCGTTCCTCTTTGTATTCCCACTAAGGCGATGCGGAGGGCGAGGGGGAATGCTGTCAGTTTAACACGGCAAGGACTTAAACACCTCTCCGTCAGCAAGTGCATCGCTGATGAAGCACTCCCACCAAGGTAGAATTGCCTTCCGCTAATTAGAATGCGATTACTGCCATCAACAAGATGGTGAAAGAGACTTCATAAAGCAGCTAATTAGTTTTGTTGGCGCTGGTCAGCTAAAACAGTTGAAGATTGATGTTCCTTGAATGAAGGAAACGGATTTGAATACTGATTGAAAGCGTATGGGCATGCTGTTAAGATATTATATTCCAGTTCTCTGTAATTACAAACAATGTGCCAATGGTTTTGACTCTGCCGGTTGCGAAGGAGGGATCTGTCCTTTTCACTTATCCCCCAGCATCTGTGGAATAGATCCTGGGCTGCCACAGACCGTCCCAGTTACACCAGTTTTGCTCTAAGCAAGCTGAAAGCTAACCTCTGAGGTTCTTGTCGAGCGTTTGTGCAGGAGCAGGCACTCTTGTTATTAATAGCAAGTGGACGGAGGGGTTGATGGCACTCCCAGCTACGCATTGAGAAGATATTTTGATACCTGAAATGACAGCCGGGGGTTTCACTGCATTGTCAGGCGTGAGATAGTAAAGTGGAGCCTGTGTTGGATGTCTTCCAGCGTCAAGCACCTGCCACCCAAACCTCCCGTGTTTGCAGGAGGCAAAGCACCCGAGACAGTGACGTGTCATCAAAATACAACAGCTGTCAGGATGTCTTTTTTTGGGATAGAGGGTTAGGTAAAGGAGGAGTGAGCCTTTATTCTGGTAGGAGTTGAGTGAACCCGACAGGCTGCCCAGGGAGGTGGTTGAGTCACCATCCCTGGAGGTATTTAGAAGACGTGTAGATGTGGTGCTTAGGGACATGGTTCAGCGGTGGACTTGGCAGTGTTAGGTTAACGGTTGGATTTGATGGTCTTAAAGGTCTTTTCCAACTGAAACAATTCTATGATTCTATGAAATGCTGTGAGTATGAAGCAGTTCCTTAGCAGGTGCTGTCTTGGAGCCTGCAAGCAATTTGCTAATGTAATGCAAACAGTTTCCTTTCCACAGTGGTATTTAGGTTGCCGTGCTAGCAAGCTGTGTGAACAGCCGGCGGGACCGGGGCTGGAAATATTCCTGTCTCAGTCCAGGGATGTGGCAGAGAGCCAGGCAGCCCTTTAACAGACAGCCCCATGCCGTAATGCCGATAAAGTGGGAAACCCTTGCGCTCTTCGTGGGATCTTATTCGCAATACACCCAAGTCCAGCTTTCGGAGCCTGGGATGGAGGGAAGAGCACCATGCCAGTGCACCGCTGCCTCACATCGGTGTTTTCACGTGGACGTGTTGGGCACGGCGTGCCGTGGACAAGGGAAGTGCGATGCCGCTGCCCTCTTCCACGGACGGTCCAGAGCGCGTGTTGCTGGTGGTGTTGCATGCTGCTGGGGCGGCATCACGGGTGCTTTGGCAGTGTCACCGGGCTGGAGCCCAGCTCAGCTTGGTGATAAGCGAAATCCCACGTGGTCACGGTGGTTTTTCTTACATTTAAGAATTTAGTGTTTGAATGTAAGCGCAGCTGTAGCGGAAACCAGTGTGGGTGCATAGCTGAATCTGAGATGTGAAAATTTAACAACTCTGCTAAACAGACCAGATTTATTGTGGCTGACTTAGTATTCAAGTTTCCCAACCTAAAACAAATTTGAAGATCCTGTCCCTTAAAAACAATAGCATTAACTGCATTTGCCAGCTCACCCGTTCTCCCGTTGATGAAGTGGAAATGTTGTTGCCAGCTTGCCGGAAACCCCAGACTTCAGAGATCCGAGGAGCTAAATGTGGTGCTTCCAGGGCTGCAGAATGGTGGTCCTGCTGCCGCCTCGCTCGTTCATGCTGAAATGCGGGTAATCAGTGAGGAAGTGCTGGTGTCTCTTAATTGTTCGGAAAAGCAGGGGTGCCTCTGGGGCCGTGGTGAGAGCGGGCTGCTGCCCGTCCTTACGTGGAGACCTCATTCCTGGGGGATACGCTGTGCGGGCAGCATCCTTGCTGCAATCGGGACTGAATGAGTAGCTTGAAACGAAGTCTGGGAGCAAGAGTCACTGCACATTCAGGAGGTTTTGTGCCTTGGACAACACGTCAGCGATGCAGCCTTTCAGCTAGCCACCCTCTTTTTTCACTTGTTTGATTTAACGTGCACATTTCAAGGTTTGATGAACTGCAAAACAGAATGGCCAGTGGTCCTCCTGATGTGGTTTATGTAGGCAATGTTTCTTGATTTCACTTTATTTGCCCCTTTTTTCCCTTCCCGCTTTAAAATGGGGGAAAAAAATGACTGGAGCAGTGCGACTTGGGTGGGCTTATTCAGCAAAGAGCAGGGCCAGATGTGCTCAGGTGTTGTCTTTCGTTTTAGTATCAAATGGTAGCAGACTTATTCCAAGATGAGAAGGATGCTGCATCCACCACTTCCGTGGGAAAGGGATCGTCCAAAATCAGCGTCCGTTCTGCCAGACCAGTGATCAAAGCTGCCAATAAGGAGCACAAGAAAACGGTTGGGCACCAGGTAATGTATGATATGAGCGGTTTGGTCGATGGCAGGGGAATGGGGTAGGTGAATCCAGATACATTTTTACGGTTCACATCTTGTTTCTTCAGTTTGAAGCAGAGATAAATATAAGGCTGTTGTGGTGGGGGGAAGTGAGGAAACCTTCCCGTGACCCGTGTGGAGGATGGGAACAGTTTGGCTGTTGCATTTTGGACATCTGGAAGATGTCTCTGGAAGAGCAGGCTCAAGTAGTCTTGACTAGAAGGAGTTGAGACATGGTCTAAGGAGAGTGGAGGCCACTCTGGGATTCACTGGACTGTATCGCTGAGTACTGTGGTGCTCATAAATTGAAACAACTTGAGAAAAAGAGCATTTTTTCCCCCTGTGTGGACAGTCAAGGAGTGCAACAGGGGTCCAGAGAGGTTGTGCTTTCTCCGCCTTTGGAGATTTCCAAGACCCAACTGGGTAAAGCCCTGAGCAAACGCTTATTGCTGTTGTACATCATTGAGCTGGAAGCCCCCAACCCACCAGTGTCCTCTGACTTGCTTCTGTGTGTGCTGGGCTGATGGGGATGTTCATGCTATGTCATATCCAGAGGCTGGCACCGCAGGTGGCTTCTTGCAGCGCCTGCCAACTTGGGTGCATGGTACAGCGCCTTCATCCCTGCTCAAAACGAGTGGTTTTGTCTTTCAGTTCCGCAACTCGCTGCATTTGCTCATGGAGACTCTGGACGCCACCACCCCGCACTATGTGCGTTGCATCAAGCCGAACGACGAGAAGCTCCCCTTTAAGTAAGTGGCCTTTCAGATGAGCGCTTATGCTCAGCATTGTAGCAACAGAGTGTGCTTTGGACTTTTCCTCTTGCTAAAGAGTTTGCCTCTCTTGTGATGCTGTTCCCGTAACTGGAAGGTTCCCGTAGGTTGCTGGAGTCACTTCTGGGTTTCATTATATGGTTTTTGTGCCCTGAAATGAAGACTAATGCATGTCCTGGTAATTTGTAGATATATGCTGCTAACACTGAGCACCCTTGCTTTGCAATAATAAAGTCTTTGTACAATTTCATCTTAAAATTGCTTTGATTTAAATGGTTATAGTGCTAAACAGTGAAAAGTAGCAGAGAGAGAAATAAAAAAGTAGAGATAAGTAGGGTGCTTGCGAAATGGCTTGTAAAATGAACAAAAATGTCTTGGTGCCTTCAAAATAAATGTGAAAAAAGATGTGACTTGTATCAACTTCAGGCAAGGTTTCCAGGTGAGTGAACAGCTGAAGCAAAAAGCCAGTCTTGATCTTCCTCTGTAGGTCAGAGGTGTATTGCAAGCTGGGAACATTGCGAGCACGTCGCTGTTAGCCTCGTTTGACCTCTTAAATAATGTATTTGTGCCCGGTTTTGTTTCCTGTAACTCCAACTTGGCCGTTAGTATGCGGGGACCTCATAGATCTCGTTGTGATGCCTTCTAAAGGCCCTGGCGTAAATTGCAGGTGGTGATACTTAAGAAAGCAGAGTTATAATTGTGACCTGCAAGCAGGGAGGCATTGCTCTCCACCTGGTCCAATGCAGTCTGAGTGCTCCCGGTGAGCACGGTGCCACCTCGGAGTGCAGAGATGGCTCCAACAGCGTCCTGCAAAGGAGGATGAAGCACCTGTAAACAGGCTCACCCTTGGCCGTGATATGCTGGTGGCTATGTATGCACCAGAAAGCTTCCCCAGCTTGGCTCTTCTGCCCCTGCAAACCGCGAAGTGAAGAGTGTTGATGGTTAGAAGACATTCAGGAGCTGGCTTATATTTAACTCATTCATTAGATGATTAGTTAATAGTTCTGGAGAAAGCTATGTTGGCTGTCTGCTGGGATGGCAGTTTCTATGGTCTGTATCCACTTCATGTACTGTTTTGTAGGTACTGGAGATGCTCAGGGCCTCGATCTCTTGTTGTCTGTTGCAGAGGTTGTCCATTGAAATGAAATTCAGGATTACACTTTTTGTTTGATTGCTTTCCTTGGATAAAGCACAAATGCATTTCCTAACTTTCTGTAGTGGAAGTGTGGTAGATGCTCTCCATGGTGAAATGGCTTCACCTTTCCAAAGGGAGTTTCCAAGACTCCACGTCCCTACTGGGCTCTACTTTCAGCCCATCCATCTTCACTTCTTTCCCTTTAACTTTGCAATTCAGTTTTTCGTGTGATGCTCAGGATGCAGTTAATATCGTTTTATAAATGTGCAAGCTCCTCGTTGTCAAGGTGCAGTAATTATCTAAATGAACTTAGTTGTACTTCTAAGATGTTACGGGTAGCAAATACCAAGAGGATAATTCTGCTTGTGTCTGCTCGCAGTCCGAGTGATGACTCGGTCCAGTGCGATGCTTCCCATCTGGCGAATGTCAGAGCTGTCAAAGCTCAGGATTTTGGGAATGAAGGGTAGACAAAAATAGACACAAGAATGGCTCTGGAGGAGCAGCATGCAGGTGTCTGTCTGCAGTGAGTGGCGTTGCAGGAGTCACCATGGGCTGGGAATGACTGGAGGAGGGTGCTTTGGGTTGAGGTGGTGGTGTTGCATCCCCATCTACAAGCCAGAAAGCACCGGTTCAGGTCTCTTGTACTGGAGGCTCTTCTGCAAGAGATTATCTCCCTCTTCACTCATCGTGGATTGCTTAACTGAAATTGTGATCTGGGAGTCTTGGTCAGTGTTGATCTTGCTGCCAGCAGCTTGAGGAATTTTGTATTATTAGCGTGGCTTGAATAAAGTCTATTTGCATATATGTAAAACTCGGGTCTGGAGAATACTGGGATGGCTGTAAAGGAGTCTGCATTTGAGGCACTTGCTCGGAAAAATACACAGTGCCAGGAGGCATTAGTGAAAGGAAAGGTCAGTGGCACTGCTCTGGGTTAGCGTTGAAGTGGTATCTTGTACTACACAGAACATCCGGTGTTATGTTTGTTGTTCAGTGAAAAAAAAAAAAGGACCTTTTTCTTTTCCTAAAACATAACATTTTTCAGCTCACAAGAACATAAGCTGAAATGAGATGTTTAGCTTGGAGAAGAAAAGGGACCTAATATTAGCGTTGCAGTACTTATAGGAGCTGCCAAGAGGTTGAAGCCGTGCTCTTCACAGCGGTGTGTGGTGGGAGGACAGGAATCAGTGGCCACAAATTAATGCGAGAGGTTCAGGCTGGAGATAAGGAAACTTTTTTTTGTGTTTTTTTTTTTTTTTTTCTCCATGAGGACAGTCTATCAGTGGAGGAGGCTGCCCAGAGAGGTGGTGCAACCTCCATCTTCGGAGGTTTTCAGCCCTTGCCTGGATAAAGCCCTGAGCTATGGGTCTGCCACCATAGCTTTTGAACGTAGGAGGTTGGACTACCTAAGGACTCTTGCAACCTGCATTACTCTAATTCCTTCTTTACATCTTGGTGCAAAGGCCATGTTTGTTTCTTAGGGAGGTGAGGGGTGTCAGACTTCCAGCCTGGAGGAACCGTTGGCACCAGGCAGTGATTTTTGCTGCATCTGACTGCAGCCTGCGTCTGAGGTTGATCCCTCATGGAGGAGACTTCAGAGAGAGAGGTGCAAGGGGAACACATGGCTTCAGCTTGTACCTTTGGCAATTCTCCTTCCAAATTCTGTTTCGGGCAGGGCTTGTGATCTATTACTTCAGTTTTCAGGCTAAAAGCAACCTGCTAAGTGCTTCTACCTGCCATGGCAAGGAAAAGGAGTTCATAATAATGTGTACTGTCCCACTTTTCAGCTCTTTATTTTGGCCCCAGCCCATAGCTGGACTTATTGCTAGAGAGGGTCTTGGCTTTCCGTGCTGATAAGCCGCTGCAGCCACTCTGGTTACTGCATTTCACCCCCACTGAGCAGGGCTTGGCCACGTTGCAGAAAGTTCCCCTCGTGTACAGCGTACATTGCCCTGGGATTTTCCAGGACTGAAGCTTCCCCGTCCATCTCCCCGCCCTGTTTATTATTTATTGTTATGGAAATTGTACCCTTGTGGATTCTTCCTCAGAGAGAGTGATGGCCAAGGCTGATTTTTCCACCCTGCATCTTGTTTGCGGTGTTGTAGTGAATAACTTGTTGTAGACTTGACAGGTCCAGGGAATTTAAAAATGCACAAAGTAGCGGGGGCTTATTTCTTATGCTGCTTTTGCTCAGCAGCGGCAAAGCGGAAATATTCGTGCGCTCTTGATCTGTGGGTATAAATACTTTGGGCTTTCAGGAAGGGACAAGCAGGTACCTGAGAAGGTTTTGTTCCTCCGCCTTGTTCTGTAAACCTAATGGAGCTATGGATGTCTGTATCGTCCGAGTGCAAGCTTGATCGAGTGACCTCTTCCAGGGTCCAATGTCTCGAGTTGGAGAGCTGGAACCTCTTTGTGCGTTTGGTGTCAGGGGAGGGAAGGAGGGCGAAGTGATGGGGGATGCTGGTACCTGCACTCTGTGCAATGATAGACTGGTCTGAAAGTGGGTTCGTGCCAGGAGCCGGGGAGAGCACAGCCTAAGTATTCAGCTGGAAGCTGGCGCAAAGGTTTTCAGCACAAATTGCTGATGGAAGTGAGATGCCAGCAGTGAGGGATAATGCCTGCTAGAAAGAGGAGGGCAGACAGCTGAAAGCAGAAATACCTTGAATTTCCACGGCACCCACCAAAGCCCTTAGTCTGGAACATAAGCACTGCTGTTCTTGGTAAACTTAAAGGTCTGCAAACCTGTGGGACCTGTTAATTACTCGGATTTGGAGTGGAATTGAATAGATTGGATTTATTTTGCTGTTGAATTGGATTTCTTTCTGGAAATATGTTGCTGCCCTTATAGCTGCAAACGTAACACTCTCTGGTTCACTGGGCAGCTTGTGATGGGGTAGCCTGTTCCCTTCTTTACTGTAATTGTGTTGCTTTACATAGCTGGGTAGGTTATAGCTGTGAAGGCTAATTGTAACAGATCGTCATCTTGTCGCAGGAGCTCCGCTTGGCATTGGTAGTAGGGCAATGGCAAGGTCCGTTGCACTTGAAAAGCACAACGTCTCGTGACATGGAGAGAAAATGTGTGATGTCTGTTCCCAAAGCAAGGCATGGGATTTGTGGTTATACTGAGACTTGCGAGGGAATGGCTATGAACAAAAGCTATCCATGGATACATGATTTTCTTCAGCCCCTGTACTAATGATGAGAGCAGAGCTTTTTTCCACAAATAGGAAAATAATTCCTGTCCCCAAAAGAGTCACTATCAGGTGGGTTGATGATGTGGGTTCCTTCTCGCTATGTTAATCTCTGTCCTAAATATAATTGCAGATTTGATCCGAAGAGAGCGGTGCAGCAGCTGAGAGCTTGTGGAGTGCTGGAGACCATCCGCATAAGTGCAGCTGGATTCCCATCCAGGTACCGCGCTGGGAATTCGGCATGGTGTTGTGCTGCTGGTGTGCTTTACTCAGCAAATTCATTATCTGGGGCGAGGGAGGGAGAAGAAAACACTAGTATTTGCAAGACAAACAGGGTTTATTTAGGTTGGTTTATATCCAGGGTAGATTTTCCCCTTTTTTATATTTTTTTCGTTGTGCAAAACCTCCATTAGGTTCTGGGTTCCTCAAATCTAAGAGACTCATTACCAAGCAATGAGCTGCAAAGCGAGGCTGCCGGAGGGCATGTTGTGTTGTGTCCAGCGTTTCAGCTGGTGCTTTCAGTTTGGTCCTGAGATATGCTGTAGTGAAACCTCTGAAAATGCTGGTGCGTGGCAGATGAAGGAATCCAGCTTTGATCCCCTACAGAGGTGGACAGCAAGTAGCAAAATAGCGGCTTTGTATCCAATGCACCCGTCTTGCCTGGAAGCAAGTGTTGCCCTAGGGGACTTCTTCCCTGCTTGCCTGAAGCTTCCCATACAAAAGCTCCTTGCACTCTGCAGTTTGCTTTCTTTTTTTTTTTTCTTTCTCTCGCTTCAGATACCTGCTGCAATAGTAATTTCAGTCAAAAATCTTTTTATTATACTTGCAGAGAAAGAAAATAAGGGTTGTAAATTATAATTGCAGACTTTCACGCTGCCCATCCAAAGCATACTAGGCTTCAAACTCTTGCATCTTAAAAAGGAAAGGTTATGGGTGGTGTGGTTCGTGCCGATAGTGATACAAAATTCAAAAGATCTCTTTAGGGCCTAATAAATCAGAAAACAAAAAACTCTAAGTAAGCCCTGAAGATGACACGGGCAAATAATTCTAAAAATGCATCAATTGCGTTTTAATGCCAAGCAGCTTTGTGTTAATGTCAGCATAGCCATCAGCCTTTTTATATGGAACAAAGGAGTTATAAATATGCTCAGTAAAGCGTCGGCTAAGCGTGATGTTGAACGCCATGAGAAACTCCCTGTCCTGGTTTTTGGGGAGGAGCGTGCTGCCTATCTCTTACTCTCATCTCCTGCAAAGCTGCAAAGAGCCTCTGACAATTGGCGGCATCTTCCGTGCGTTGACATGAGATGGCTCTGCTGCGCTTGGCCTGTATAAAACCTCTGTTGGCCAGTGACCTCCATGGACAGGCAGAAACTGGTGATGGGGTTCTCCTTTGGTCAGCTGAGCTCAACTCCTTAGGAAGAAAAAAAGGCAGCGGGGGGTGGAAAATGGTTCATAGAAACCAATTTCTTTCCCTCCTTTGCCAGCATGGGAGGGTGGCAGAGAGTTGAATGGAGATTTGGGTCCTCCTGTTGAGGTTCTGGCCCTGTTAGAAGACCCAGCACAACCTTTGGCTCCCATCTTTGAAGTCTTCAAGGCATTTGTGGAAGTAACTGTTCAAAAGTTGCTCCTAAATTACATGATCTCTAAGCCACAGGGAAAAATGAAAAACCAGCTCATGGGTCAGGTCTTCTATTATCTTCTCTATTAAAGTAGCTGCAGGGCCAAATCCATCTGTCTGTCCTCTCATACTGAAAGCCCTAGAGCAGTGAAACAGCCATGGTTTTGTTTGGAAGAGACCACAGAAAGGCAGTTTTATGCTCGCTAAGCAAGTGGTCATGCTCCCCAGTGTAGTGGGTGCTCCTGGCTCTGCAGTTGTGGGTCCCAAGGGAGGTTTGGGGAGTTTTGATTTGAGGGTTGCCCATGGGTTTTGCTTCTGGTCTTAGCATACCTGCAAGGATACAAGAATGGATTCTTCTCCATTCATAATTTTGCTGAAAACTTTTAGCATTTTTCCATCTCTGCTTACTTAATCTCAGAATCGTCAGGGTTGGAAAAAACGTCTAGGATGATCCAGTCCAACCGCCAACCCAACACCCCCAGGCCTCCTAAACCATGGCCCCAAGTGCCACGTCTACACGTTTTTTGAACACCCCCAGGGATGGTGACTCCACCACCGCCCTGGGCAGCCTGTCCCAGGGCCTGACCACTCTTGCAGTGAAGACATTTTCCCTAATATCCAACCTAAACCTCCCCTGGCACAGCTTGAGGCCGTTTCCTCGCATCTTATCACTAGGGAATTCTGCAGTTTAGACCCTACGGCACTAAAATCCACGTATAATTATTAACTGGGGAGGGGGAACAGAAACCACTGCAGCACCTGGAGACCAGCCAAGATCTTTTTACGGCAAATAATTGACTAGTGTGAAGACCACTCCATCATGAAAAACTCAAAAGCAATGCTTTCAGCCCTGCTTGCATGCTTTTGGTTATGAGATCTTTTTTGCCAGGTTGCTAAGAATAAAAACTCTTCCATCGCTGCAACTTGTCAGCTTTTGCTCTTCCTGTGGGGGGCAAAAAAAGGTGCATATAGCTAGTTCAGCCTTTCAGAGTGGCCTTCTCCAGTTCAGTGCTTGGGATGCTTCAAGGACAGATTTTTGATCATTTTAATGTTTCTACAAGATAATTGTATACAGGAACAACTCTGCATGAAGCGAGATACTCACTTTGGGTTTTGGTAGTTCTTTATCCTCCTTGGTCATAAAATTCCAGTCTTGACAGGCCAGACCCTGGAGCTGGGCAACATCATTGAAAGACTGTGAACAATCTGTATATTTTGGATTGGCTTTATAAGCCAGCTTGGCAAAAGCTGCTTCCACGGGATCTTATTTTGTGGGAAATGTAAAGATGTGTTAATTCTTTCTGAGTTTTTACATCCATGAGATCTGTCTCGGTGTTCATCACAGCGAGCATTGATTTTTGTTCTTCCACAGTTCCTTCTATTTTGTGATAAGTTGGTTTACAGTGGTTGATTAAGGATCACCCAAAAAGGACGGTCACAGCTTTAAGTTTAAACCCTGCGTAAAGGCTATAAATTTAAATGACTTAAAATAATCATGCTAAACTTGATCTTTGTGAGTTTTGTTTTGCTTAGGTGTAAGCAATTTACCTTTAGAGCAAGAGGGAATTTTCCAAATGTTTTCTCTTGAGAGAAGTTTTATTACAGAAGCAGTAAAAACCATTTATCTTCACCCTGTAGTATTTAGATCCGAATACTTTCCAGCATACTGTCACAAGAGTGACTTCTGAGAGTGATGTGGCTTTGGGTCAGAGATGTCCAGATAATGCCGCCTTCTGCCGCTATTTCATGCTTCTCCATCACGGTTACTTTATGGGTTGAAGATTTGAATGTTTTGAGGCTTTGTTGATTTTTTTTACCTGCTTCCTTTAAGAAAAAAATAACTTTTAGTATAGTTTTTAATGTTCTTCAACCCATGTAAGACATGGTATATTCCCACTGCAAGATGAAACCTCGCACTCTCTGCTTTGGGTACGCCTGGCTTTATTTTATCATTTCTACGGAACGCTGCACTCTGCCGTTATCTCGGGTAAATTGAAACTGTTATCGTTTGGTTTGAAATGTTTTGCAGCCGTTAAGAAATGTATTTGTTAGTATGTACATAAATGACTGTGACGAATGGACTGTCTTAGGTGTGTAGATAGTAAATCTATCATCAGCTTCCGTGGGTAAAGCACGGAGGATGTCTCTGGTATAAACCCATTCATCTTCGTTAGAGAAACTGGCTACATAAAGATTAGTCTGTAAAGAATTAATTGTGGGATCTCCGTTAATAACAAAATACTCTGTAAAACAAGTTTTCAACTTGCATTTTGTCAAAACTCTGCATTTTTCTTCTTACTTGTTCTGGTGGTTTCCAGTCGGTGGTACGACAGCAGTGGTCTCCCACCGTGCAGTCGCTCTGAATTACGTTGTCGTTGCAGTCTCTCCAAAATACTCTTACTGTAGCTGTTATGTATGAAATTTATTTCTTAAGTGTATTTGGTGTTTGGCCGCTTCCTCGGGTTGCTGGAGCTGACTGTCAGATGCAGCATCTTTGTATCAGTTCAGTATGAAATCCCAGTTGCTGAACTTTATAAACATTCATAATTGAAGTGTATCGTGGGCATTGTTGGATATAAAATGGTTTGTTTTTTTTTATAATGTGCCTTTAGCAGTCTTGCAGTCATTTCAGGGAAACAAAACCTATAAATCACTTTGCCAGCAGTTCTGTTTGCCCACTCCCAACAAAGGTAATATGTAAATAGAAGGGGTTTTTTTTCCACTCATTCTGCTCTTTGAATATATTCCAGATAATTTCAAGCCATGCCAGCCTGCATGTTTTAGAGCTAATTGAAAGGCAAATCTGTTCTGCTGCAGTAAACAAGGCAAAAGAAATTTTCTCCCTGAACTGCAGTTTCTAAAATAATTTCGTGTCAAAACTTGGCTCAAATATTCAACCTGCGTGCCCCCAAACGGGCTTCCGCTCCTATAGAAAGATCAATATAGCCCAGCTCCTTACTGCTTAAAATATTGATCCCTTCAGGGGACGGTGCCACGTGGCATGAAGCCAGGCTTGCTCAGCAGATGATCGCTGGGATGGTCTTAGGTGGTGGTGGGGGACACGATGAATTTATTTACTCTTAATGGAAAGATTTTGCATTCAGTAATTTTTAGGCCACCAAAATAAACCACTTCATGGTCATGTCATAAAAGCTTCAAGCTCTTAATATATTCCTCCTTTCAGCACTTCATTCAGTGCCACTGAAATAGCATTGCTGTAATCACCCTGAAACAATAGATTGGAGATATTTTGGGCGATTGCTGACTGCTTGGAGAGATGCTTTTTTCAGAGTCTTCCTCAGGAGCTTCTTACCCGAGCCCTCCCTTTAATTGCGAGGCTGTAATAAATCCAGCTGGCTCTGCAGCACGAGGGCTCCTCTCGGGTTCGTAGCCCCGCGATTTCGGGCAGGAGCAGCCCCTTTGCATCGCACCCGGTTGTAGTTTTGAGTAAAGCATCCAAATCTTGCTTTTAAGAGATACAAGGCTTAATTTGGGGCGTGTGTTATGGCTTACTCCCTCTGTCTAATTCCTGTTGATGACAGATATTGCTGGGTTGATCAAGTCTTCTGCTCCTGGCCAAGCCCTTGAGCATCCTCCTTGCTGCTCAAGCCCAGGGAGGGTTTTTTCACAAGCATAAGTTATTTTCCTGTGACCTTCCATTCCTTTTGTTGCCTTTTCCCTTTAGCGACCTGTGCATCAAAGCAAAATTTTGATGTTCAAGGTTGGTTGTGCTTGATCTCAACCCTAAGATTATTATTTCTTTTTTTTCTTTTTTTTCCTTGGGAAAGTTTCAGTAGTACCTGTCCAGTCCATCGTGCCGCCTCCTTCTTTCTCAGTTGTGCAGGTATCAAAATCCTCTTGGTTACAGCTCTTCACCTACACCACCTGTCTGAATCTTAGAACTTGATAATTATAAGGAATTGTATTTATTTAGTGGCCCCTGGTGGTTTCCAGCTCCTAGCAGTGAGGCATGCCCATGTTGCGTGGCAGCATCCTGAAAACCAGAGGTCTGCTTTAAATTTAATACCTGTCAACAAGTTGAACTGAGGTATAACCTTCCCATAATCTGTCCTGACCCGCTAAGCTGTGGGGTAACATGGCACGTCTTTTGTCTCGTGCTGGGAATCGCTTTGTGGTCTAGCCGGAGAATTAAGTTTTCTCTTCTTTTCCTTTCCTCTGCTGAAGATGGAGATGTTGAATGTGGGGGAAAAAAAAAAAAAAAACCACATATGTGCAGAAGACTGAAAAAACCCCCCAAACCAAAGCCATGTACGAACCAAAGCATTACGCTTCAGTATTTCTGCACCAGAGAGATCTCCCTTGTAGGGCTGGGACATCGTGTTTGTTCCTCTCGAAGCACATAGTTGTAAGGTAGTTTTATACTGCTTTGAATATGAATTGGTTTAACCAGGCGTGTTACATTAAACCCAAGTGCTTTAATTGTTCCTTTCTCTTGGGGGTGTCCTGTAAGAGCACCTATGAACCCCTGCAGCTTTCTTTGCTTGTGAACTGGGACTGCAAATATTCCAGTGAAACTCCTGATGCTGAGCCCTGGCACGGCAGAGCTTTTGTCTTCGTGTTCGGTGGACAGTAATACAAGCAGTGTCATCTCAGGACTGTCATCTCCTGCTAAATCAGTGAGGATGGTGAGAGCAGCCTCGTTGCAGGAAGGGTGGAGCGGTGTTGTGCCGTGGAGGTGCAGCGTTTGGCTGTGAACCTCTGGGAGACGTGGATAGAGGACTACGGACGCCACCAGCCCAGCAAAACACCCCGACAGCGATCAGTGAGCGTATTTCCTGCCACTTCCAACGTCTCATGTGACATCCTTTATAATCCTAATAAGTGAGTTATCTGTGTTAAAGATGGGCTCAAATGGAAATGAGTGGAAATCAGTTTTTACCACCATGTGAAACGAGAGTGACAGGCTCTGAAGAAAGACCCTCTATGTAGTGACTTAAGATCTATTTTTAAGGAATTCCTGCAGGTGACTCTTGTTTGAAAGCAGCTGTGGGATCTCCATCTCTGCCTCTGTGGAGGAAGATGATGGATTTTGCTGCTGTCTGCCCAGCTTGGACCCGTGCCCTCGGTTATGTGTGTTGCCTCTTTACCATCTGCTCTTTGCCGGAGGAGCCCGGGTGGCACCTGCAGGATGATTTCTTCCTCCAAATAGCAGCAGTCAATAATATCAGCCCCTAAACCGACTCTGGCAGGTAAATGGGACTATTCCCTCCATCTCTTTTCTCCCTGCCAAGCTCTCCCTGGCTTAAGTAATACCTGAGCCAGGCAGGAGGTTTCCAGCATCGCGCGCTTGGCTGCGTGCCTCAGGCACTGCGTGCTCCGCTTCTCCGATCAGGATTGATTTGGAGCTGTGTAAAGCCTCAGATGTGCTTAAAATAAAAACAGGTTTTATTTGCACAAAGCAAAAGGATTAAGGTGAGGGTACAAAATGGGAAATGTAATTATAATATGAAGGCATTTAGAAAGCAAAGAGGAAGCAAGTTTCAGCTTAAACCCTACATGACACAAGTCTTGCATAATCTTTGTGTTCAGTTTTGCTGTACCTCACCCCAGAGAGAGCTTCCCATAGCAGGTTTGTGGTTTGTTTGGTCTTTTTGGTGGGGGTTTTTTGTTGTTTTGGGTTTTATTGTTTTCTTTTTTAGTGATAAACTGGTACTTTTGGCCACTTGAGGGTGGGCAGCCTTGACTGTCCAGCCCCAGGACTAGCCCATGAGGATAAGGATGTAATACTCATTAAATCTAGCTACTCTGAGCAACCTGAGCATGGGAAGTCCTCTGATCACAATTTCTGTCTTGCTCCTGCCTTCAGGAGCCTTCCATCTTACCTTTTGCTTCCGGAGCAACGTTAAGGACTCTCTCTAGGTTTTGCCGTTCCCGTATTCTTTGTAAAAGGTGTCCAGGGTGCAATGTGTCTATGCAGGAATTATGAGGCAATTCCCAGTCCATTTTTTTTTCTTTGCTTTTTCTCTCTTCTCATTGTAAACATTTTCTTCTACTGTGTTCTTTTTATTAGAGTATTGCTTTTAATCAAACTGGCTTTCCTCCCCTGCTGCCTTTTCTGCACTGATGTGAAACTGTGTCGGTCATGTATTTTGAAATAAGTGTTTTGTTTCTGGTATGCCTATCTTGCCGAATACCCCAGCGTCCAGCCTTCAACAAGTTTTCATTGGAGATTATATCGACAGTTGGACTGGACGGTCATTGCCGGTCCCTTCCAACTGAACTCTTCTGTTCTATGAAGTGTTTTATAGAGATGGCAGCCTCGAACATGGCAGGTGCTCAGGTGGTGTGAGGTCTCACCAGCCCCACCACTGCAAACTGGCCAAGTGTAAGGACCATCACAGACATCGCCTCGGCCCTTTGCAGTTTATTTTGCCTTTCTTCTCCCCTCTCTTAATCTCTGGAAGTGGCGAAATAGGAAGAATTGGGTGTAATAACACAAAAACGAAGGCATGCATGGGGCTGCTGGGATGAGAAGAGGTTTCTGTGTGGCTGCTATTCATATAGTGCGTGTATTCTCATTTTGGTGCTCCCGTGCTCTGCCAGAACATCCATGCAGGTGAGGGTCCAGCTCACAGACAGTTTCATTGAGTGAGGGCAGAAATCAAAATCTCTGCAAACCTCTCCCATCTTCCTTGGACATTTGTTGTGCGTATTTTTTTTGAAATAATGATGGCCATACTTGACAGTGCTGGAAATGCCTAGTGTTTTAATTAAAAACTTGGGTCTTGAGGGGTCCATAACTCACTGTGTTAATTTGGAGAAGGCTGAAACTTGGCAGATGCTGAACCAATTTCAGGATCCAGTCTCCAGGCTCTACATCTAACAGCGACAGCAGGAGTTGATATTTCCTAGCAGTAAGACACAGTGCTCCAATTCCTTCAATTAGTGCGGCGTGTTTGGAAACTTCACTGCTGGTGACAGTGAGGCATCTTCCAAGTGGCTGCTTTGTCTTTTCAAAGTCCAAAGATTTTGCATTTGTTTTAAGGGTCTTGGCCACACACCTCAACGTGGAGTGATTAGTGAATTGAGTCCAATTAATATTCAACAGAGTTTGGAAAAGCAAAATAAGGAGGAGATTCTATTTGATTCATTCTCTATCGTCATATCAAGATTGCTTTTTTTAATTCTTTTGGCCAACTCAAAGATATCCACGATCGCTTCAAAATTAGCATCTCCCTTCCGAAGGGAATGGTGTTGTTGCATTTGACTGGTAAAAGGCAGCAGCTTGGAAAGCACGTCAGGAGGAGTGAAAACAAGGTGATCCATGGCCTTTCCGTTCCAGGCTAGAAATGCACTGATAAGGTCATTCAGTGGCAGGGGAGGGCTGAGATAGGGGAGCAGGTTTGGGGTGACGTAGCTCCTTTTAGGTGGCTTCAGTCCATGCTGATGGTAGTGGTGAGAGACCATTCAGTATATGAGTTTCATATTTTGATTCTTCTATCACTCCAAACACTTTATTTTAAGGAAACAGGTGTATTCTTCGCTGGGTAAAAAGCTGACTGGATGGCTGAGCCCAGAGAGTTGTGATGAGTGGAGCTAAATCCAGTTGGCGACTGGTCACACTCAGTGTTCCCCAGGGCTCAGTTTTAGGGTGTATGTGTGTATATATACATATATATACACATAACATACATAATATGAGATATATTTGTGTGATATATGTATGAGGTTTAACAAGACCAAGTGCCAGGTCCTGCACCTGGGTCACAACAACCCCAGGCGACGTTCCAGGCTTGGGGAGGAGTGGCTGGAAAGCTGCCCGGCGGAGAAGGCCCTGGGGGCGCTGGCTGACAGCGGCTGGACACGAGCCAGCGTGTGCCCAGGTGGGCAAGAAGGCCAACGGCATCCTGGCTTGTATCAGCCATGGTGTGGGCAGCAGGAGCAGGGCAGGGATGGTGCCCCTGTGCTCGGCACTGGGGAGTCGCCCCTCGAATGCTGGGTTCAGTTTTGGGCCCCTCGGGACAAGAAGGACATGGAGGTGCTGGAGCGTGTCCAGAGAAGGGCAACGGAGCTGGGGAAGGGTCTGGAGACCAAGTGTGCTGGGGAGCGGCTGAGGGAGCTGGGAGGGTTTGGTCTGGAGAAGAGGAGGCTGAGGGGAGACCTTATCGCTCTGTGCAACTGCCTGAGAGGAGGTTGTGGTGAGGGGGGGGTCGGTCTCTTCTCCCAAGTCACAGTGACGGGACGAGAGGAAATGGCCTCAAGCTGCGCCAGGGGAGGTTTAGGTTGGATATTAGGGAAAATGTCTTCATTGCAAGAGTGGTCAGGCCCTGGGACAGGCTGCCCAGAGCGGTGGTGGAGTCACCATCCCTAGGGGTGTTCAAACACCGTGCAGACGTGGCACCTGGGGCCATGGTTTAGGAGGCCTGGGGGTGTTGGATTGGAGGTTGGACTGGATGATCCTAGAGGTCTTTTCCAACTTTAATCATTCTATGATTCTATGAAATAGTGCCCATCATGCAGACTAATCCTGTGTATGCTTTCCTTTCAGATGGTCCTACCATGACTTTTTCAATAGGTATCGTGTTCTTATGAAAAAGAGAGACCTCTCTAAGAATGACAAGAAGCAGATCTGTCAGACCCTGTTGGAGGACCTCATTAAGGTGAGCTGGAACCAAATCTTTAGCAATGATTTTTACAGCACCAAAGTTCACGGCTTTGATATGATCTGGATTGCTCCTGATATGATCCTTCCTGCTTTACCTGTTGCTCGTGCAGGTGCTTATTCAGCTTAGACAGCCTGGGGCTTTTTCCAGAATGAGGTAGTCTTGCAAGGGGGTAGCGAGAGGAGGTGTGACATGGGATCTCTTGACTGCAGTCAAGCTGAACTGTGCTTGTGAGTTTCTTATCGTTGACTGTACATGAACAACTGGCCATGTCCAGAAAACTCATCCCTCCAACCCCTCCTGCATTTTGGTAGCCATAGCTGGAGCACATTTCAGGGGTCCGGCTTTGGATGCTGTGTACAACATCTCGAACCTTAGTCAAAGTCAGTTCTGTCACCCCATCATTAAATGTCTCTTTGCACAAATGCATAAGAGAAAAATGCAATAATTGCCCTATCTTGATGTATGGGAGACTTTTAATGCCACTAATATGTAGAAAAAGCATCCTATAGATTGCAACTTTTTCCCCTTATATCTATAAGCAAATAAGAAGCCTTTGCCACCCGCCCTTACCAACCTTACTACTCAGACTCATGTGCGTTATTTTTAAATTGGAAGTGTGCATGCAAAGGTTTCTTGCTGTTGTCTTGCTGTTGAGGAGTCCAGAATGTGCACAGCATCTTTGCTAGGTTTTAATTTTTATTCCTTGTTTTCCTCGTGGGATTTTGAGGAATTTATTCCATTAGGTTCCTCTCTGTAAAAGCTGTTCTCCTTATGCAGCAAGTGTTTGTCTGAGCTGCAGAGCTTGTATGACTTTGCAGATGTAAGCCTTAACCTTTTCAAGAAAGAACTCTTTTGTTGAAGTCCTCTGGCATTGCATTGCTCTGTTTAACTTGAAAAAAAAACCAAACAAAACCAAAACAAAACAAAAACCCAAAACCCCACCCACCCAACCAAAAAACATTCAAAATTTGTATGAATATATGCAACTTAAGACTGAATCCTAGCGCTGCATTCCTTAATGGGTACATAGAAGCTCCAGTAGTTTGGAGTCTGATATCTTCATCACCCAGTTAAGAAGAGATGTGAGCTGAGCTGATAAATTTGATTCAAAGTGGTTTTTTTTTAATCTGTATCTACTGAGCAACATAGACTGAAAAAAAAAAATGTTTGCCTTAATTAAATTGAGTTTCCTTTATGCTTTTGAAAAGGATCCAGACAAGTTCCAGTTTGGACGTACCAAGATCTTTTTCCGTGCAGGCCAGGTGGCATATCTGGAGAAACTGCGAGCAGATAAGTTCAGAGCTGCCACAATCATAATTCAGAAGACGGTGAGGGGTTGGCTGCAGAGGGTCAAGTACAAAAGGCTGAGAAAAGCTGCAATCGTCATCCAGCGCTACACCCGTGGGCACCAGGCACGGAGGTGGGTCCTAAGGAAGCTCTCCGAGGAAGGACTAGCTGGGAGGCCAAGTGGAAAACCGCTTCTGGGCGCTTAAATTCTCAATCCATCCCATCTAGTAGACCTCATACTTGGGGGTTTTATAGCAGAAACATTGAAAATGCTCTGCGTGGGGTGTTGCCTTTCAGCCCTGTGAAAACAAGATCTGGTTTGTGCATGTAGGTACCGCTATGGTGAAAGTTTCTGTGCTAAAGTTGGGACTCATTCCTGGTCACTCTTCCAGCTTTATTTGGGGGCAAGAGATAAAAATTCTTTGTCTCAATTCGATTTCATATCGAATTCATATGTATTGTTTTAATTTCTAAGTGCTGGGCCAGGGTTAGAGCATAGGTGGCTAGGCTGCGATCAGATGACTAAAGTACTTGGAGGTATTTAGGTGAAAGTGTTTCACAGAACTAATATTTTTCTGGGACTACCTCTGACAAATGGAGTTTGAATCAGCCAGTGAGCACATAGCTAGTCGGTATGCGCTCCTTTTCTGCAAGGTCCAGATTTGTGCCTCCTTGGTATCCAAGGGGAGTTCTCAGAATTGATTTGCTGTATTCTTTGTAATGAGAAAAATCACTCCAAATCACTGGCAATGGGACTGTTTCACAGTATGGAATAATAGAGCTCGACGTTTAACTCTCTGTGTGCAGGAACCTCAAGCTTCCTCGTGTCGGTGGCTTGCTGGGATTTCTGTAGATAACGCTGTACTGGAGAGTAGGCTGCTGGTAGCCGATGTGGGTGGGTGTGAGGGAGCAGTAAAGCAGTGCAATAGCATCCCAACACACAGGTCATCGTGCATCTTATGCCCCTTATGTCAAACGCTGCCCTTCTGCATCTAGCCAAGCTAGCTACAGGCACTTCGCAGATAGGAACAAGGAGTAGATTTGGGTCCTTTCAGCTTTGTTTCCCTTCTTGTTTTCTGCGAAGAGAAGCTGTAGTATGTTAGCTATGCTGCTTGGTTTTGAGCAGCAGTGTTCTCCCTGGCTCTGAGTTAGCATCTGCCCATCAGAAATGCTGCTACCTAATCTGGAGGCCAATTAACTCTCCTTGCACTTGGGCAATATGAGATGCTGCTTGTCTGCTAGAAGGCTCCTGCACAAGTCACTACACTCCTGATTGCTGGATCAGTGTTGATTTCTATGAACTGTTGAAGCAACCAAAGGTGAAAAGCTTCCATGTTCCTTCCAAGGGTTTCCTCTAAATCACACTGTATTTTGGAAGAACATCAGAGATGCTATTGGGATTTGTGGTATTATTTGCTCTTGTGAAAGAGATTGGCCTCCTGGAGAGTCCGGGGATGAGGTGGTCTCAAATGAGCGAAGCTGGGCAGTTTGGTGACTTTTATTTAAAACTGAGCACAGATTTTGCTTGCCCCCAGAGGACCACGTTCTTCTGCAGGCTCGTGGCTGCAGGTCCCTCTTGGCAGTCTTACAGCTCACTTGAAGGCAAATGAGACTTAAGCAATAAGAGGATGGTTAAGAGAAAGGGGGAGTCGGTGATTAACTTTAGCCTCTCTGGTGGGCTCTCCATGCACGCCTGCAGACTTGGACTCTATATTTAACCTTTGCATCAGCCAAGCATCCCTCCAAGGAGGGGAGGAGGAATCCCCGGTGGTGTCAAAGTGGCAGGATATGAGCTAAAAGAGAGGCTGGAAGCAGATGTGCAGAAACCACCTGTTGCAGTGTTTCTCCAACATGATTTTTCAGTTCACCCCTTTGTGCTGGTTTCAGAGGGATGGATGTCATCTGAATAACTGCTTTCTCCTCTTTTTGGAAACAGACCATCCCTTGTCGTCTTTAGTAAGCTCTGGTTCAGTGGGTCCTAATGAGAAACCATCATCCTTGGCAAAGAGAATATATAAGCCAATCTCATATGGCTCTTTTAGCTTTGATATGCTTTTCAGCAAATAAAGAAAGGGATCAAATATCTATATGATGCTTCATGCTGAGAGCTATAAACGAATCATAAATTCAGCAAAACAAGCTAATTATCAAATGAAATGGAGGTTTTATGGGCATTTATTAACCTGTGTAACAGCAAATTGAACATGAATTCAGTTGGAGAATGGGAGCAACGTGGCACAGAGCTGACCACATCCCTCATTATTTGCTCTCTGTGAATTGCTTGGGGCTCTGCTCGTGAATGTTGCCAAACCAGTGCACACCAGCTTAAATGTCAAATCAATTTGCGGCCATTTTCACTGAGCCGGTAGATACCCCGTGCGACGCTTGCTTTTTATAGTTAGGGACGCGATGGAGCCAAGCTGGGCGTTGCTTGGCTCAAGTACGTAAGGCAGAGGGTTCAAACCAAGGGAAAAGCTGGAAAATGTTTGGGTTTACTGCTGTTTAGGAATAATGAGGTGTGTTGATTCCTGGCTGCAGTGCTCTGGGTGCCATGGACGCTGTCTGATAGCGTACGTGTTCCCATTTTTCTAATGGACACATGCTACCAGCTGCTCTTTTTTTAGCCCTACTGCTGTGATGGGCTTTCCCGAATACTATCAAGCTACTTTTGGGCAAAAGGTTTTTCTCTCTGTCTAGTTTGAAACTTCTTACAACAGAAAGAAGGGGAGCTTAGTTTCATTGCTACCCTTTTTCCTGTTCTTTGCAGACTTGCTGAGCACCTGAGGAGGACGAGAGCTGCCATCACCTTCCAGAAGCAGTACCGAATGCTGCGGATCTTCCGAGCTTTCCAGAGGGTCCGCAACGCAACCGTCACCATTCAGGCCTTTGCTCGGGGCCTGTTTGTCAGGAGGATTTATCGCAAGGTACGACTCCACAGAGTGTCTTTGCATTAGGAAAGGAAGAGCCTTTATATTTACCTCCGCTGGCATAGCGTGACAATGTATTTATTGTGGCCGTTTTGACGTTTTATGAAGCTGACTGCCTCTGGTATTTCTGGAGAGCACACGGTGATAGCGAGCATTGCCATTTAAAGCTGTGCAAGCAAAAATGATTTTGGCAGCAGCACCTCAGTGGAGCAGCTAAATGAAGTCAGTCATTCGGATGCCGGAAGGCATTGTGGAAATCTGGAAATGTCATTCAATCTAACCCATACTCTGCAAAAACCTCCCTGGCAAACCGAATTTGTGTCTGAGCCGTGCTGCAGGTGCCGTTTCCAGTATGGTAGGAAGACCAGTAAGGTCTGTCATGGAAGGCATCAAGTCATTTACTGATGTAAATCCCTCTTTAATTAGTTTTTTCCATTAGCTTTCTGTGTTAAACCAGGAGCTGAAAGCAGCAAGGAAGTAAAGGTTCGATAATAGCAAGTGAGAAATTTTCTGCCAGGAAACTGGGAAGAGCTTGGGGGAATCTTCTGTCCGCTCTTCAGATCCAGCCTTACTTTAGTAGTTACCTAAATTTATGCCTAATTGATGGTCATGGGGATACCCTAAGAAGTCAGAGGCTCAGTGAGCCAGGAGGGGAGAGGCTGCTTCTGGAGATGGTGGAGGTTACCTGGACACCTGGTGACCCACCAAAGAGATCGGGGATATCCTCTGAAACGGCGGCTGGATGCTGGTGATCAGGAATTTGTGCTACCGCTGCTTTTTCAGCATCTGGGTTTTTTTAAATCGGAAGCCACTGCAGCGGAGGCAGCTGGTCCAGCATTTAAACTCTGAGATTCAAGGCAACCCAAAACCTTAACAAGGTGTAGAAGTTGGCTGAAGGTCAGGCCTCTCAAATCTGAACATTCTTAGTCTCTGGAGCGCCTGGATAAAGGTGTTGGGTACAGGTGTTAATTCAAGTGCATGCTCAGCAACAGATGCATGGCTGCAGGTGATGCTCCATGGGGTCAGGGCATGCCCAGTGCTCACCGAGACTTTGCTGTAAGGCTGGAATAGGTCCCAAGGCAATGCAGTAGGATTTCTTCTAGCTCTTTGGGCACCCCCAGCTTTCCCCATCTGTAAGAGTGCCAAGGCTGGAGACGTACAAAGCTCATTTCAGAATAAGTCCTATTGCATCCTAAGTTCACACAATCCCTTTATTCTGAATTAAAATTTGCAAGCGCAAAGAAAGCCTTAGGGTGAAAAAGAAGATTTGTGAGAAGCTGATATGGTGCTGTTTCTGATACAATTTATCCCAAACTAATAACAGCGGAGTGTCTCATAATCTTTAAATTCTCCTGATATTTCTTTCCTCATAATACTGCAGCATCGATCAACATAAGAAAGTTATTAACAGTGTGCTGGTTGTATCTCTAATATGTCAGTCCTCAGTTTTAGAGGAAGGAATTGAACTGCTACCTACTGAAAAGATTGCTGTAAATTTTGGGTGAGAAATCCAATGCAGAAGTGCCAGAAGTTTCACAAAACCAGACACAAGTTTTTCTAAAATTTGAATCACGCAAGAGGACTGGGTGTAAACTGTAGTGAAAGGACCCCAGGGTTTTATTTGAAGGCTATCCGTTTGATAAATGCTGTCCTGGTGGGATTTCTTATCTGCAGTATAAATTATCACAATGTAGGGGCAGAACACGGGGAAAAAAAAAAAATCTAAAAACCTGTTCTGGTGTGAGTTATGTCTGATGCTGAAGGGACAGTAAGTTTATTGCTAAGTGTTAATGTGTCTGTTAATGGCTATTTATTCTGCTAGCTATGGATCATGTGGATCTGGGTACTATTCTGAGGTGCAATATGTTTTATTCCATGAAGGATGGCAGTCCAGATGTCTCTTGTCCCCATCGATTCTCCTAGTCACCAGCTCAGGACCATATCCCCTCTTGTCTCACTGGGCAAGGAGATGTTGCCTCTTTTTGGAGAGCAGCACGGTTCCTGAGAGACGACTGGATGTGCCCTGCCTGCATGAGTTGAATGCAGTGACAGAAAAAAAAAAAACCCAGGAGGTGGGGTTGAAGGATCCCTTCCCACCTATAAAAGAGGATGCAAAATAACAGGCTCTGTCTCCAGCCATCACCCCCTGGACCTAGGAGGACACTCCTGCTTGGAGGGGGCTGTTGACACTCTCGAGGGCAGAGAGGCCCTGCAGAGAGATCTGGACAGACTGGAGAGCTGGGCAATCACCAACCACATGGAGTTGAACAAGGGCGAGTGCCGGATTTTGCACCTGGGGCACGGCAGCCCCGGATGTACAGACAGCCTGGGGAACGAGAGGCTGGAGAGCAGCTCTGCAGAGAAGGGACCTGGGGGTTCTGGTCACCGGCAAGTTGAACAGGAGCCAGCAGCGTGCCCTGGCAGCCGAGAGGGCCAACCGTGTCCTGGGGTGCATCGAGCACTGCATTGCAGCCGGTCGAGGGAGGGGATGGTCCCGCTCTGCTCTGCGCTGGGGCGGCCTCACCTCGAGCGCTGGGGGCAGGTTTGGGCACCACAGGACATCAAGGGTATAAAGCTGCTACTGGAGAGGGTCCAGAGGAGGGCCACAGAGTTGGGGAAGGGTTTAGCGGGGAAGCCGTACAAGGAGCAGCTACAGTCACTGGGTTTGTTCAGCCTGGAGAAGAGGAGGCTGAGGGCAGACCTCATCATGGCCTGCAGCTTCCTCCCAAGGGGAGGAGGAGGAGGGGCAGGTGCTGAGCTCTTCTCTCTGGTGACCAACGACAGGACCCGAGGGAATGGCAGGAAGATGTGCCAGGGGAGGGTTAGGTTGGGTATTAGGAGAAGGTTCTTCCCCCAGAGGGTGGTGGAGCACTGAACAGGCTCCCCAAGGAGGCATCACGGCGCCGAGGCTGGCGATATTCCAGAAGCACTTGGCCAAGGCCCTCAGAGCCATGCTGTGAATTTGGGGTTGTCCTGTGCAGGGACAGGAGCTGGACTCGATGGTCCTTGTGGGTCCCTTCCAACTCAGGACATTTTATGATTCTATGATTCTATGAGAAGCCCTTTTGAAGGCAGATTGGGAAGTGTTGAGTGCCATGTTGCAGCCAAACCAAGGCTGCCGCTGCCTTTGCAGGTGATTTTTCTCCCTTGATTGTCCCGTGTTTTGTAGATCCTTGCGGAGCACAAAGCCACCATCCTCCAGAAGTACGCCCGCGGCTGGCTGGCTCGTACTCACTTCCACCGTGTCAGGAGTGCCACCATCGTCCTGCAGTGTTATTACCGGCGCATGAAGGCCAGGCAAGAGCTGAAGGCGCTGAAGATCGAGGCCCGCTCAGCGCAGCACCTGAAGAAGCTCAACATTGGCATGGAGAACAAGGTGGTCCAGCTTCAAAGGAAGATCGATGAGCAGGTACGTCCTGAGCTGCTCTGGGACAAGTATGGTCCTGCTTCTGCTTTGCTTCTCTTGTGCTGCCCTTTCTGGGAAGGTGTTTATCTTCCCATGGCTTCTGGAAAAGGATGTCATGGTGATGGCAGCCTTTTGCTACTGCTGGCCAGACACTAGTAAGGGTGGGACACCGCCATGGACGTGCAGATGCACTTGGATCTTGGGTCTCCACCTTGCTGTCTGAAGAGCTTGCTTAGTAAGCTCAAAAGCTGCATTGTAACTGTTGTGAGAACTGCCCAGAAGGACTTGGAGGAGGAAGATAAAATGGCAATTTTGAAAGCTGTTGCTTGAAAAGCCAAGCCAGCTCCACGTGAGATCCCTATATCAAACAGGCTTTGGCCATTACGCTTTCTGCGTTGCAAACACTGAGGATGCAGAGCCTCTGCCAGTCTGCTGTACTGAACGGTATGTCTTATGAGTCACCTTACCTGGAAGGTAGAAGGTGAACTGGATAAATACACACTTTGCAAAGTAGCTTGAGCATGTTTGTGTTACTGGATGTAACAACTGTTCAGAAGTAAGAGCCATGACGAGGGGTGAGATGGCGCGATGTAAGTCATAAATGCCTGTGAGGATGGCTTGGTGGTCTTACTGTGACTATTTGATCACAGAGAAGTTTTCATCAAATGCCAATCAGTGTCACTAATGAGCTGCAAAATAGATGCACGTGTAGAAGGAGGGTTTTCCCACCTGCTAACAGGAGTGTGCAAGTTACTCTGATAAATACCCTCTGTGTTGCTTCCAGTGCTGTACAAGGACTTCAGGGAGAAGTGTAATAAATACTGAGTAGACCCAGTTGCACCCACTAATTTCAACGGGGAAATTTGTATCTGCCTATATCCTTAAACTGTCCTTTTCAGGCAGGAGAAACAGCCTCTGTCAGTCAGGACGCCTGCTTATTTGTAGTACCAGTTATTAGTAATTGCATTTTCGGTTTGGGATGTTGTCAGCAACCCTTATACACCACATGCGGTTTCCTTGCAGCCTTAAATCTCTTCCATCCCTGTATGACACGAGAGGTCCTGCCATGAAGATGATGAGAAATGACTCTGTGTTGGCTCAGATACTGCAGAGTCAAGACACCCGGGAATTTGCATTACTGCTGGCTGTTTTCATTGCTGTATTAATGGGCTGCAAAGCATGCACTGCAGCAGAGTCTGACTTTTAAACCACGGTTTAATTTCAAAATACCTTCTTGCATACTTAGATTTTTGCAGACAAACTGTAGCTTAGGAGTGGAAAGCCTTAGGCATAAGGTTTTCTATATATCTATATATCGGAAACTTGTTTGATGTGACCCTTCATCTGGAGGGTATTTGGAGTTAATGAGGATGAGTCATTTCAGGTCCACATATTTGGACTGGACTCATGTGATGAGCATGAACATCTGTGTTAGGTCTGCCGAGCCACTGGACTTGGTGGTGGAGCAGCAGTATTAATGGGGTTTTTTTCTTTTCTTTTTTTTTTTTTAAATTCTTTGCCATTTACTGCTAGGAAAAGTGTGGGGATGGAACAATAAAGACAAAACAATCTCTGGTTAATGTTGGCTTTCCTGTCGGGGATTATGAAAGCAGTAGAAAGGTCTACTTTAGGGATGGAGACATGGAGAGCTTTTAAGTAGGCAGAAATAATGGGCTGGAGCTTGTCTTGATCTCCCTCTGTCTCTGCGCCGATCGTTTTGAAGGAGTTACTTTGCTTTCTGTGTAACTTTTGCAGGAAACAATTGCTGCCCTGTATTGTCCGTGGTAGTCTGTCCAGTGAGCTAATTTTAACCGTCCTTTCAGGACTGACAGGTTTCCCTGGGATGCTTTGGATGTGCTAATGAGCACCGTTCCAGTGGACTTTCTTTTCAGTGCACTGGATTTTTTTTCTGGCAGCAGTGAGTTTGTTGCATCATATTTTCCCTGAAGTATCTTGATTTCAGTCCTTGCTGATCTATAAACACGACCTTTTAAAATGCTGGTTAGCTGCTTAAGAAAAAAAAAAAATTGCCAGTAACCTAGAGAGCTGTGGTTGTATTATTTTCTCACTAGCCATGGAAGAAAATGCTTCTATTTCTGCTACTTTAGCTCATGCATGAGTAGAGGGATGCAATACTGTGTGCCCCTGAGGAAGAGAAGATCTTTCTTTGAAAACGTTAAAACCTATTGTTGTATGTCAGCCTCAGCTCATATGCTCTAGCATCCATAACTGGGCCTATTTAATTCGGTTTCTAAAGCAGGTGAGGGATTTTTTGCATACAGAAGAAAGTTTTAAGTCTGTCTGCTGTGAAATATCCACACTGGATAACTTTCTTTTCTATCTACATTGGACCGCTTTCTTGGGCTTTTTGTTCTTTTCAGCTGAGTTTTTTAACTGTGTATGTTGTAGCTGTTACCTAACTTAGCGTTATGTGTTCATGCAGCCAATATTTAGACTCCCAGTGAGCTCCCTACACTGCCTCTGCAAGCGGCAGTATCTCTGTGAGCATATATTGTGAATAAAACTAGTTTGGGTAACAGTAGTGATGAAGTTGTCTCTGGCATTGGTAGCAAAATAAACTCTAGATTGGTTCACAGAGCCTGGGCTGAAACCAGGATTGTCACAGCTCTGCTGAGCTGGATGATGATTTAAAATAAATTAAGGTCAAGTTTAACAGGGTCTGTTGAGCAATCTCGGATTGCAGTGGGGACCAGCTGTTTTGCTACGGGACAGGCAATGCTGTCTCGTGTCTTTAGTAGCTAACGACAAGAAAAAGCATTCCTGTGCATTTATCTTGTGTCTGGATTGAAGTCTCCGTTGGCTGGTACATAATATCATAGACACAAACCTTGGGACACAGAGCCATAAAACATTGTGTGTCGGAAAGTGAGCAGAGACTGGGGGAGCCTTTGCTGCTGCTTCCCTCACCTGTGATTTGTGAACCGGAGTGATTATTGCCATTCTCTGTAGGCGAAGCTTTTCTCTCTTTGGCAATGGCTTTGGTCATGCAGAAATGTTAATGCCTTAATACTGCGCGATCGCTGAATTTTGATGTTCACTAATAATTCATTACAAGGGAGCAAAGGAAAAGCTGTTAATGTCCCTCATGTACTTGTTTCTCCATTTGAGACGTGTGTTAATCTTGCCTGGGAGCACTGGGACTGCAGCGAGAGGAGGGTGCTTTGGGAGGTCACCTAGAGAGGGGCCAAAAGGATGATCAGAGCAATGGTAGAAGAAACGATCCTACGAGCGCCATTGGGAATCTAAAAGAGACTAATCCGAAGTATGGGTGGGGATCCCAGTATCCACCAACTCACTATGCATTTGCACAGGGGTCTGTTGGGTCTAGAAGAATCTGTGTAGACCTAGAAGATAAAATTCTCTCCTTTCATGGTTTTTTTTTTTCTTTTCCAGGCTGTAAGGCTCTTTGAGAACTCTGTTGTACAGGAGCTAATGGGAGCCTTTGACCCTGTTACAGACATCAATCATATTTCTTTGCATTGAATCTTTTTTTTTTTTTCTTGCTTACTTGACTCTGGTGAACATCTTAGAGGAAGAAGTTGCATCTCGGGATACGTGACTTTGCACCTTTATTGCTTATCCTGACCAGTCAAAAATTGTATATCAGGACTTCCGTAGTCCATTGACTTTTTAAAATAATACATTTGTGTCTTCTAAGACTTTTGTCTTTTGGCTTGTTCACCTCAAGCTTTTCTTAGCCTCCACATGAACTAAAAGCTTCTGGATGGAAGGAGCAATTTCTCATGAGCTGGTGTGACTCTGTTGGTGACTGAAGCTCTGAGAAACAGCAAAAGGTTAAGTTGTAGATTATTGGGCTGCTCATCTGGTCTGGACAACAATCTCTTGCCAAATATTTTCCAGCAAGACCAGGAAAGACCAAACCTGATATTTCTGATGCTCAAGTGAAATATCCACCACAGTCCCGTTTAAGAAAGTAAAGCTTTTTAGATTTTTTTTGTCCAGTGAGTGATATAAACCCGGATCTTTAAAGCTGTCTTGAAAGCTTTCCAAAAGGAAACTTTAAAAACCAGACTGTGTTTTAAATTTGAAAACAGTTCTTCTACTCTCATGATTATCCACCTAACGTTAGCAAAGCTATGTGGTAGGCTCTTACTGAAGCTCTTGGTCTGTTGTGAATTCATTGTCATTTCTGGTGCTGGCTAATAACGATGATGTTTTATTAGTCACAATGTAGTTCCCATTGACTTTGATTTGAACCACAAAAATCAAAGCTGCTGATTTTTCAGGTCTCAAAACTCAGAAGCTAATCATTGCTAAGTGCTTTAAAAGAGAAAATCTGAGCAAATAAAAAGATGATTGAGCTGGCACGTGACTTAAAGCTGGGGTTTAGGGAGCTCTTTGTGCTCAAGGCTGCAGTTCTGCCACAGTGCATTGTCAGCCCAGGCTCCTGCAGGCATAGGAGTCAGGAATAAAAGGATAAACTGCCAACGCAATATTGCAAACCAAAAAAATTGCAAGCCAATTGCATTAAGCAACGTTGTTTGGAAGCTGTAATAAAAGTGTAGGTTTTTTGCTTTGGTTGCCAGTTCTATCACGTGTTGTTTGCCTTTGCTTCAAGTGTAATGTCAATTTAACAAACGCTTGTGTAATCGTTACTAAAATATTATTGAGCTTTTGTCACAGTTTTGACATTGTTTTTCGCTTTGTGAGCTTTATTAGCATATGCATGGCAATGCTCATTATCGGAAGTTTGTTACCCACCACGCTCCAGGATTCTTGACTGTTACTTTTTTAGCGCATCAGTGCATGTGCTGATCTTGCTTATGGTCTTGTTTTCTTCTTTTTGGGATGCTGGCTGCAGAACAAGGAATACAAACTTCTGAACGAGCAGCTCTCTATGCTGACATCTGCCCACTCCTCCGAGGTGGAAAAGCTGAAGAAGGAACTGGTGCAATATCAGGAGAGCCACCAGGATGATGGCAACCAGCTTGTCGGCTTGCAAAAAGAGATGGAGCACCTCCAGCTGGAGCTTGAAAAAGCTCATGGTGAGAGGAAGGTCGTGGAAGACAGCTACGTTAAGGAGAAAGACCTACTGAGAAAGGTATGTGTATTTGGCATATGTCATGTTGTGTAGGTAGTCATACTGGTGGAAGCTTGCCCTTCTCAAGTCTGAAGAATAAAGACTTAATTTCTATTCTTTAATTATATTTTTTTCTTTTTATCACTGAATGCCCCTAGAATTTGCCGTTTAACCAGGTCATGGGGCAGCAAGGGCAGGTGAACATCCCTGTAGGAGCAGCGGCTGTCTCAGGTCAGGAGGATGCCCTGTCTCGGTGCCTTTCGCACTACCAACCTTGAAGACGCTCCCCAAACCCAGACCTGTCTGAAATAAGGGCACGGCGGATCTGAAATAACCACGGATATACCAGAGCTTCATGTATATGCAGTGATTCCTCATGGCGTGTAATGCAAAATATCGGAGAAGGGTGTCATAGATGCTGTAAATATTAGGAAGATGTCCTTCCTCTGCCCAGCTGGGTATGGGACATGAGGGCTCGGTTTCTGCCACGCAGTCCATGGCTGTTGCAGCTGGTCGCAGTGGTTGGTGGTGTAGCTACGTGCAGAGTATGACCTGTGTGGGGACCAACTCGTCCATCCCAGGCAGAGACGCTGCTCCAACACCAGCTAGGCTGGTTGTTACAAGCCTTTTTAGGGTTCGGTGCTGTGATGTGGGCTAAACTTACTTATTTTCTTCCCCTCCTTCATGCATCCTCCTAAGCTTTCTGGATCTCTTGAGGTCAAGTGGCCCAACGCTGCCACCATCGTACAAGAAAGCGTTCTAGCGGGGGAAAGAGACTTCACAGTGTAGAGGTTTTTTTGCAAATAGTCAAAACGGACGTTTTACACTGAATTTCTTTGGTTGGGTTCATTCTGAATAACCTTCACACCCATGCTCCTAACCTAAGGCACTAAGGTATGGGTTCGTTTTCCTGCTTATGACTGCTCGGGTTAAATCTGTGATCTTTCTTCTTCTGCACTGGTGGTTGAAGTGGTTTCTTTGATCCTGCCACTGGAAAGAACTTAGGGCTTTTCTACTCAATGTGCTGCATAGAAAAAGCTATTTTGCAGCTGTTACTCTAGAATAGTGCTTTTTGTGTGACAACCTGAAGATAAGTCGCTTCTGGAGATAAAAAGAGGTCTGGGATTAGCTGTGTTTTAATTGTGGTGACGGAGTGCCCAGGTGGGGCTCTTACAGGGCACCTGCCCTGGCCAACCTCCCCTTGTGGGTAAGCCCTCACATGGTGGGTTTGGGTGAGAAACTGTGGGGACTTTTTGGTCTGGATAACTTAATCTGAACAACTAGTGCTGCTGAAATGCATTTTTGGATGTGCTTCTCAAAAGGGCACGCAGCCTGTATGTGCGTTGTCTCTTGGCTGGACCAAGAGTTGTCGGAAAAGCAGTTACTCCGCTCTTTGCGCATGTATTGCACCCACACAGGGACATATGGAGTCAGTGATTTTTCTTTTCTCCAGCACCAAATTACAAGATCCTTTTTGGCACAGGGCTCAGGTCGTTAGCTGGCTGCAGCACAGGCTTTTAGAGCCTGAAAGGATGCTTTATTTTGAAGGTGATGCAGCTGGGGAAAAACTGCTTCTCTTTGTTCTTGATTGCAAATCCCCTTTGAGCACTCAGAAGAAAGGTTGATTTAATGACCGAAGAAATGCTTTCAGAAAGCATGAAAACAAAGCAAAAGCTTTTCTTGTTGTAGAAGCGCCTACAGCAGAGCAAATGCTATGTACTTTACCATGACAATAAACGTTTTAATTATAAAGAGTAGCATTTCTACGGAGCAGTGCAGGCTCCCATTTCTGACGTTAGCTTTCAGTTGCTCCCTTCGGTTCCTCATCAGTGGGAAGACAGAGAAGACCTGTTTCCTTCCTGGAAACATTTGTTTAGACAAAACACTTTCCAAGAAAAATTCTGATAGAGATTTTTGAGTAGTTCTAATAACTACCAAAGGCATGGGAAGTGTTGTGAATCTGAATTTGTGTGAGAAGCACTTTTCACCTTCAATAGCAAGACTGCACCGTGGCTGAGGTGGGATGCACTCGCTCTGGAGATGATACCCAAAGTCATCAGACACTTCTGAGAGAGACTGAGGCGACAGCCTGAATTTTATTGACTTGAGCTGAGGCTGCAGCTTCTGCAAACCCATGTTAGTTATGATTTTGTTACTGAAAAAACATCCTGTAATCTTTTCCTTATAGCTTTTCTCGAACTCTTTAATTTTGGAATAGCTCTTCTTATTCCATTCTGTGATAAAGTGTAAAACATCAGATCTGGGTGAGTACAAACAGCTCTTCCTAGGGCTTTCCGGAACACCTGATCTTCTCACTTGGTGAGGCAGGATGATTCAAAGTCTGGCCTGGACTTCTATTAGGAAAATCCTAAATGCCATCATCCTTTCCTCACAAGATTAGGGGAGGAGCGGAGCCAGATCTCATGAGAAGGCGGTTCCAGTGTATGCTTAAATAAGGGCTGAAGCCATCACGGGTGCTCACTGCTCAACATCTTCCATAGAAGTCCTTCAAAGCAGGTGCAGTTGCATTTGAAGCCCCTTCGGAGGTGTTTCCTATAGAAAGATGAGCATGAGGTCCCAAAGGTACCAGCGTAGGTACCACAGATGGAGTTCGTGCTGCTTGGCTGTTGCGTAACCTGCTCCTCTTGCCTCTACCTGGACTGCTTTCATTCTCATTGGGTTTTTGTATACACGAATGTTGAATTCCAGCTTGTTTCTGTTTCATGTGGAAATAGGAATGTGATAAACAAGCTCAATCACTCAAGATCATAACTTAAAAATATCTATATCCAATCTGGATGAGAAATTTTTAAACCTGGGAATAATTGTTGCGGATTCTACCAAGTCTTTCTGTTCTGAAATATCCCTTCAGCACAGCTGAAAATACTCCAAACTTGTGTCTAGTTTTGTTTTCCAACCATCATAACTTTGTTTCCTGGGCAGAAGAGTTCATTGTCAGCACCCATTAAAGAGCACTAGTGAAATAATCCCATCATCCCTAACCTTTTTCCCTGACGGGATGAATGAGTCAAGTTCCTTGTTGTCCCATTGCAGCGCAGGTTTTCCTTCCCTTCTGTCACTCTTGTGGCTCTTCTCCAATTTTTTTAAGAAGTCTTCCCAACTTGAAGACGTTAGTGCTGATCTGATGGCTGCACGCCTGCTATGATATTTATTTGAAATGATGTACGAATGAAGCAATGCAGTTGGTTTTGGTACAGAATATTAAAATCGTGGCTCAGTTCAGAGCATTTAAAACACCAGTAGCTCTGCATACCTTAAATTGTGTGTTCTTCACTTTCTAGTTGTATTTCCAGTGTCCAACTTTCCTACTATATATAGAGATGCAGGAGATTATAGTTTCCTGCAGGCAGCTGGAGTCAATGAACGGACTGGAGACCAAGTGATAGTGGGATGTTCCAGTTTCTGTGCACGGGATATGATTGCTTCAGTCGTGACTTAGAGTAACATATTTGCTGTGCTTTTATCCTCGCTGTTAGTACGTATCTGGCTTATGCAGGTATTTGATAAAACACCTTGATTTGAGGATGCTTGTGTGGAAGACTGAAGTCCGTACTAGGCATGCATGCCAGCTGGGCTGCCTGTTAATTTTATCTAGTGGTGAGAGCAAAATTATTATTCTTGGGTGCTGAAAACTTTTATTATGGTATGTACGGAGTTGTTTCTTTGGCATCTTGAGATCCTTCTGCTGTGTGTAGCTGTTTTCGAAGCCGTGGCTACAGGATGCAATGGAGCAGGCATGGGGAATGACATTACGCTGGGATGACGTGTCAGTTTGTTCTCCCACCTGACAGCCGCAGAATCATCCCGCTTAACCGTTGTAGCAGATTTCACTTGATAATGTGATGGTTTTGTGTTTTGAGATAACGCTGTTGAATGCATCGAAATGCATGAACAAAATTACGGGATAGGTTGCTGTCAGCGTCAGTCCAGCCTTATTGTTGTGAGAAATGGCCTTGCTTCTCTTTGCTTTTAATAAAGAGGTAGTTAAAAAGAAAGAAAAAAACTATTTTGCAGGATTTAGTTTCTGTTTTCATTAATTTTTGCTAGGCAGTTGTTGGTGTTAATTGCTGTATATGCTCCTGCTGTATTCCTAAAGGCCCTGGTGCACACTGTGCATCGCTGTCCTAGAGGTTCTGCGGTAGTGTGAAGCACTAAAGCGACTATACTCTTCTTACATGAAGTGCACACAATACACGTGAAGTTAAAAACTCCTGGACTACTTAGTAGTGGTCTTCCACGACGCTCACATGAACCGTGTCCATCTGAAGTGCCACGTGGCCCGAAACAATCGGCAGATTTTTTTCCCTCAACAGCAGTCAGTGCTATGACTTGAAGACAGCAATGCAGCCCATTGAGACGTAGAAATAAATCTCGGATTTGAAGACCTGATTGCTTGTAAGAGTTTCACTCCTGCAGAATCATGGTTGCCAAGTCCACCTGCTCAGTATTTTGTAAGATTCTGCTGAAAACATTAATTTAAGGGAGAAGCGCGCTCAGGTAAAGCAAAGTTAGACTCTGCTGTTGAAGTGCAGTTCTCCTACGCTTCAACTCCTGATTATCCTACGAAGGATAACTGGCAAAGCTCAAGGGGACAGATCTTTTAAACAGCAAAGAAAGCCTGAACAAAGCTCCCTGTCTCCAGCCAGGTGAAATGTAATCTCTCCGCAGAGGCTCTGACCCACAGCAGGCAGTAATTCTTTGCCTTGTTTCGTAGCGCATATCTGACTTGGAAGAAGAAAATACTCTCCTGAAGCAGGAAAACGAGAAGCTTAACAGCAGGATCCTGTGTCAATCTGAAGGTAAGCAAAAGTGCTTATAGCATTGTAATGCCTTCACTAAACGAGGAGTTTAACTGTTCTCCCCTCCAACTTGTTCTTCCCGCGTGCTTTTCCGACCTTGAGAAGTGCCAATCTTCCCGCGCCCCTTTCCTGGATGTTTTTGTTGTTGTTTTTGCTGCATGGATAGGTCAGTTCGTGCTGTCCTGCTCGTAGACGGCAAGACAGAGGCTGGTTTAATTGGTGAAATATGGACCAAAGTACTGAAAAGGGCTTTTCGGTTCAGTTTGTTTTGCGGCAGTTACTCCGGGTGATGTGGGAGGCAGCGAGGCTGCTGGGGGTGGAGGGTGGAGAGTAACAACATCCCAGGATTGATGAATAAAGGATCCAAGGAACAGCGCTGTTAACGATATGGAGCTGTGACAAAGGATCTCTCTAATGTGACAGGAGTCTGTGAGTGTTTTTTAAAGCAGAGACTTAGATGGGGAGACATACAGAGAGGAAGCAATCTGGGAAAATCCCAAGCCACGAAAGAAACTCTCATGCATGTATTGGGCTTTTTTATTTTTTATCATCCTTTTCAGCTTTAATTTTGCTGTAGGATTTACAAAAAGCATCATGCATCATTCTCTGCATGTACCTATCACTGCTCCGTGGTACGCATGAAGTACCTCTTGCTCTCAGCCTGATGCAAAATAAAGGAATGAAAATAACATGTTAAAAAGGAACTTGCTACAAATTTTTCTTCAACTCTTATGGGATGCTTTCGGAGCACCAAAGCTTGGGGAAAGCAAGTGGGGGGGTTTTGTTTGGTGTTCACCCATTCAAAAGGACACATGGACGATATTTGACTGGGTTCTCAAAAAGGGGAGGGGACCAGATTTGCTTCCAAAAGGGAGTTTTTAACAAAAAAAAATATGAATTGATTGGGTAACTTCAACCCCTACAGTCTTATCATGGTAAATGGTTGATGATGACGTGAAAAAGAGATGCTGCTGCTATGCCAAATCTGGTGGTGGGAAGCAGGCAGAGAAGTCTTTAAATGCAGCGAGCACCACTTCTTAAACATCAATGTATTTCCATACTGTTGCTGGTCTTCTCTTAAGTGGGTTTACGGCTGGCCCATGGGAGGTGGAGCTGGGACAGCTGAGTTAAGCATAATAGATCTGACGGTTTGTAGGTGCTGGAGATTTTTCTGTAACTCAAATGGCAGAGGACTCTGCTCTCCGAGCAGAACAAGTCGAGCTGTTCCAAATGGCGAGGAGACAGATCTAGATTATAATGGTCTCTACACATTAGAGAATGCTTATATGTATTTTCAAGGTTCTTGGCAGAGAGCGTTTTGTTAATTAGTCATTGTTACTGCACATATTTACAAGAAGTTCACTTCAGAGATGAAGATAATAATTTCTTCTTTTTTTTCCCCTTATTTTAAAGATGAATTTGCACAAAGAACGGGTGAAGAAAATATCCAGCTGAAGAAAGAGCTGGAAGAAGAGAGTTCTCGTTATCAGAACCTGGTAAAAGAGTATTCAAGGCTGGAGCAGAGATATGACAACTTGCGGGATGAAATGACTATTATAAAGGTAACGGAACTGAAAAGAACCTTATTCTGTTGTGTCCTGGCCATGATGCTGGTGCCCGGATAACGTGGCTTGCTCATCCCCAAAGCACTTAATAGCACGGACATTATTGTGCAGTTTGTGCTTGATATTTCTAAGACTGAACTTCTACATTGAGGGCAAACCATATGCGTGCCTTGAAAAAGGAGCCCGACCTTTCACACTTCGCAGGCAACTACTTAGAGATATCTGTGAATCTCAGCAAAAGCTGGTTCATGCTTCTCGTTTTGCTTTTTGTTTCATGTTCATGTGTAGGTGCTGGATTAAAAAACAAAAACCCAACAACACGGCTTCAGAATTTCAAAACCCAAAGTTTTTAGGTTCGCTTTTGCTGAAGAACAACTGTTGAAAAGCAGATAATTGTTACAGTGCTGCTGGATTAGGTGGAAGGTTGAGCTTTTAAAGGGAGCCCCAGAGGGTGCTGTGAACAGCATAATCTTGAGCTCAGATTTGCATGTTTATACTTAACAGGCATCTGGTGTCATGAAGAGCCTTTAATTCATGCAGAGTTTTTCAGCTGAGCTTCTGTATCACTTTACATTTTAAACTATTCCCTTGTGTTAATATGAATGTTATGGTAAGGCATGAGAACTAGAAAATGAAATTTGCTATAAGGTAAGAGTCAAGCCTTTTGTAAAGGTAACTTTAATATATAAACATGTTTGCTCTAAGAAACCATGCTTCGAGAGGAATCCTTCCTTAAACACTGAATCTATTATGTATCTGCATTGCTTCCTGGCAGCAAGCACCAGGGCACAGAAGAAACCCATCCAACCAGAGCAGTCTGGAGTCCGATTCCAACTATCCATCCATATCAACCTCTGAGATAGGAGACGCCGAGGATGTAATACAACAAGTGGAGGTACAGTAAATCAGGCAGGCTCGGGGGAGGAGGAGAGCCTTGCTCTGCAGGGATGATTGACGTGGGTCTTGGAGCACTTGTTGGACTATAAGGTGTGATGGGTGAAGCTGCAGAAACACATCGTCAATTGTGTGAGAGGGATTGCAGGGTTGCGGTGCTATGGCAAATGCGTACTTGTTTGTGGCATCAGGCTCAAACAGGACTCTAAAAATAATCAAGTGTTGTCTTTTGGCCATACCAGCTTAAAGGCTGATGAAAAGTCATCAAAGTGGTCAGCGTTGTTATATGTAGTTATTTCTAGCACCAATGGCAATGACTGCATAGTGACCCTTCTCCGCAGGGGTACCAGAGTTCATAACACCTATGCCCTGAGCATTTTCATTCCAATGCATCTTCACAGATGCTTTGCTGGCCAGCACAGCCCCTGTAATCAACAATCTCTTAATGTAGAAAAGAGCAGCACAAATTATTCCCTGGCTATCAAGAACCGCATGGAAAAGGGAAATCTGTTTTGCTTATGTTTGCTAGAATAGGCTGCTTTTCAAACTCCACTTTCATCAGTCGAGAGCATGTATGGATGATGAATGTTCCTAGGATCTGCCACTCCACTGGCAGGACTGTATTTTGTGTCCCCCATAGCATGCCTGCAGAAACCCCCTCCTTCCCTTTGCTGACTGCTGTGTTACACTACTTTAATATTTCTGAACTGCTCTGAGAGCATTTGCTGAAGTCAAAGTCATCAGTACTGGCCGTGCTCTAATGTAAAATATTCCAGGTGAAACCAATTAAAAAGCAACTAATAAATACTTGGCTGGAAGGGACTCAGTAGGGCATTTTTAATGTTCTTTGCTGTGGCCCCAATCAGCCCGCTTATCTGGTGGGCTGTTAAACATTCAGTGATTTATTGAAATGAGTCGGCTGTTTACTGACATTAAAAATAGGTGCTTACAATGGGGATTTGGTCTTTGAAAGTATGTGCCTTTCTTGGGATGCTCCTGGTAACGGCTGTGGCTGGAGTCGGTGCTGATGGACAGTCAGGGTCTACCTGGCACTGTGCGTGGTTGTAAAACTTGACTGAGGTCGTCTTCCTCCACTCCCCTGGTTTCCTCCAGGAGGTTGGGATGGAGAAAGCTGCCATGGACATGACCCTCTTCCTAAAGCTACAGAAGCGAGTGAGGGAGCTTGAGCAAGAGAGGAAGAAGCTGCAAATCCAGCTGGAGAAAAAGGAGCAAGAGAGCAAGAAACCCCAGGTGAGAGACGGCTTTTCACTGATACTAATACTTCATGTTGGTAACTGGCTTTCCCTGATTGCATGAGGGCATGCGATGTAGGAGTTGAGGTTTGAGAGCGGCAAGTTCAAGTTAAGAGGCAGCAAATCCAGCTGGGAAGTGGAGAGACACTTTTTAGGCAGCCCAGGACAACTGCACAGAACTGGTTGGGTTTTTCTTTGGTTGGTTGGTTGTTTTGTTTGGTTTTTTTTTTGTTTTGGTTTTTTTTTGTTTTTTGTTTGGTTGGTTTTGGGTTTTTTTTTTTGGTTTTTTGGTTTTTTGTTTTTACATTGGTTATAACAGATTTAGGACAGTATCTTAAGTGTCTTGAAAACAATAAAATGAAGAATCAATTTTGACATGTTTTATTCTGCCTGCACGGATCCCGTTTCCTTTTTTGAGAAATTTGAGGTGTCGACTGAGTTTTGTAAGCAAAGGTTAGAATGAGGAAGGGGAATGTGAGGGTAGGAAGGCTCTACAGAGGGATCTGGGCAGGCTGGATCGACGGGCCAAGGCCAGCTGCTGCTCAGTGTCAGATCCTGCCCCTGGGTCACAACAACCCCAGGCGACGTTCCAGGCTTGGGGAAGAGTGGCTGGAAAGCTGCCCGGCGGAGAAGGCCCTGGGGGTGCTGGCTGACAGCGGCTGGACACGAGCNACATGGAGGTGCTGGAGCGTGTCCAGAGAAGGGCAACGGAGCTGGGGAAGGGTCTGGAGACCAAGTGTGCTGGGGAGCGGCTGAGGGAGCTGGGGGGGTTTGGTCTGGAGAAGAGGAGGCTGAGGGGAGACCTTATTGCTCTGTGCAACTGCCTGAGAGGAGGTTGTGGTGAGGGGGGGTCGGTCTCTTCTCCCAAGTCACAGTGAGAGGACGAGAGGAAATGGCCTCAAGCTGCGTCAGGGGAGGTTTAGATTGGATATTAGGGAAAATGTTTTCACTGCAAGAGTGGTCAGGCCCTGGGACAGGCTGCCCAGAGCGGTGGTGGAGTCACCGTCCCTGGGGGTATTTAGAAGACGTGTAGACGTGGTGCTTAGGGACATGGTTCAGCAGCGGATTTGGCAGCGTTAGGTTAACGGCTGGACTCGATGATCTTAAAGGCCTTTTCCAACATAAACAATTCTGTGATTCCATTTGGAGGATTGCAGATGGACGTGATGCTGCAGCTTTACAGACACAGATCCCACCTTTTGGCTGGATCAAACCTAGAGGCATGTCAGTGCTCGGGAGCCTTGAAGAGCAAGGCTCTGGTACCCCACATCTCCCCGTGTCTTTTGGTGGATTTGCATTATTGAAGCGCTTCTTCGCAGTCCTGGCTTTCCCCACCCCCAGCAGTGTGTGGCATGAGCTGATAAGCACTTCACACACGTCAGTTGGGTTTGTGTCCTCACTTTGGTATTGTTCTAATCTGTGTGGTTTGGTTTGGGATTTTTTTGGTGGTGTGGGGTGGTTTTATGTTTTGTTTTTTGTTTTTTTCCCCTCCCTCAATAATGAACATATAGGAATGTAACTTAGAAGATGGTATAGTAAATCAGAAATAGCAAGATAGCTGTTAGAAGAATGGGTCCTTCCTTTCTATTGCATTGCAGGGTTATTCCTTTGAGATAGTCTTTCTTCCTTGTGAAAAAATATCTGCCTACAGTCTGGGTTGTTTGCTTGGGAGTAATTTAAAAACAATAAAATTTGAAAATCAAGATTACTGACAGCTTCGTGGTAACTTAAGAGACAGGAGTCCATCCAGACTTGCAACTGGAATCTGAAAACACAGCTGTCTAGCTACCAATGAGCTGACGTTAAGCATGGGGGGCTTTTAATAGCGGGTGTCTTGTGTACGTTTTACCCTGCCATCCTTAACTGAGGTTTTGTGACTTGTTCAGAGGCCAGAGGGTGGGAGACGATGCCTGCCATGAAACAGCAGTGCTGTGTGCATGGTGTCGTGAGGCAATAAAGATGCTCTTATATAAAGTGCTGAGCAAATGCCATCACTCAATTGAAATTTCTGGGGCTGTTGCTGCTTTTTTTTGTTTCTTTCTCTCCGGTGTGAGATCTATGTGTCTGTTGACAAATGCAATAAGAGACTCAACAAAATCATCAACAGTAATTATTTACTTGCTTCACCAAAAATTCTTACTGATCACCTCTAGCGGTTTGCAGGAAACATGAAATAGGAAACTTCCCCAGCCTCTCATCCTTGCTGCAGAGGCAGATTAAAAACCTGCTTCCCAACTGCTATGTTGAAGATTGTTCCCCTAATGACTGTCACTGTCTGAAAGCTGCAGTGAGCCACAGTTGTAAGATATTAATGAGAGAGTAAACCATTTTCTCCTGAAGCGGCCTCTGCCCTGCTACGTGTTGCTGGAACTCCGTCTAATGGCAATTAGTAACATTATTATGGTTGAGCTGCAGCAGGGCTGGCTGTTGACGCAGGCATGCCTAGCCATCCTGTGCCATGTGCCGGTTCCTCTGGCTGCTTTTAAATATTAATTTTTCTCTTTAATCCACGCAGGTAATTGAAATGAAGACTGAAGTGACTTCAGACCATGAAGATTTTGCCTACAACAGTCTGAAGGTGAGTGAGGAGCTCCTACTTAGTGCTGTAACCTATTACATGGCTCCCACAGCCCAAACACATTTTCTGAATGTGGTAATAACCCAAAACCTCCTGTAATCAGTTCTGTCTAAATATTAGAGATAGCAGTTTGAAAGCTGTAGCTCTCCATCAGCTCCTGGGCCTGGGGTGGGCTCACAGATGTTTCTCTCTGAGGCAACATCTGTTCTGCTCGGATCTACCTGTTTGAGTCATCCACAGCGGCAACAAGCCCACTTAGGGTGCTTTTTCCCCCACATATTCCCACTGGGACTTCCTTTGACATGACACTGCGTGTCTCAGCAGTTTGCTGTGTGGTAGGTGTGAATTCTTGCGGCTGAAGCCCACCATGTTTCTTGTTCCAGGCTCCAAATGTGCTTTCCTTGCATTCCCAAGGTGCCAGTCAAGTCAAACCCAAATAAATCTGCTGCAGGGATTGTGGTAAGAGCCTCCACCTCCCAGCAGCAGTGCCGGCTGACCGCAGTTGTTGTGTCTTCCCAGCTATTGCCCCTATTGCCCTACCCTGCAGTTCATCTTGTCCCGAAGCTCTAAATCCTTTCAGTTCTGCCTCCCTCATTTTCTCCCTATGACATACAGAGTGACTGAAACCTGCTAGGCTCCTATTGCGGCTTGTGTGGGTTGTGTCCTGCTCTAACTGTACCCAAATACTTCTGGTCTTGACTGTTAGGCCAGTTCTTGTGTCCTGCTCATCCTTGGAAAACCAGTTTCTGGGATAGGCTTTGTAAGGGGGTTTTTTGTTTGGTTGGTTTGGGTTTTGGTACTGCAGACCTACATTTCAGATGCTCCTTCTCTCCCTGCCCCCTTAACAAATACTGCAATACAACTGCGAAATCCAGAGGAATGTATGTCACATCATACTAAACCTTCTGATGGTAGTAATACCCATTTTTGCTGTCTGCCTCACCTCCTCAGAAGGATGCAAAAAAAAAAAGCAGAAATTAGAGGTGGAAAGGGTGTATGTTTAACCCTCACTAAGAGCATACCTCTAGCAGTAGCTTTTTCTGGCACTTAGTTCATCCAGTTTTTAGTCTCTAAGCACGATATTTGTGTTGCACTTGCTAGACGTGCTGTTTGTGATTGAGGGGAAACCCTGCCGAGGTTCATTAGTAGCTCTGCCCAGCCTGTTGGAGTTAGAAGCATGGCACGAGCTTCAAGATCATTGCCCAAGTGTCTTCCAGTTGGTTAAACGTGGCTATGGGAGCTGTAAGTTTCTTGACCTTGTAAAGCAAAGTGAAGTTGCAGTTTGGAAGGGGAAAACCCAGCAGATGAGAACCGCCACCTTCTTAAATGGCTTTTACAGTTCTGACTTCTGTTTGAGTTCACAAATTGTGTTTTCGTCAAGTTTTAACCCAGGAAGTTCAGGATGGAAATACTAATTTTGGATTTTAATACTTTCTACGTGACCAACGTACTAACATACATAGTCCTCCATATCTAACAAACCTTAATAACTCTCTACTGATACCCTTTCATAGGAGTAAGTAGCACACGTTATAAAAAAGCAGGGTTCTTTAAACTTTAGCCTAAAATGAAAATGAACTTGCAAGGAAGCACAACTCAGAGTTAGTTTTTAGTGGCATTGCACTGCAAGAGGTCCTCTTTAAGGATCTCCAGCACAAGGTTCTTGCTGGAGTTGCAGGAAAACGAGCCGAGGGTTGCAACAAGGAGCAACCAGGTCTACGAGCTTGCTTTAACGCAGTGCAGACCTGCACAGACCAGCTGTAGCACATGATATTTTGGGTGCTGGCATGTTGGGTGACTGTCAGTCTAGGAAGAGCTGAGGTCCCTGTGAAAACGAAGGAGGAATTGCTTCAAATGCCATAGTGAAGGGCAACCCCTAGTCCTAAAGGAAAGGATTTTGCATTCACTATGGGTGGGTTGGCCTGAGAGGAACCACCGAAAACGAGAGACAAACACAGCTCGCTGGTGTTTTCCCCACTTCTGATATAGGACACTGCCTGAAGTCTCCATCTGCAATGAAAAGAGTGACTTACTGATGATTTTGAGTGCTGCTTTTCCCTCCTTCCCCCATGACGACTGCTTCTGTGACTATAAGAAAACTCTTCCTCTCTTCTCTCTATTTCTCCTGCTAAATTTTTATCTCAAATATCTGTACTACCTCCGGCTCCTTCAAGAGTCTTGTGTAATTAGATTTATTTTTCCTTTTCGCCAGCTTCAAGTCTTTATCTTGGGGAACTAGGCTGCGGTGTCTAAAAGCTTACACGTAGCGTACTCTTCCTGTGGATGCTCATGAATGGTCCATGAGATACCAGCTTATGGAGGAGGAAGCGGTCTTGGCTTTGATGCTGAGACTCCTTAGCCAGTTTAGAAATGTTTCAGAAGGTTTTAGAAAGGTGGCTGCAGTGTCTTATCAGAAACCAGTATATTTCCCTGAAATGAATATGAATTTTGAACTAGATGAGTTGTGAAGACTGTTACTGATGCAGCTGAACAGCTCATCGTTGTGTAGGAGGGTTGTGCTGGACAGGGGAAGAGATGCTTAGATAAGGTTATGAATGACCCAGGGTATGGTTTGGATAAAAATCAGTATAAATATATAAACACAGTAAACAGTAAAAATATATATTTGTAAGTATATGCATTATTTTAAAATAATGCATACAAATAATAGTTTGGGTAAATGTAATAAATATGGTTATTGTTGAAGAGCAGGTTTTGCTGGGGGTTAAGGATATTTCTGGGTCTTGCTCAGTACTTCGTGACCTGAGTCTTCACTGCCTTCTGTTCACTTTTGGGTCCTATTCAAGATAGTTTTGACACGCGTGGCCCCTTGAGTGGGAGAATACAAGGTGTGGGTGTTAGTGGGTGGCCATGTGGGCTTGGGTTTTGCAGCCAGCGCATGGTCTGCTGTCAGCCAGCGTCCTGTCCCGGTGTAATTGTCCTGTACTGCCACAGCACCCACGGTGGCCTTTGGGATTTGCCGTTGGGAGTAGCTTTTGGTGGGGAGCCTTTTCTTGGTGCAGATTTTGACGGAGGGAAGCGAGTGAGGCACAGTCCTTCCTTAGAGAAGCTCATTTGGATAAGGGGTGGTTGTTTCTTTTTGTAACACCGCTAAAGAATGTGAGAAACTTGGGCTAACACTGGTATGTTTACAGCAGAGATAATTTGTGTCCTTTGTAATGGATAAACAGAGTTTTCAGTAGATGCTGTCCCAAAATACGCCCAGCCCAGTGTTTGGTTAGCCATGATGCAGGGCTGGAGGGATGTGAAACTCCTCACTTATTCTCGTGGTGGGAGACGTGTCCCTGAGTTACACCTGTAAAACAAAAGGTTCCCCAGTGAAAAAATGTATTTTCTGGCTTGTTTTTCAGGCTGGGAAAGTGGGAGTGAAAGCACCAAGGAGTCCTTGCCGGGCCTCTGTGTTCCTAGCAGGAGCACAATGCATAGTTTGATTTCTTGTTTTTCACATAGCTGGGATGTTTGTTTCATCCCTTAGGCTTGGGAGCTCATCACAAAATGAGCTTCTAGAGGATTTTGTTTTCTTTTCCTACCAAGTACCAGAAATAGAAGAGAGGGCAAATTCCTGACATGGCAGTGCTAACCTCTGATTTACACGGGCTCATACTTCACCCAGCACTGTTACATAAGCCCCTTCCTAAAGAGTGAAGCTGTTTCCGTCACCGTTGGTGCTTGGGTACCCCTTTCATGCCTCTGTAATGCTGTATGTGTGGGACAAGTGTGAGTTCAAGTTCAGGACATTCTGTCTGTATAACTTGTCAAATAAATCGGCGCTGTTGGACTATGCAGAAGAGCGAGCGTTTCTCACAGCACAAATAGAAGTCTCCCTTGCCACATTCAAAGCATTTTATTTTAGCTTCTGTTCTGCCATCACTGATGCCAGCATCAGATACAAACGGAGCGTCCAGGCAGGTGACGATGGGCATCTCACCCATGTCTTCTAGATATTTTAATGTTGCTCCATGCCCAAAATCTACCGAGAAAGGAGTAGGGATTTAATTTAATTGTAAACTCTGAAAGGAGTCCAGAGCACGGGCTCTTGGAGCAAGGTTGTTGGTTATTGCTTTCTTTCCTTGATCTTCCTGTCTTTGTTTCTAACCGGGGCACAGCTTGCACAGCTTGGTACGGCCAGTCCCTGGAGCTGGCAGCGTGTCTGACCCATTTAAAAAAGAAAAAGGGGAGGGGGGAGGAAGAAAAGGGGAGGGAAGTGCCGAGGGGTGGGTGGAGAAAAAGAAAAGCAGGGGTCTCATCCAGCAAATAACAAGAATCGCAGAAGAGCCGTTTGTGTAGAAAAGCAGTTAATTGTTTTCTTTTTACCCTTCACCTGTCTCTAAGCATGATCAGAAAAGAGTGGAAAGCGAGTCAGTGCTTTAGCCATGCGGCAAGAAGAGCTAAACCCAGTTTGGTATCGATTCTCCACCGCACGCATGCTTTTCAAACTGTTTTCTAAAACAGTTACAGAAAAGCCAGCGACGCATACGCTCCCTCTGCTGAGCTGTGGTCGATGTGGATGTGGAGGAATTGTTGGATCTAATGCATTTCTCGTCCCTCTCCCCGCCTTCTTTTTTTAAGTGACAGATGGTATAAAGTACCTGACTGTACTCCGCTGCTGATGGCGTTTGTTCAGCTCGGAGTACGTCCAGATGCCAGATCAGCTATTCTGTTCACACCTCTGCTGTGATAAGGCATGCTATTTATAATTTGGAAGGATTTATAATTATCACACCCGTTTCCTATGGAAACGAGGTTTACACAGCTGTGCTAGCTACACACTGTATAAATTGTATAAATTTCTCCCATCCCCCCAGCCATTTTCAGATTCTTTAGCTCGCCTCAGCCAAAGTTGATAATGAAGCAGATATTATCCAATAGATAAGAGGGATCATGCAAGAAAGCTGTGGAAAGGGTCAAAAGGCAGTGGGGAGAGAGAAGCACCTGGATCTCAGTGGGGAAAGAGCTTGTGGTATTGCAGACACTAGAGAATCCACATGGATGGGGGTCAGTCCCTAGGAAAGAGCTGACCCCAAATCAGTCAGACACCAGACTTTGTCGGCTCACTTGCAGATGTCTTGGTTTTTGCCATGCGGTCGTTGGGTACGGATCCCGTTGGGTTTTGGTGTTGTCTGAGAGGCCTGGGTGCATGGGGACAGGAGGGAGCAGTTCTGGGTGCCACCAGGCAGCAGCTGGTGATGGAGGATCCGGTGCAAAGAGAAGGTGGGTTGCTGGGATTTGGGCTGTGAGCAGGACCTCAGGAGTCTGGCTCCCTCCCTGTCTGTGACTCGTAGCAAGGACTGCACCATCCACAGGAGCAAAGCGGCTCTTGAGCCAGCTGGGATGCTCCAGGTGGGTTTTGGGTGCTGGCAAAGAGCTGCCAAATGTGGTGTTACTACCTGCAAACAAAGCTTTATGGTGAAGTACTGAAATAACGGCTGTCTTAGCTGCCAGAGTTTTATTCTTCTGTGTTCTGCTGTTGTGCAAAAGCAAATAAGCCCTTCAGTTGTCTCAGCAAACATGGTGATGCTCGTGCATCGTTATTCAGGAGAAGCAGTCGGTGTCAAAATTGTACGGTATCGCCCCTGCCTGTCAAATGCCAGCAGCTTATGAGACGTCAGGGCAAGAAAATCCTCCAACTGCAAATGTTGCACCAGGGTAGGGAAATTACAAAATGTAAGAGAAAAGAAGCTGTAGTGGGAATTCACACAGCCGTAGCTCACCTAATGGGATGTCTGCCGTGATGAAGGGTCATGTAAATTGACATCTTTGAGCTTATCTAGTGAGTATGAAAGATGGGCTACACATTTGTGGTGGTTTCTTGTTCAAGAAGGAAAAGGGGCGGAGAAAAAATAAGCGTGTTTGGCTTCTCTAACAGCTTGCTTTTGTGTTTAAAAGTACCATCAACAAATCTCCCCTGTGTCACCCTGTAATTGTTGTTATTAAATGGCAACAGGCTACTGATTACAGCAAAAATCTTTTCTGAGCCACACGTGGCTGGACTGGCAGCAAAATCCAGATCCTGGCATGAATTGATCGTTTGGCTGTGATCATCGGTAATTGAGTTACCTTAGAGGCATCTTGGAAAAGGATGAGGCACTATGAGACATTTTATCTAAACTGGTTAATGGCTTGGTATTTTCCAGAGGCAAGAGCTGGAGTCGGAGAACAAGAAGCTGAAAAATGAACTTAATGAGCTGAGGAAGGCTATCGCAGACAGAGCAACCCGGAACAACTCATCCAACGATATTCAGGACAGTTATAACCTCTTACTGAATCAGCTGAAATCGGCCAATGAGGAGTTGGAAGTACGGAAAGAAGAGGTGCTCATCCTGAGGACACAGATTATGAAGGCAGCCCAGCAAAAAGACACAGACAAAAACATGGTAATTGAGAGGGTGATGCGTTTTCTTTTCCTTTTCCCATTCTGATGCTGAAAACTTGCTGCCTGCCTTAGCAATGCCTTTTTTGCTTTGGTAGGCTCTGGGTGGCAGGAAGGCGGGGAAGCTATAGGAGGTTCTGTGGGTTTATAGGAGCTTTTGCCCATGGATAAGATATAGTCCTTGACGTTGTTTCAAACAGTCCAGAAGTATATGTCCCACGGTGCTCTGTACTGCTGTAAGGTGCTTGACCCCAGATCTGATGAGACCTAGCCAGCCCACACCAAGGAACAACTTCTCCAGCCCTGCACCGAGGTGTGGTGGTCTGAGATGGTTCCCGGTGGCGTTTTGTGACAACTGGCTTATTCTGCAAGGAAATGGACTTGGGAAAAAGAGCTTCTCGACCAGATTCTGCTCACTTGATGCTGGTGCAGTTGTGTTTCTACTGGCGTGTAGGCGAGAAGAGAGCCTGTCCCATCACAGTCGTTTGAGGGCTTTTTGTTTAGAGCCTGTTCTGCTGGAAGAGTGCATTTTCTTGAAAACTCTCACTTGGGCTTTTTATTTCACTGCCTTATCGTTCCTTGAGGTTTTGGTATGTTTTGTATTTCAGACCACACACCCCCCTTATCTCCCTCCCAGGTTCCTGCATCCTCCTTCCATCTCCTAACCTCTGCTGCTGTCTGTTTGCATGCGTATGAATTCATAGAAACTCTCTAGTCTGATGGATGCCCCAAGGAAGCTCTACTAAGGGTGGTTGGGAGTTGTTCGGTATCAGGAACTTTAAAAGACAAGAGGAGATGTGCAGGATGTCATGCTGCTGTGTTTTGCATGTTGAATTTAGGAAAGCATCACCACCAATGCCAGCTGGCCGAACAGTGACAAGCACATTGATCAGGAGGACGTGACTGAAGCCTACCAGGGGATGCGTGAGACAAACCGGTAAGTGTGGCCCAAATTTTTCCAGCAGCAGGAGGGGCTGATCAAAGTGTGAGAGATGGGATCCAGAGCAAATTAACAACATGTTTTAGAGAGTTACCAGCTTCTGGGTTGTGTTTTGGACCTTGGATCAAGGATGGACCATAAGGATGGGACCAAAGATGCAGGTCTGGTAATGGGTGAGGAGCCCTCATCTTTGGGGCAGTGTGTCCCCAAGGGAGGGGAGATGCTGGGCAGGTAGAAAAGCCAATATGGAAGTGAGCAAAACTGGATTTTGACTTTGCTTCCAGTACATAAATAGTAGCAAAACTAGGATTTGGGATATATTTAAGAGTTATTATTTCAAGTAAGTCCTCATGCTATGCTGGGGGGACAGCACGGTTCCCCTCTCGTTTTCCCAGAGGCAGAAGCCCCTGATGGTGACCTGAGCTAACAAACACACGCTGTACTCTCTGGCAACACCCACATTATTGGTTTTCTTGCATCTACACTGAGAGTAGGGAATGTTCGTTTGATTACAGGTTTCCCATAGCGAGGGTTAATGTTGTGAACACGTGTCTGTCCTTATAATAACAATGGGCTTATATCGCAAGTCATTAAATCAATTCTTGGAGCTATGCAGGAGGACATCAAATAAAGTAGTATCTTGCAAGAAGACAAAATGACATGGATTAAATGGCAAGATAATATGTAAAGTAAATATTTATTTTAATGGAAGGAAATGGAATGTTCATCTCCTTTTCTCTTGACAAATAGAGATGTTTGAGGCTTTTTTCCTAAATAATTTGCATTCAGCAAGGTAGTCAGAAGATCTAACCATTGTGGATTGGTGGCTTTTAATAACACAGCATACTTTGGCGCTTTGTAAACTGGTTGCAGAAGGTTGTTAGCAGTCCAGGCAGGGAAAGACCGTGACTTAATTAGGATTTTATTCATAACTGTATGAATATCAGCAAAGACACACCATCTTTGAATGCACTACGAAAAATTGTCAAGAGTTGCTTAACGTTTTCAGAACTGGATGACCAAAAAGGTGCAACGGGAAATCCATGCGCCCAGACTGATGTGCAAAAATTCAATATATATATATATGTGTGTGTGTGTGTGTGTGCGCGGTCAACTTTGGCCATCATGTCTGTGCTGTATGTCCCCCAAATTCCTGCCGTAGTATGGGCTGGATTTTCTGAATTTGCATCTATTTTACTTCTTGGGAAATCCCTAGGAGAACCTGTGGAGATCTCTTCAGTTATCCCTGTGTGAGTACAAAGGCGGGCTTGCTGGAAGGGCTGGGTTCCACATGCAGTGCTTTTAAACATAGCTTAAAACCCTGATGGGTGGACTGAGGCTCTGCCCACACTTGCGAGCTTTCACTTCAGCCAGGGCACCTGGAAGAGTGGGGAATGTTGGGGTCCAGGACACTCGTGACACTGGTTTCTCACCTGGGCATCGTGTCTGGCTGGATCAGGACCAGTGTTTGTTGTTTTTCAATTTGTTGCTATTGAATATTTGCTTTCCTGAAGTGAACTTCCTGATGAAATTTCTGTCCTTCCTGTAGTAGAGGACATGAGATTGATTTTTGTCAGTAAATCAATTGGGCTCAGTGTTCTTCCCACTTCAAGGTGTGTTTTCTGGTCACTTAATGAATTCTGTGGATTTTCTCTTATTTCCTTCCAACTTTTTCTTGGAGCACTGAGCTCGGGTGCCTTCCTGGGCACTGGTATGGGATGTGAAATCCCGTTGTCAGGCACAGCTTTAATTGCACCCTAAACTGCATTTTTCAGTGTGCACATGTAGGGATGGTTAGTTTGTGTTCAGGTGTTGGTGAAGGAGTCAAAGTAAGAGTTGCTGCTCTCATAGGGCATGTGTCTGACCTGTATGTATGGGTTGTATCACTGGTCCCCAATAGTAATTGATATTTGACTATCCTGGAGTCCGTGTTGTCCGCTTTCACTCAACCTGCTGGGAGACTCCGGTCCTCCTTCAGCCGTTCTGGTTTCCAGACTTAGTAACTTCTGCACGGAAGATGGAATCACACGCAGAAATCATCAGAAATGCTGCAAAGATCTAATTTTCCACAGTGTATAAATCTCTGTCCTTGCAATTGCACAGGTGAGCTGCAACTTAAGAACTTCATGTGGTCAGGCTGTGGTGGTTTTTGGGCTCTTGAGATTTGGGAGGGGAAATCTGCAGTCTCCACGCTCAGTTTCTTATCGCCTCTCTTGTCTACCTCTCACATGGAGCTTGGTTCTCGCAATACAGTAGCGGTAGCTCTATGTACAATCACCTTGATTTTCTGCAGTGATTTATCCAATGGCTCATTAATCACCACCAGCTTCCCCGTTATACGGTTCCCTGTGCGTTTGTTTGTATATTGCGTTGGCTTATAAACTGTAGGCAGGAGTCGATGGCAATAAAACAGATGAAAACAAATGCTCAAGGAGCATGGGTTATTGTATTTGTCGATATAAATTAACATTCCGTCTCCCAGCACAAATTTGCATTTGTCCTTAAGCAACTTTATATCCAAGTGTGTGTCAGCATGAGAAATAAAACTGCTTTCTCTTTCTAATCTTGATCAATAAATATTTTAATGGAAAGCTTTTCTGGTGGGATTGCAATTCTGAAGTAGGATTAATAAGCAAGAGCCACTCTTTCTCTCACCTGCGCTGCAGGAAGCACTCCCATTTCTCTTTATCCTAATACCTGATAGAGGCGGGTGCTTTTCCATCGGTTCAGCCTGACCCGGTGTGGTAAAGCCGTGGTCCACCCATGGGTCAGTCCTAGCTTGAAGTCAGCATGTCTTAGCTATTTAGGCTGGAGACAGAGCATGGCTTTATTTTGGTGGGAGACAGACCTTTTATTCGCTCTGTATAATCAGGAACTTCAAAATATAGCAGGAGGAATACGGGAAAATCTTGCAGGTGCTGCTAACCCTGCCCACATAGCGATTCTTTCTCCATGCCGCTCTTGAGGGAAAGCCCTTTGATGCCAGGTCCAGGGGAAGTTTGATTTAAAAGCAGACCCTTACAAATGCAGTGAACTCGGCTTTTTTTTCTTTTCCCTTCCCCCCC